>SJYX01006908.1:282362-338752 GCA_006410675.1 Oreotragus oreotragus
TTGGAGTATTAGCATAGGGCTTTTCTCATTGTTGAGTCAATGATTGCTGCCAGGCCTCCATATCCTTAGGCACCTGGGAATATATTAATCAATGTATTTGGAATATAGAAAAGGAAATATAGTAGTTTTTGATGTTAGCAATACTAGGCTTTTTGAGTTAATGAATTTTCTCTTTTGTTATAGACCACTGTCAGTCAGTCAGTTCAGTCGCTCAGTCGTGTCCGACTCTTTGCGACCCCATGAATCGCAGCACGCCAGGCCTCCCTATCCATCACCATCTCCCGGAGTTCACTCAGAGTCACGTCCATCGAGTCCGTGATGCCATCCAGCCATCTCATCCTCGGTCGTCCCCTTCTCCTCCTGCCCCCGATCCCTCCCAGCATCAGAGTCTTTTCCAGTGAGTCAACTCTTCGCATGAGGTGGCCAAAGTACTGGAGTTTCACTTTGTTATAAATCACTGTGTCCTTGCTATGCAAAAATGTAACTTTATCACTATCTTAAGGCTAAATAGATCATAAGGGGAACATTGGTGAAAGGTTTTCACTTGTTGGGCTGATGTTTGCTGCTAAATCTCCATATTTCCTGCCCTTATAAAGAATATAACTAGCATATAGGAGAAATAAGTATTAACCTTTAAGATTAATCATGTAAACCTTAGGTTAAGTAAATTCCTTTCTTGATTGTAACTTACTACACCTTCACCCTATAGGAATGCAACTTTATTTGGAGGGTAGTGCCTGGTCTAAGAAAAAACACCCTTGGAAAAAATAAGTTTTTTGGTTATCAGAAAGAAAGGATCATAAAATGTCAGCAGGTCTCATGGACAAGAAGATGATGTAAGACCCATAAGACGTTTGTATAATTTTATATGAAGCACCTGATTGTGACAAGGGTCAGGTCTGCTGACCCCTTCGTGACTCTGTTTTCATCCTTATGTATAACAAAAGGTATATAAACAAACCTGAAAAATAAAGAAATGGGCTCAGTTCCTGGAAAGACTGACTCCCCCATGTCGTTCTTTCTTGCTACCTGTTTCTCTGGCTGAATTCCCATCTGGAGCATGGATGCTATTCCATGTAAACCTCTTTTTCTCCACTAATTTTCCTACTACACTATCCGTTTCTAATCTCTCTCTATATCTGTAATTAAATTTGTATTTTTCCAAGGTTGCCGACTCTGTCCCCACCTTCGAATCACCCTGGATCCCCCGGGGCTGGACCCCAGCACTTGTTATTCTTTGGAAATCTGCATTCAAATGGGTATATCTTTCCTTTTCTCCTTTGCCTTTAGCTACATTATTTGTGCAAAGCTTCTTCTTATCCTAGATCTAACTCAGTGTTGGGCTGCACCCCACAGGCCTATAAGGCCTGCACTTACCCAGCTTTAAGAACAAAGAAAGAGCCTAGAGTCAACAACAGAGACAGCAACAGTTTAATGGATGGGGTATCTTACACATCTGAAGGCAGTTGCTGGAGCAACACCCCCACCAAGTATAGGCCCAGTGAGTAGGACATGGTGGCAGTCTTCATTCCCAAGGCAGGGACGGGGGTGGGGGAAATGACGTCAGGTGGATTCATTAGCTACCAGGTAATCCTGCAGAGGAACAAGCCCCTCACTGCCGCCTTTGACCCTTTGAAAAAAAGCAATCACTAACTGGGGCCTGGGGCAAGTACTGGGTCGGCCCAAAGTTTCCTTTGTTTTTTTTTACAGACAGAGAAGCATGCAGCTGGCCCTCTATATCTGTGTTTTTTGTACCTAAGAACTTAACCAACACAGATTAAAAATATTCAGAAAAAAATTCCAGATGGGACTTCCCTGGTGGTCCAGGGTCTAAGACTCCGCGCTTCCAAAGCAGGGGGTGTGGTTTCAATCCCTGGTCAAGAAACTAAGATCCCACATGCTATATGGCCAAAAAAAAAAAAAATCCAGAAACTTCCAAAAAGCAAAACTTGAATTTGCTGCACCCAAATATCTATTTTCATAGCGTTTACATTGTACGTACAGCTATTTCCCAAGCACTTACGTCCTATTACATATTATAAGTAACCCAGAGATGATTTTAAGTATATAGGAAGATATATATAGATTGTATAGGCTGTATGAGCAAACAAATGAAAAAGAGTTCTATCGGACCAGGCTGCCTTCTTTGAAGGGAGGTACTGCAGGATCTTTATCATGCAGATGACCTCACTAGTGTTAATGAAGTAATTTCAGATTGACTGTTTTAAAGGTCACATTTCTAGGAACAGTTGAAACTTTGATTAAGTCTTGGTTTGCTATCCTGGGGTGCAAATGACCTTATTTGGGGCTTCTTGCTTTTTAACAATATTAATTACAGAAAAGTAAAACAAGGAGATGTCACTTTTATCCAACAGATGGATCAAAATATACAAATTTGGCAACATAAAGTAACCACATGGATATGGAAGGAAAGATTCTCATACACAGCTATTAAGTGTATACATCTCTCAGCATTTGTGAGAATGCTAGTGACATTGTTGCATAAATGCTTGTAGAGTATGTTTATTACAGTATTGTCTGGGAGTCCCAGACTGAGGCCACAGATGCAGGGCCCAGCACCAAGGTTACCTTTGGAATAGAATGAGCCCCATAGCAACCGTTGCCGAAAGACCCCTGATTCCTACCAGGCAGCTTCCTGGCCCCTGGTATTTTGTATTAGGCAAAAATACCCACTCTAACCAATCACCTAATGCCACCCTCCCAGCAGGATTTTCTTCGTGTTGAAACTATAAATATTGGCTACTAATCCACAAAAAGCATTGGCTCTCTCTGGTCCATCATGAGGTCCGCCCACTGCATATGTTGGGACCTCATTATCTTTGCTCCCTGCTCTTAATAAACTTACCCCTTTCTGAAATACTCTGTGTCCGGAAATTCTTTTCCAACCCACACTCAGACTGACACAACACTGTCTATGATAACAATTATAAACAACATATATTATCACTAGGCGAATGGCTAATCGGACTGTGGAATGTCATGCAGAAAGATAGAAGGAATAAGGGTGAAATATATGTACTATGAACAGATGTCCAAGACCCCTTGCTAATGTTGTGGAATCCAGAGTCACAAAACACACCTCAGAGGATACTCAAGACAGTGGAGTACAGTTTATTATGCCAGCAGGTCCAAGGGGAATCAGTTCCCAACAAGGATCCTGATGTTTCTGACAGGCCCAGTTTTATACCACTCGCCCCGGCCCCCACAGGACTGGTTACATGTTAGCAACCTCTTTGTTGTTTATGACTGAGTTTTACAGTTCAGTTCAGTTCAGTTCAGTCGCTCAGTCGTGTCTGACTCTTTGCGACCCCATGAATCGCAGCACGCCAGGCCTCCCTGTCTATCACCATCTCCCGGAGTTCACTCAGACTCACGTCCATCGAGTCCGTGATGCCATCCAGCCATCTCATCCTCGGTCGTCCCCTTCTCCTCCTGCCCCCAATCCCTCCCAGCATCAGAGTCTTTTCCAATGAGTCAACTCTTTGCATGAGGTGGCCAAAGTACTGGAGTTTCAGCTTTAGCATCATTCCTTCCAAAGAAATCCCAGGGTTGATCTCCTTCAGAATGGACTGGTTGGATCTCCTTGCAGTCCAAGGGACTCTCAAGAGTCTTCTCCAACACCACAGTTCAAAAGCATCGATTCTTCGGCGCTCAGCTTTCTTCACAGTCCAACTTTCACATCCATACATGACCACAGGAAAAACCATAGCCTTGACTAGGCGGACCTTAGTCGGCAAAGTAATGTCTCTGCTTTTGAATATACTATCCAGGTTGGTCATAACTTTTCTTCCAAGGAGTAAGCGTCTTTTAATTTCATGGCTGCAGTCACCATCTGCAGTGATTTTGGAGCCCAAAAAAATAAAGTCTGACACTGTTTCCACTGTTTCCCCATCTATTTCCCATGAAGTGATGGGACCGGATGCCATGATCTTCGTTTTCTGAATGTTGAGCTTTAAGCCAACTTTTTCGCTCTCCTCCTTCACTTTCATCAAGAGGCTTTTTAGCTCCTCCTCACTTTCTGCCATAAGGGTGGTGTCATCAGCATATCTGAGGTTATTGATATTTCTCCCGGCAATCTTGATTCCAGCTTGTGTTTCTTCCAGTCCAGCGTTTCTCATGATGTACTCTGCATATA
This sequence comes from Oreotragus oreotragus, assembly GCA_006410675.1. Lineage (NCBI taxonomy): Eukaryota > Metazoa > Chordata > Mammalia > Artiodactyla > Bovidae > Oreotragus > Oreotragus oreotragus. Next base: position 286,519 of record SJYX01006908.1, read on the forward strand.
AGTTAAATAAGCAGGGAGACAATATACAGCCTTGACGTACTCCTTTTCCTATTTGGAACCAGTCTGTTGTTCCATGTCCAGTTCTAACTGTTGCTTCCTGACCTGCATACAGATTTCTCAAGAGGCAGGTTAGGTGGTCTGGTATTCCCATCTCTTTCAGAATTTTCCACAGTTTATTGTGATCCACACAGTCAAAGGCTTTGGCATAGTCAATAAAGCAGAAATAGATGTTTTTCTGGAACTCTCTTGCTTTTTCCATGATCCAGCGGATGTTGGCAATTTGATCTCTGGTTCCTCTGCCTGTTCTAAAACCAGCTTGAACATCAGGGAGTTCACGGTTCACATATTGCTGAAGCCTGGCTTGGAGAATTTTGAGCATTACTTTACTAGCGTGTGAGATGAGTGCAATTGTGCGGTAGTTTGAGCATTCTTTGGCATTGCCTTTCTTTGGAATTGGAATGAAAACTGACCTTTTCCAGTCCTGTGGCCACTGCTGAGTTTTCCAAATTTGCTGGCATATTGAGTGCAGCACTTTCACAGCATCATCTTCCAGGATTTGAAACAGCTCAACGGGAATTCCATCACCTCCACTAGCTTTGTTCTTAGTGATGCTTTCTAAGGCCCACTTGACTTCACATTCCAAGATGTCTGGCTCTAGATTAGTGATCACATCCTCATGATTATCTGGGTCGTGAAGATCTTTTCTGTACAGTTCTTCTGTGTATTCTTGCCACCTCTTCTTAATATCTTCTGCTTCTGTTAGGTCCATACCATTTCTATCCTTTATCGAGCCCATCTTTGCATGAAATGTTCCCTTGGTATCTCCAATTCTCTTGAAGAGATCTCTAGTCTTTCCCATTCTGTTGTTTTCCTCTATCTCTTTGCATTGATTGCTGAAGAAGGCTTTCTTATCTCTTCTTGCTATTCTTTGGAACTCTGCATTCAGATGCTTATATCTTTTCTTTTCTCCTTTGCTTTTCGCCTCTCTTCTTTTCAGTGCTATTTGTAAGGCTTCTCCAGACAGCCATTTTGCTTTTTTGCATTTCTTTTCCATGGGGATGGTCTTGATCCCTGTCTCCTGTACAATGTCACGAACCTCATTCCATAGTTCATCAGGAACTCTATCTATCAGATCTAGGCCCTTAAATCTATTTCTCACTTCCACTGTATAATCATAAGGGATTTGATTTAGGTCATACCTGAATGGTCTAGTGGTTTTCCCTACTTTCTTCAATTTAAGTCTGAATTTGGAAATAAGGAGTCCATGCTCTGAGCCACAGTCAGCTCCTGGTCTTGTTTTTGTTGACTGTATAGAGCTTCTCCATCTTTGGCTGCAAAGAATATAATCAATCTGATTTCGATGTTGACTATCTGGTGATGTCCATGTGTAGAGTCTTCTCTTGTGTTGCTGGAAGAGGGTGTTTGCTATGATCAGTGCATTTTCTTGGCAAAACTCTATTAGTCTTTGCCCTGCTTCATTCCGCATTCCAAGGCCAAATTTGCCTGTTACTCCAGGTGTTTCTTGACTTCCCACTTCAGCATTCCAGTCCCCTATAATGAAAAGGACATCTTTTTTGGGTGTTAGTTCTAAAAGGTCTTGTAGGTCTTCATAAAACCGTCCAGTAGGTGCTATGAAAACAAACAATTAAGGTTAAACCCTGTGTGTGTGTGGGGTGGGCAGGACAATGATTTTACATCAAAGGGAGATGTCTTGGTTAATCTAAGAGGGGCAGCCTGACCTGAACTATATGTGTTTGCCATCTGTAGGAAGGGAAGTCTCCAGGAGATATGATTTTCATTGGTAAAGGTTTCCTCACTCTTGGGCAGGGTTCAGGCCCAGTTTACATCTTGATTTAAGATGGATGACAGGTTGCAAGATGGGAGTCTCTCCTGCTTTCCTCACACTGGCCCCACCACTAGGAGAAAGTGGCAAACTGATGCCTCCAACACGAACACACACATACATGTGCATACACACAAAAGGAGTAGGAAACTGAAACCCACTCCAGTATCCTTGCCTGGAAAATTCCATTGACAGATGAACCTTGAGGGCTACAGTTCACGGGCGTAGTAAAGAGCTGGACATGACTGAAGCCACTAAGCACCAGACCAGCAAGCTTCTACTAAGCTCCAATCAGTTCACAGCAAGATACCATTTAGCCCTTACAGTAACAGTATTATTTGGCCCATTAAAGAAGATGGACACTGAGGTTCAGAGGTGGATTTGTCCGAATCCCTACAACTGATGGCAGCTACAAGAGGCAGTATTCAACCCCTAAACTGCTCTTTCCTACCATGCTTCTCTGATAATACAAAGAAAGCGTGGTTGGGGGGAACCAAGAAAAACAGGTAAAGATATAGGTATCAAAATTGAAACGAACAAAACAGCCGAAAAGAAAAAAGCAAAGAGCCCCCCCGCTGCAAGGGTACGAGTGTAAATGCACTCCCCCCACAACCCCACAGCCCGTCCCCCTGCAGAGCGGGGCAGGAGAGCTGGACAGAAGCAATCTGTCTGAAGCCCTTGACTCGGATTCATGTCCGGGTGAACAAGAGGCCTCTTTGAATGAGGGGGCACAGAGAAACAAGCAATCCTCCCAGAGCCTAGAAAGGCCCCAGGGCGGCGAGGAGGCGGAGCGAAGGGCAGTTTCCGGTTCCGGGCGCAAAAGCCCCACGTGTTCCGACCCGCTGGGCCCCGCGCGGCTCGGATCCGGCGGCGCTGCCTCTGCCGGGAGTGGGTGGGGAAGAAGCCGGGGCAGGGGAGGAGCCGCCGGAGCTGTTGGAGCCGTGAGTGCTGGGGGCTGGGCCGGGCCGGGCCGGAGCGGGCTGAGCGGGGCTAAGCGGCGAGGAGGGGGAGGGGTCGGAGACCCCGCCCCCCTGGAGCCCCGGGGGAATCGTACTGTCCTGGGGAAGGGGTGGCGGCAGTGCGTGGAGGGGGCCGAGGCGTGGTGGTCCCCGTGTGTCTTGGAGGCCGAAGCTAGAGCCTCCGGGGATGTGGATGGCGATCCCTGCTTCTTTCTTTGCAGCCACCGCCCTCCGCCCCCTCCTGAGGCCTGTAGAAACGCAGTTAGTTCGTACCTCCCGATGCTTCCGCGCCAGCGGCCCCCCCTTTCCCCTGAAACCGAGGGAAGAGTGGTCGAGGCCCCTTCAGTTCCGGCGGCCTGAACTGTTTCTCCGGCGGCTCGGTGTTTTCTCACCCCGCTTCTCACCTGGTTAGAGCAATCCTCCCGAAGGCTCCCTGTCCTGGCGAGTCCCATCACTTGCCAACCACTAACTCCGCTGCAACACACGCAGATACACTCACCCGTGATTTTATTACCCGTGATCATCGGAGGCTTTGGAGACCATCTGGTCTGTGCCTTTTCAGCTCACTGTGACCGACCCGAATCTCCTTTCAAGCCAGTGACTGCTGTCTTCACTTGCAACTTCCCTCCCCCAACCCCTAGCAGCTAGTTTTGGCACTTCTCGACACCATCGCTACCCTCAGTGGGAGTATCCGGGCCCGGCTTTTTGTCTGGTTTCACTAAAAGTTAGTTTGTCTGCCATAGATTTGCTTCGTTTTCTCGGAAAGTTGTCAGCCAGGTTTTAATTTTTCTGGACACGGATATTCTTTTCTCCTGGTCACTTTGATAACCCTGCCTGCCTTGGTCCTGGGGTGCTCCCACATCTTAGCACATCCAGGGTCTACTTAGAGGCTAGACTTACAACTGTTGCTTTTTCTGTCCACATTCTGCTGGTGACACCCAGGGTAGCCTCACTCAGAAGCCACAAGGAAAGCTAGTGGAGTCGCTCATCCCTCCAACTTCTCTTCCAAGCTGCTCTATGGGCCTTGAGCCAGAAAGCCACTTAGGAAGTGTGAAGCAGCCATGGGAAGCTTGTTAGTGGGAGATACATGACAGGGGAGCTGTTAGGGATTGCAGGCATTTGTCTTGGGTAACTTTGTGCTTTTACCATCCCGTATAAGAAGGTTGGCAGGGGTGGAGGGAGGACGGGAACTTTTCTTCCTAGGACCAAACACCTGGGATTCCTAGTCTTTCCCCCTTTCTTCTGCTGTACCACTTTTGCACTCTCTATAATATACTATATGTCAGTAGACAGTCATTTCAAGAGCATATCGAGGTTTACTACTAAATGAGGGACTCTTGAGCATTATAAACTATACAGAAGAGGTAAGTTACAGGTTTACAACATTATTTTTCCAATTACTTGGCAGAGGCGTAAAACATATAATGGTCCTAGACACTTTTCTGCCTTTACATTTGGGCAGCACTGGAAAAGTTGGACACCCTCTGCTCCTATCTTAGATTTCCTTCCTTTGCTTTTGGTACTGGTCCTCAGACTTACCAAGCATCGGCATCCCCTGGAAGGCCCACAGGTTACTGTAGCCACCCCCAGAGTTACTGTCTGTAAGTCAGAGCTGGGGCTTGATCATTTGCATTTCTAACAAGTCCTCTGGTGCTGGCGCTGCTGATCTGGCTTTCTCAGAATGAGAACCACTGCCTTTGGCCAAACTTCTTCACACGTCCCAGTTGTTTGAGCATCAAAAGAGCTGTATGTGAGTACTTCTCTGCTTGATACTAGTAACACGATCTTGTGTGGGTAATATAACCACTTAGGTCTGAGTTCTTTCACTTGTAAAATTAAGAAAATGTCCTTTGCAGCCAAGTGCAACATTATCTTAAGCTGAATTGATGGTGATATACTGAGTTTTCCCCTTGATTTTCTTAATTCTCTTAATAGGAGCTTTAATTTTGATCATATAGCTTATACCCATATTCTCAAGTTTTTGTGAGTTCCTAGTATATTGAAGTCCCTGCTGTTTTTTTAACTACATTAAATTCTTTCGGATCAAGGCCTGTGCTTTTTTTCCTCTTTCTTTGCCCAGCACCTTGAATTGTGTGGGAAACAGAATTGATGTTCAGTAGATCTTTCTGGGCTGAATGAACTTCATCCCTTGCCTTTCTCCTCTCTTGAAGAAGTTTCTCTCCACTAATTCTTTGTAACAAAGTAGTATATGACTATGCCACCTGATTCTCCTCAGGGGATTGAAATAAATGCTTATGTCAGATTCCTGTAACTGTCCCCAGAAGCCCTGGTACCCACTGATTCTGAACTACAACTGAATATTCAAGTTGGAGGAAGAGAAGTGAGCCACTAAATTAAATGCATCGCACTTTTTATTGAGCATCTTTTTTTAATCAAGTGTTTGCCAAAGTGTTAAGAACTGGAAATATCAAAATATATAAGGAGGCCCTTGCCTTCAGGGATGGGGCTCACAGTGGGATACAGACACTGAACAGCACAAGAATGGCATCCTGTGATTACTTCCACTTTAGGGCCGTGATGTAGTCTGCAGTGGAAACCTGGTACTCCTACGATTCTTCTGGTCCAGCAGGCATGGGTCCCGTCCTTCATCATCTCATCATATGGAGGGGAGCAAAGCCAGGAGGAAGTCATCTAGATACAGAGCAGGGAGTATCTTGACAGAATATTAATTAAAAACTAAAAACGTAGTGAATGACTTTTGAATTAACTATTCTGAATTATCCATATTTACACCTCAGATCAGACTATGTTTACAAAATATATTATCCTTTTTTTCCTCATTGAATAATGGTTCCTCTATGTGATTGAAATTGGCCATATTCATTGTAGTGAATTAAATGCATTTGGCTAGTTTAACTCTTGTTGGCTGCCGCATAAAAGCTGCTGCCCTCATCAGGGTGGGTGTCAGGTTGGGTGGTCACCTTTTTCCTACTTCAGATTAGTTTTTGATGTTCAGTTTTAAACTGAGATATATAGATTGGCCTGCTTTATTCAGGCTATTAACCACTGAGTAAAAACCTGCAAGGTTAAAAAGCCTAGCTTCATGTTGGAGGTTAACCACTAGGCTCATGGTGGCAGGATGTTTAATTCTGGACTCACAACCTGTATTTGGCCTCTGGCCCTTCTCAACTCTTGAGTAAATTCCTCTCAGTATCTTCAGACTAAGCTAATAGATTACGGCTCAAGTACTCAATAAAGAGGCCACATATCCTTGTATTCCTCAAAGCTCCTCCTCTGTTACCAAGTTTCTCAAAATGATCTGCTCTCTACCGTTAGGTAGAAAATCATCCCCATTTTCAGGATGAGTTGATGTGACTTGTCCCAGATGATACATCTCCAGGAGGAAGAACACAGGTTGTCTACCTCTAAAGGCAGAACTGTCAACAGTGGGACAGGAGTGCCTCCTGGGCCTGTGGACATACCTATCAGTTCAGTTCAGTTGCTCAGTCGTGTCCGACTCTTTGTGACCCCATGGACTGCAGCACCCCCAGGCTTCCCTGTACATCACCAACTCCCAGAGCTTGCTTAAACTCATGTCCATTGAATCGGTGATGCCCTCCAACCATCTCATCTGCTGTCATCCCCTTCTCCTCCTGCCTTCAATCGTTACCAGCATCAGGGTCTTTTCAAATGAGTCAGTTCTTTGCATCAGGTGACCAAAGTATTGGAGTTTCAGCTTCAGCATCTGTCTTTTCAATGAATAGTCAGGACTGATTTTCTTTAGGATGGACTGGTTGAATCACCTTGCAGTCAAAGGGACTCTCAGAGTCTTTAACACCAGAGTGCAAAAGCATCAGATCCTTGGCGCTCAGCTTTCTTTATAGTCCAATTCTCACATCCATACATGACTACTGGAAAAACCATAGCTTTGACTACCTAAAGGAAACACTTTGCTGCTGCTACTAAGTTGCTTCAGTCGTGTCCGACTCTGTGCGACCCCATAGACGGCAGCCCTCCAGGCTCCCCCGTCCCTGGGATTCTCCAGGCAAGAACACGAGTGGGTTGCCGTTTCCTTCTCCAATGTATGAAAGTGAAAAGTGAAAGTGAAGTCGCTCAGTTGTGTCAGACTCTTTGTGACCCCATGGACTGCAGCCTACCAGGCTCCTCCGTCCATGGGATTTTCCAGGCAAGAGTACTGGAGTAGGGTGCCATCACCTTCTCCGAGGAAACACTTTAATTAAAACTAAAGTGAATTATTGTGATTATTATAGCTTTATTTACAGTTTTCATGTTTATATTTACTCTCAGTTACATTTTTAGACCTTGATCCTAACAAAAGGCTACAAAATTTGGGGGCAGGAGATATTTATGTCTTTATATGTTGAGTCTAATGACGGCAGAAAAAATTAAATGGCAAGACTGTCTTAAATAGTTTTTAAACATATTTGAAGCACACTGATCATGATGTGTTAGAAGGCAAGAAGTCTGTGAAGTTTTTCCCCTTCATTTCTTTTGCCTTCTGGGTTAGATTTTCAGAGGCCGTCTTGGGTATACAGGTTCAGCTCCAGATGGCTGCAATAAAGGAGATCCCACAGTAAAAAAAAAACATGAATTTTTTTGGTTCCCCAAAAAATTCTGTTCCCACTGTACTGTAATCAATTGTATGCAATAGCATTATGTCTAAAAAAATATATATATACCTTAATATTAAATGGCTTTATTGCTAAAAAAAAAAGAGATGCTAACCATCATCTGACTCTTCAGCAAATGATAATCATTTAGCTGATGGAGGGTCTTGCCTTGATATTGATGGCTGGTGACTGATTGGGCTGCTGTTAGCTGAAAGTTGAGGTGTCTTGCAGTTTCTTAAAATAAGACAACAGTGAAGTTTACTGCATCAGTTGACTTCCTTTCATAAACAGTTTCTCTGTGGCAGGCAGTGCTGTTTGATAGCATTTTACCCACAGTAGAACTTCTTTCAAAATTGAAGTCATTTCTCTCAAACCCTGCCACTACTTTATCAACTAAGCTGTATAAATTCTAAATCCTTAGTTGTCATTGCAACAGTTTTCATAGCACCTTCCCAGGAGTGGATTCCATCCCAGGAAAACACTTGCTTCCATAAGAAGAGGTTTCTTATTCGTGAAGGTTTTATCATGAGATTATAGCATTCCGTCACATCTTCAGGCTCCATTTCTGATTCTGGTTCTCTTGCTATTAAATAATAAGACTTGAAGGTCGAAATTAGTCTTTCATCCATGGGCTATGGGATGGTTGTTGTGTGAGCAGGCATGAAAACAACATTAATCTTGTACATCATCAAAGCTCTTGGGTGACTTGGTACATTGTCAATAAGAAGTAATATTTTGAAAGAAGTCTTTTTTTCCCTTAGAAATAGGTTTCATCAGTGAGTTTAAGATATTCAACAAACCATGTTGTGACAGATGTGGTGTCATCCAGGCTTTGTTGTTCCATTTATAAGGCATAGGCAGAGTTGATTTAACATAATTCTTAGGGGCTTTAGGATTTTCAGAATAGTAAATGAGCAGTGGCTTAAACTGAAAGTCACCAGCTGCATTAACCCTTAACAAGAGAGTCAGCCTGTACTTTGATGCTTTGAAGCCAATTATTGACTTCTCTCTAGCTATGAGGGCTTTCCAGTGGTGCAGTGGTAGAGAATCCGCCTGCCAGTGCAGGAAACGGAAGAGATGTGGGTTCAGTCCCTGGGTTGGAAAGATCCCCTGGAGTAGCAAACGGCAGCCCACTCCAGTATTCTTGCCTGGACAATCCCATGGACGGGGGAGCCTCGTGGGCTACAGTCCATGGGGTTGCAAAGAGTCAGACATGACTGAATATACACACTGTAGCTATGAAAGTTCCAGATGGCAACTTCTAGTAAAAGGCTGTTTTGTTTACATTGAAAATGTGCTGTTTAGTGCAACCACCTTCATGAATTTTCTTAGCTAGAGCTGGATAACTTGTTGTAGCTTCTTCATCAATACTTGCAGCTTCTCCTTCCACTTTATGGAGATGGCTTCTTTCCTTAAACCTCATGAACTAACCTCTCCTAGCTTCAGACTTTTCTTTGGCAGCTGCCTTAACTCTCTTGGCCTTCACAGAATTGAAGAGGGCTAGGGCCATACTCTGGATGAAGCTTTGGCTGGAAGGATTCAACGATCCTTTGAATTGGCTGGTTTGATCGTCTATCTAAACCACTAAAACTTCCACCACTTTCTTATATTTATGAATTTCCTGGAGTAGCACTTTTAATTTTTTTTGAGAACTTTATCTTTGCTTTCCAGTTTGGCTAACTGGTGCAGGAGGCATAGTTTTTGGCCTGTCTTATCTTTGAATGTGCCCTCCTCATCAAGTTTAATCATTTCTCATTTTTTATTTAAAGCAAGAGACATGTGATTCTTCCTGTCACTTGAACACTTGGGGCCACTGCAGGGTTATTAATTTTCTTAATTTCAATATTATTGTGTCTGAGGGAATAGGACAAGAGAGAGATGGGGGCACAGCTGGTCAGTGGAACAGTCAGAAAGTACACATTTATTGATTGTTTGCTATCTTATATGAGTGCAGTTTGTGGCACTCCAAAACAATTGCAGTAGTAACATCAAGCATCACTAATCACAGATCACCATAACAAATATAAAAATAGTTAAGTTTGAAATATTGCAAGGATTATCAAAGTGTAATTACATCAAGTGAGCTAATGCTGGTGGAAAAATGGCTTGCTCCATGCAGGGTTGCCACAAACCTTTAATTTATAAAATGAAACAAACAAAAACCCACACTATCTCTGAAGCATAATAAAGATGAAATGCAGTAAAACGGGGTATGCGGTACGCGCTGGATTTGCCTCAGGTTGCCTCTTCCTGTTCAAGGGAGGGGACAGAACTGTGATTTAAGTAGAAGCGTTGCTAACGTGGTCTTAGGCAGCACAACCTATCTTTAAGTTTTCATCCTGTCTGTGTCCCAAGGACCTTGTTTAATCTTCGCTTGTAAGTGCTTTCAAAGCGAGGACTCTGTCTTGGTTTAACACTTTTTTATTTTTTATTTTTCTGGCTGCACTGAGTGGCTTGTAGGATCTTGGTTCCCTGACCAGGGATTGAACCTGCGCCATGGCAGTGAGAGCACCAAATGGACTAACCACTGGACTGCCAGGGAACTCCCTTGTATTAGTCACTCAGTCATGTCCAACTCTGCAAGCTCAGGGACTATAGCCCACCAGGCTCCTCTGTCCATAGAATTCTCCAGGTAAGAATACTGGAGTGGGTAGCCATTTTCCTTCTCCAGGGATCTTCCAGAGCCAGGATTCAAACCTGGGTCTCCTGCATCACAGGCAGATTCTTTACTGTCTGAGACACCAGGGAAGCCCAGAAAACTCCCTAGACTCTGTACTTTAGATGTAATAGTAAACAGACCAAGATTTTAAATCTGTGCATTTACATTTTTTTTCTTGGAATTATGATGAAATAAAGGACTTGTGCTTATCATTTAAATCTTGCCTTCTTCCCAAAAGAATTTAAAGTAATTTGAAGGAAAGAGAACAGAATGTATGGAGCATCTGCCATATACCAAGCTCTGTGCTGAGCAATTCAATGTGTTACTTCATTTATCCTTTAAAGAACCATGTGAGGTGTGAAGTGTTGGCCACATTCTGAAATTTGGACTGAGGTTAAGGAGTATTCCCTGGCCAATAAATGAGGAGAGGGGTCCAGACTAAGGCTCCAGAGCCCCTAACCATTATATGTAGAGTGTGGTTAGACATAGCATAAGAATAACTAACGGTAAAATGGAAGAATCTTTCCAGTAGGAGGGTCTTAGTGGGTAATCTTTAGTTTTAAAGAACAGTGGAGGAGTGTTAAAGGGCAGTGAACAATCTTTATTGGCTGATTTCTAGAACAGCAGGAGGAGCAGTTGCAAGGTCTGGTTAGCCCCAGTGAGCAGACATTCACACCTCCAGGCTCTGGGCCTGCGTCATTCAGAGAAGGGAGACTGGGAGGGATTTAAGTATTAGCTGAATATCATCATTCGAACCTCTGATCACTGTTTTCTTCTGAAGATCATTTGCCAGTACATAGATCCAGTAGATCCTATCATTCTTTAGGTTAGATGCTGTAGGACTACAGACCACTCACATAGTAGTCACGTTTTAAGCTAGAGACCCAGGTATCTTTTCACTGCCTGTAGTGTTCTGTTCTTGTCCGTAGGATTGAGTTAGGGCCTTCACTAGCGTGTGTGTGCGTGCTCAGTCGTGTCTGACTCTTTGCCACCCCAGGGACTGTAGCCTGGCTCCACTGTCTGTGGGATTCTCCAGGCAAGAATACTAGAGTGGGTTGCCATTTCCTCCTCCAGGGGATCTTCCCGACTCAGGGATTGAACCCGCGTCTCTTGAGTCTCCTGCATTAGCAGGTAGACTCCATCCCAGCTGAGCCACCTGGGAAGCTCACTAGCATGGGACTCACTCAGGGACAGAGACAGCTGGACGAAAGACGGGAGAACTGTCTTGCCTTGCCACCTCTCCTCCCCAGTCTTGCCCCAGACATCTTAGAAACACTGAAGAGACTAGGTCATGCGGCCTGCCCAGGCCAAGGCCATAAAGCGTCTCTGCAGACATCCTGTTCAAGCCTTCTGAAACCAGGGCTTTCACTTTTTTTGGCCTGGCCTCAAGGTCTCTCTGTAGTTTTCAGCTATCACTGTAGAGCCATTCCAAGGACAGACACTGAGGGGAGGCATTAGAATAGCAAAGGCAACAAATTCCTAGGCAGACTTGCAGGGTAGCCCATCCTGTAAAGGACAGAATAAAATACAGTGTCTGTTTTCTGACTCTAGTACTGACGTGTAACATTTGCACAGCACACTAGTTTGTAAGCTCTCACAGACCTCACTGAATCCTGTGTATTAGGGGCATGGTTGTCTGCAGAGAGTTTCATCCTTTACAAGCACTCGTGTCCATTGTCTCAGAAAACTCCAGGTTCATAGGGATGTGGGCCCGGACATACATCTCTGGAGACTGAATCTGGTACTCTTCCCACAGCACTGCCCGCCTCCTCCCTCCCGTCTCCTGCCCCAACAAGGACAGCTCTGCCTCTCCTTATTCTGCTGTTGGCTGATTTTTAAAAAATATTTATTCACTCATTTGGCTGTGCCAGCTCTTAGTTGTGACACACAGGATCTTTGATCTTTGTGCAGTATCTTTAGTTGGCATGTGGGATCTGGTTTCCCCACCAGGGATGGAACCCAGGCCCTCTGCATTGGGAGAGCAGACTCTTAGCTACTGGACCACCAGGGAAGTCCCCGCTGTTGCTGACCTTTTGCCTCCACCTCATCTTCTTAGTCTGCCAAAATAAATACAAAACAAGCAAGTAAATCAGGTTTTATATGGTGCTATTATATCCTCTTTTGGGGGAAAGCAAAGCCCTGTAAGAGCAGCACCCTCTGTTGTAGCACATAGACACTGTAATAGGGAATCTTGTGGACTGTGCTACATGAAAACAGTGAGAGTTCCTGGCCGGCTTTGCTGGGGAAGTTCTTAGACTTTTAAGACATTAATAATAGAAATCCCTTCATTAAGCCGGAGACCCTGTGTATCAATACCATCTTCTTCCCCTGCCTTGCAGATGTGGGGGGGCATTGTCCTGGTAAATCAGCATTGTTCAGTTGGTGAGTTGTGTCCACTCTTTGTGACCCCGTGGACTGCAGCACGCCAGGCTTCCCTGTCCTTCACTATCTCCCAGAGTTTGCTCAAACTCATGTCCATTGAGTTGGTGATTCTATCTAACCATCTCATCCTCTGCCACCCTCTTCTCCTTTTACCTTCATTCTTTCCCAGCATCAGTGTCTTTTCCAGTGAGTTGGCTCTTCGCATCAGGTGACCAAAGGATTGAAGTGTCAACATCAGCCCTTCCAATGAATATTCGAGTTGATTTCCTTAAGGATTGACGAGTTTGATCTTTTTGCTATCCGAGGGACTCTCACCACAGTTTGAAAGCATCAATCATTGTTGTAGTTGCATTAAATTACTTTATGTCTGGTTTTGTGATTATTAAAGTTGATTCAAATCTTCAGAGGAAAATAACTTTGTTTTTCGTTTCCAAACACACAGTCCTTGTGACTTATATGTGGATTCTCCCAGGGCAACCTGAAGATTCCTTGTGATGAGTTGTGGTTTTCTCACTTCAGGAACCACTGACAGTATTCTGTTTTATTCACAATCCAAATAACAAGTGTTTTTTCCTTATTTATCCATCTGTCTAACACACAGTTTGCTGAACAAATGAATGAATAAAAATTGATAAGACACTGAATCTGTCCTTCTGGAGAAAGACTTAAAAGGACTTACTGTGGTCTTTGCCTGGGAACCTGTTGACAGCCTTGAGCTGGGTGCTGTCCAGCCCTGTCCTCAGAGCTTCATGGTCTGGTGAATTAAACAGGAGTGTGAATGATTCTTACCACGCATAAAGTAGATGTATGTGTGTGCTGTGATACAGGGTCTAGGTTCCTGTGCAAACAGTCTGGGAGGACCAGGGAAGGTGTCTAGGAAAAGCAGGTCTGAAGGATGAGTAGAGTTGACCAAGTAAAGGGGGTAGAAAGGGTATTTCAAGGAGTGTCAACAGCATCAGGAACAAAAACCCAGTGAGAGCATAGAAAAGAGAGAGAGGTGTACATCAGGCAGCAACATACAATGGAGTAGCAGTCATGAGAATAAAGATGGGCAGGGGCTAGGTCTTGCAGGGCCTCGAGAGTCAAATTATAAGGAGTTCAGATTTTTTCCTATGGACAGTGTGAAACTGTTGGCTGATTTTATATGTTAGGAAGTTTAGTCAGGGACTTCCTTGGTGGTCCAGTGCAGGGTGTGCAGGTTCAAACCATGGTGGGGTAACCAAGGTCCCACAAAACATAAAACAGAAGTAATATTGTAACAAGTTCAATTTAAAAACAGTCCACATTAAAAAAAAAAAAAGACTCAGACCTTACTGAAGTATTGCAGGTGGAACTGACATGGACATGGCTCCTGTCCATTTCGGGATGCTGGCAGTCATCCACCTCCCGTCCCCAAAGCTAAAGGTAAATGTGTAGGTTCCAGAAATAAAAGCTGGAGGAGGGAATCACTTTTGACTCCACCACAGCCCAAGGAGATTTCACACCAAAATAAAGGCTTCTAGTATTTGGGGTTCTAATAGCTATACTCACAATGTGATATGAGAGTGAGGGACTGGGGAGGAATATGGAGTTGAACCATCTGCCAGCCTGGAGCCTGGAAAAGCTACTCCTGTGAAAGTATGTCTACTGATCACATGGAAGGACAAGGGAAGTGTAGGCCTTTATAGCTTTGGGTCAGAGGCTTAGGCCTAAATAACACACTGTCAGCATGATTCAGGAAATACTCTTGAGAAATTAAGATGAAACCACTAGTACTTGGGTAGAAGCAAATGAAATTTCATTCAAAGGGCTCACTTTTATAACCTAGGGCTCTCAGGTCTCCCAAAGAAAATGGGCAAAAGCATTAAAATTACAAACTGCTCATGAAGAAAAACCACCATGAGGTAGAGCTGATTTAATATGTAGGAAAATTAGCCCAGGGAGATCTGTTAATTATGGAACTTTCTAGAGCAGACCATGAAATTACATAGTACATGTTTGCAGGTAATAGAAAAATGAAGTCAGCCCGAATGAAAACTGCTTTGAGATACAGATTTTAAGAATGAATAATTTGGTCATTAAGGGGCAGCATTGCACATTAGACAGCATGTTATAGCTGTTAAGAACGAATTGCTAGGAGTTCCCTGGTGGTCCAGTGGTTAGGACTCTGCCCTTGCAATGCAAGGGGCGTGGGTTCAATCCCTGGTCGTAGAATTAAGACTTCATGTGCCATGTGGTGTGGCCAAAAAGTTTAAAAAGAGTGGATTACTGACACTGAGGTGAACCTGGGGCAGTTGTGCACGTATGCTTAGTCTCTCAGTCGTGTCTGACTCTGCAACCCCACGGACTGTATCCCACCAGGCTCCTCTGTCCAGGGATCCTCCAGGCAAGAACACGGGAGTGGGTTGCCATTTCCTTCTCCAGGGGCAGTTGTAGTGAAGCAGAAAAAGATGGGGCCATGAAGAACCCCTCCGGATGCACATGAAGAGTGGTGGTGGGGACAGCCACCAGGAGGACACGGGTGATATTTGAACCCACACACATGCCTCTGAGGTCATAGGGGTTAGTGGATCATCAAGCTTTGACTAAGGGAATGGAAGAGGAGATGAGATGGATGCATTAAAAGATTTAGAACATAGATTTAACAAGATTTTGTGAATAAAAGAGAATAGAAACTTACAGTAGGAAAGACTTTCATCCTGTTAATGTAGGAAGGAAACTTCAAAGTGGAAACTTACTCATTTAGATGCATTTATTGTGCGATTTCTTATGAGTATTGGAGATTGACTACAGCATAGCTCCCTACTTCAAGAAGTTTCACAGGAAAGATACACGATGGATGTGTGATATGGCAGATTTGAGATACAGATGTGCTCAGACAGCTAGGGAAGCAGTGATTCCTAACCATGCTTAAGGGCCAAGGAAGGGATTCAAAGAAAGCATCTCAGAAAACATGAAGCCTTATCTGTGTCTTGAAAGACAAGTTTAACCTAATGAAGGGTCAAGATTCTGAAGGAACTGCATGTGGAGAGGACAAAGAACATAGGGCTTTTGTGTGCTTCACATGCACTCTGTGTGTGTGTGTGTGTGTGTGTGTGTGTGTGTGTGTTTGAAAGGAGAGGAAGGCAAATGAGTAGCAAGATGAAGGTCAACCTAATACATAATCCTTAGAAGTTCATATTTCAGTTACAAGACAGAGAGGAGTGATTGAGTATCTTAAATAAGGAAGGGACAGGACCAGATTTGTGAAGAGCACTGACTCTGGTGATAACGATGAATGGTAACTTAAAGGTAATGAACCTGGAGACAGGTAGCTCACGTCTAGAGGCAGCTGCAGTAATCCAGAAAACTGATTAAGACCTAAACTGCAAATCCCGGAAATGAAGAAGAAATAAGAGCACACATGCAGCATCGGGGGTGGGATTTTTCCATACATAAGGAACAGACTCTTAGGGACTTGGAGGTCTGTAAAGACACCCTACTGTAGGGAGGTCAGCAATGCATTCATTCTAGCAGGTGCCACAGAGGAAAGGGGAGGATACGAGCCCTGAACAGTAAACAGTGACTGGTTGTGAAGGGCTTCGTGTGCCATGCCAAGGATTTTGGAACTGATCTTCCTTACAAAGTTACTGTTTTAAAATGTTGGGTGATGCCGTTGTAACTGTAATTCAGAAAGATAATAGTTAACATTGGGGCACCATCGCTCTTCTAAGCACTTCACAGATAATCCTCATAGTAACCCTGTTAGATGGATTCTATCCTTACCTCCATTCTGGAAATGGGGAAGGAGGATAAAAATTGACCATGGGCCCCACACCTCATAAACAGTAGAGCGAAGATTCAAACCCTGACAGTGGCTGTCTGACTCCAGGACTTTCAATCTTAATCGTAGATCCCTTAGGTGTTTCTCAACCAGGGTGTACATCAGAACCATATGTAGCATTTCTTAAAGATACGGTTGTCTAGACTGACTTGAATCAGAGTGTCCAGAAGAATGATGTTTGATTCTGTGTTCTGCAAAAGCTCAGCTGGTGAATTTGTTGCACTCTGCTCATAGCTGAGTGCTACAGGACTCCCAATAAGGAAGTCGTGGCAATAGTCCAGGCAAGAGGTGAGGGCCCAGGCAGGAGGAAACAGACTTAGAGGCTTAAGAGGCAGAACTGGTTTAATGAGCTATAAGCAACAGGGAAGAATCAACATTGAATCCAAAGATTATAAAGTTGAGTGTTTACTTAACAAAGTGATGATCTCAACCAACAGGATACCAGAAGAGCGGTGGATTTGGGAGTAAGAATCATGAATTTAATTTTCAGCATTCAGGTTTGAGGGTCTGTAGTTC
Source organism: Oreotragus oreotragus (assembly GCA_006410675.1). Classification (NCBI taxonomy): domain Eukaryota; kingdom Metazoa; phylum Chordata; class Mammalia; order Artiodactyla; family Bovidae; genus Oreotragus; species Oreotragus oreotragus. The sequence goes on from SJYX01006908.1 coordinate 303,272, forward strand.
TCCCAATTAAAGACATCTTAAGAGGAAGGTCGCTTCAGGGGGTGCCTGTGTGCCAGCCGCCGTTTCTGTGGCTTTCCTCACTGTTACTGCATACAGTCCTCCTCTCAAATCTCTGAGAGTCCCCACTTTACAGAAGAAATTGATAATGGAGTGTGATCGTTTCACTGAACCTCCATTAAGTATTTCAGGCCTATTGATGTGTCACTTCTCAGAACATATATCCCCATGTATATGTCAGCAAGTGTGTGTGTTTGTAAAACGGATTGTGATCAATACCACATTTTTAGCAGGCAGTTTTAAGTGTCCTTTCTCCTACCGTTTTCCTTTAAGGTTCACAGATTTTATGAAATAGAAATGCAGAGTTTTTCTGTTTTTGTATGAGGTGTGATCCTTGCCTAGGAAAAGGAATGGGAGAACATAGCTTCAGGCACGGATTACCCTATTCCAACAAGGTCTACGTACAGAGTATGTTACAGAGATTAGGGGAAAGGGAAGTTNCAGATTTTATGAAATAGAAATGCAGAGTTTTTCTGTTTTTGTATGAGGTGTGATCCTTGCCTAGGAAAAGGAATGGGAGAACATAGCTTCAGGCACGGATTACCCTATTCCAACAAGGTCTAGTACAGAGTATGTTACAGAGATTAGGGGAAAGGGAAGTTGAGTTCGGGAGTGTTCTGTGTACGGGATTAAGACTGAGCTCAGAACTGTAACTCCTGTGCGTACCTTCATGCTTAGCCTGTTGTCTGGCTTCACTTCTCTACCCCAGGTCCCTTGGGAGGAAACTCCTGGAGGCGCCCAGGCTGATAGAGGGGGAACGGTGTGAGCTCTCGATGGTTTGAGGCCACCTCAGAGCCAGACAATGGCTACTGCCTTGGAGCCGGAGGACCAGGATCTTTGGGAAGAAGAGGGAATTCTCATGGTGAAACTGGAAGACGACTTCCCCTGTGGGCCGGAGTCTGTCTCACAGAGGGATGACCCTGTGCTTGAGACGTCGCACCAGAACTTCCGGCGCTTCCGCTACCAGGAAGCAGCCAGCCCGCGGGAAGCCCTCATCCGACTCCGAGAGCTGTGTCGTCAGTGGCTGAGGCCAGAGCGGAGGACGAAGGAGCAGATCCTGGAGCTGCTGGTGCTCGAGCAGTTCCTCACCGTCCTGCCCGGAGAGCTGCAGAGCTGGGTGCGGGGCCAGCGGCCCGAGAGCGGCGAGGAGGCCGTGACCCTGGTGGAGGGTTTGCAGAAACAGCCCAGGAGACCAAGGCGGTGGGTGAGGAGGGGGAGTCCTGATCTGTGTGATGCGGAGGGGGTCTACTGGCTGGAAGGATGGCGTCTACCGGCTGGAGAGGGCTCACAGAAATCACCTCGTAAACTCAATTGGCTCTGCCCTTGGGTTGCACCTAGATCCATACGCCCCATGGGACAGTGGAGTGTGTGTGTTTGTGTGTGTGTGGCTTCCTGGTTCTTGAAACACCTGCCTGGGGAGGCCGTCTTTGCGGCCTCATCACCAAGGGTGATTCCGCTTTCCTTTTCCCTTTGGGTATTGAACCTCATTTTCCTGGGGCGGGGGGAGAATTCTGTGACTTCCTCAAAGGTTCTCAGCCCCTCAGTCAGAGAGGTCCCTCCTAAGACAGCAGAGGGTGATGGGAAGGATGGCACCTCAGAGCCCAGTGATGGGCAGGGTTGAGGGAAAAAAGGAAACAGGGCGGTATCTGGATGTCCCGCGCCCCCCTCCCCGCCCCCGCCCGTTGTTCTGGCGACAGTAACCTGAGCTTCCCCTCGCACACACCAGGGGGACTGGACTTCCCCTCTTTACCCGGGCCCCCCTGGGAGTTTTCTGATGGCAGCTTCTGATGTAAGCTCTGTGACACCCAGGACTTTATCCTGACTCAGCGGTGACTGGAAGTTGGAATTGTTCCCAGGTGACTGTCCATGTTCACGGCCAGGAAGTCCTGTCCGAGGAGACAGTGCCTCCAGGAGCAGAGCCCGGGTCACCTAGTGAGCTGCAGGACCCTGCACAGACCTTGACCCCCGAGGAGCTCCGTGAGGAGACCACACAGAGCCCAGATCTGGGGGCCTCAGAAGAGCAGACCCCGTGCCAGGAGTCGGAGCTCCAGCCCCTGCAGGAGAGCGGTGGGAAGCCCACAGGAAGGGGGGGTCATGGCTGAGTGACGGGTGGGGGTGTTGCTCTCAGACCCAGAGGCTGGTAGAACATGAGTGGAGGAAGCCACAGGACACAGGGTGTTGAAAGGAGACGGTACTAGCCGTAGTCTCGCGAGAGCAGGGCCACTGTGGACTGCAGAACTCTTGGTTATTCCCCTGGCATTCCTGTAACGTTATAGGTGGCAGCTTCGGGGTGACTCAANTCTATCTAACCATCTCATCCTCTGCCACCCTCTTCTCCTTTTACCTTCATTCTTTCCCAGCATCAGTGTCTTTTCCAGTGAGTTGGCTCTTCGCATCAGGTGACCAAAGGATTGAAGTGTCAACATCAGCCCTTCCAATGAATATTCGAGTTGATTTCCTTAAGGATTGACGAGTTTGATCTTTTTGCTATCCGAGGGACTCTCACCACAGTTTGAAAGCATCAATCATTGTTGTAGTTGCATTAAATTACTTTATGTCTGGTTTTGTGATTATTAAAGTTGATTCAAATCTTCAGAGGAAAATAACTTTGTTTTTCGTTTCCAAACACACAGTCCTTGTGACTTATATGTGGATTCTCCCAGGGCAACCTGAAGATTCCTTGTGATCAGTTGTGGTTTTCTCACTTCAGGAACCACTGACAGTATTCTGTTTTATTCACAATCCAAATAACAAGTGTTTTTTCCTTATTTATCCATCTGTCTAACACACAGTTTGCTGAACAAATGAATGAATAAAAATTGATAAGACACTGAATCTGTCCTTCTGGAGAAAGACTTAAAAGGACTTACTGTGGTCTTTGCCTGGGAACCTGTTGACAGCCTTGAGCTGGGTGCTGTCCAGCCCTGTCCTCAGAGCTTCATGGTCTGGTGAATTAAACAGGAGTGTGAATGATTCTTACCACGCATAAAGTAGATGTATGTGTGTGCTGTGATACAGGGTCTAGGTTCCTGTGCAAACAGTCTGGGAGGACCAGGGAAGGTGTCTAGGAAAAGCAGGTCTGAAGGATGAGTAGAGTTGACCAAGTAAAGGGGGTAGAAAGGGTATTTCAAGGAGTGTCAACAGCATCAGGAACAAAAACCCAGTGAGAGCATAGAAAAGAGAGAGAGGTGTACATCAGGCAGCAACATACAATGGAGTAGCAGTCATGAGAATAAAGATGGGCAGGGGCTAGGTCTTGCAGGGCCTCGAGAGTCAAATTATAAGGAGTTCAGATTTTTTCCTATGGACAGTGTGAAACTGTTGGCTGATTTTATATGTTAGGAAGTTTAGTCAGGGACTTCCTTGGTGGTCCAGTGCAGGGTGTGCAGGTTCAAACCATGGTGGGGTAACCAAGGTCCCACAAAACATAAAACAGAAGTAATATTGTAACAAGTTCAATTTAAAAACAGTCCACATTAAAAAAAAAAAAAGACTCAGACCTTACTGAAGTATTGCAGGTGGAACTGACATGGACATGGCTCCTGTCCATTTCGGGATGCTGGCAGTCATCCACCTCCCGTCCCCAAAGCTAAAGGTAAATGTGTAGGTTCCAGAAATAAAAGCTGGAGGAGGGAATCACTTTTGACTCCACCACAGCCCAAGGAGATTTCACACCAAAATAAAGGCTTCTAGTATTTGGGGTTCTAATAGCTATACTCACAATGTGATATGAGAGTGAGGGACTGGGGAGGAATATGGAGTTGAACCATCTGCCAGCCTGGAGCCTGGAAAAGCTACTCCTGTGAAAGTATGTCTACTGATCACATGGAAGGACAAGGGAAGTGTAGGCCTTTATAGCTTTGGGTCAGAGGCTTAGGCCTAAATAACACACTGTCAGCATGATTCAGGAAATACTCTTGAGAAATTAAGATGAAACCACTAGTACTTGGGTAGAAGCAAATGAAATTTCATTCAAAGGGCTCACTTTTATAACCTAGGGCTCTCAGGTCTCCCAAAGAAAATGGGCAAAAGCATTAAAATTACAAACTGCTCATGAAGAAAAACCACCATGAGGTAGAGCTGATTTAATATGTAGGAAAATTAGCCCAGGGAGATCTGTTAATTATGGAACTTTCTAGAGCAGACCATGAAATTACATAGTACATGTTTGCAGGTAATAGAAAAATGAAGTCAGCCCGAATGAAAACTGCTTTGAGATACAGATTTTAAGAATGAATAATTTGGTCATTAAGGGGCAGCATTGCACATTAGACAGCATGTTATAGCTGTTAAGAACGAATTGCTAGGAGTTCCCTGGTGGTCCAGTGGTTAGGACTCTGCCCTTGCAATGCAAGGGGCGTGGGTTCAATCCCTGGTCGTAGAATTAAGACTTCATGTGCCATGTGGTGTGGCCAAAAAGTTTAAAAAGAGTGGATTACTGACACTGAGGTGAACCTGGGGCAGTTGTGCACGTATGCTTAGTCTCTCAGTCGTGTCTGACTCTGCAACCCCACGGACTGTATCCCACCAGGCTCCTCTGTCCAGGGATCCTCCAGGCAAGAACACGGGAGTGGGTTGCCATTTCCTTCTCCAGGGGCAGTTGTAGTGAAGCAGAAAAAGATGGGGCCATGAAGAACCCCTCCGGATGCACATGAAGAGTGGTGGTGGGGACAGCCACCAGGAGGACACGGGTGATATTTGAACCCACACACATGCCTCTGAGGTCATAGGGGTTAGTGGATCATCAAGCTTTGACTAAGGGAATGGAAGAGGAGATGAGATGGATGCATTAAAAGATTTAGAACATAGATTTAACAAGATTTTGTGAATAAAAGAGAATAGAAACTTACAGTAGGAAAGACTTTCATCCTGTTAATGTAGGAAGGAAACTTCAAAGTGGAAACTTACTCATTTAGATGCATTTATTGTGCGATTTCTTATGAGTATTGGAGATTGACTACAGCATAGCTCCCTACTTCAAGAAGTTTCACAGGAAAGATACACGATGGATGTGTGATATGGCAGATTTGAGATACAGATGTGCTCAGACAGCTAGGGAAGCAGTGATTCCTAACCATGCTTAAGGGCCAAGGAAGGGATTCAAAGAAAGCATCTCAGAAAACATGAAGCCTTATCTGTGTCTTGAAAGACAAGTTTAACCTAATGAAGGGTCAAGATTCTGAAGGAACTGCATGTGGAGAGGACAAAGAACATAGGGCTTTTGTGTGCTTCACATGCACTCTGTGTGTGTGTGTGTGTGTGTGTGTGTGTGTGTTTGAAAGGAGAGGAAGGCAAATGAGTAGCAAGATGAAGGTCAACCTAATACATAATCCTTAGAAGTTCATATTTCAGTTACAAGACAGAGAGGAGTGATTGAGTATCTTAAATAAGGAAGGGACAGGACCAGATTTGTGAAGAGCACTGACTCTGGTGATAACGATGAATGGTAACTTAAAGGTAATGAACCTGGAGACAGGTAGCTCACGTCTAGAGGCAGCTGCAGTAATCCAGAAAACTGATTAAGACCTAAACTGCAAATCCCGGAAATGAAGAAGAAATAAGAGCACACATGCAGCATCGGGGGTGGGATTTTTCCATACATAAGGAACAGACTCTTAGGGACTTGGAGGTCTGTAAAGACACCCTACTGTAGGGAGGTCAGCAATGCATTCATTCTAGCAGGTGCCACAGAGGAAAGGGGAGGATACGAGCCCTGAACAGTAAACAGTGACTGGTTGTGAAGGGCTTCGTGTGCCATGCCAAGGATTTTGGAACTGATCTTCCTTACAAAGTTACTGTTTTAAAATGTTGGGTGATGCCGTTGTAACTGTAATTCAGAAAGATAATAGTTAACATTGGGGCACCATCGCTCTTCTAAGCACTTCACAGATAATCCTCATAGTAACCCTGTTAGATGGATTCTATCCTTACCTCCATTCTGGAAATGGGGAAGGAGGATAAAAATTGACCATGGGCCCCACACCTCATAAACAGTAGAGCGAAGATTCAAACCCTGACAGTGGCTGTCTGACTCCAGGACTTTCAATCTTAATCGTAGATCCCTTAGGTGTTTCTCAACCAGGGTGTACATCAGAACCATATGTAGCATTTCTTAAAGATACGGTTGTCTAGACTGACTTGAATCAGAGTGTCCAGAAGAATGATGTTTGATTCTGTGTTCTGCAAAAGCTCAGCTGGTGAATTTGTTGCACTCTGCTCATAGCTGAGTGCTACAGGACTCCCAATAAGGAAGTCGTGGCAATAGTCCAGGCAAGAGGTGAGGGCCCAGGCAGGAGGAAACAGACTTAGAGGCTTAAGAGGCAGAACTGGTTTAATGAGCTATAAGCAACAGGGAAGAATCAACATTGAATCCAAAGATTATAAAGTTGAGTGTTTACTTAACAAAGTGATGATCTCAACCAACAGGATACCAGAAGAGCGGTGGATTTGGGAGTAAGAATCATGAATTTAATTTTCAGCATTCAGGTTTGAGGGTCTGTAGTTCTCCCAATTAAAGACATCTTAAGAGGAAGGTCGCTTCAGGGGGTGCCTGTGTGCCAGCCGCCGTTTCTGTGGCTTTCCTCACTGTTACTGCATACAGTCCTCCTCTCAAATCTCTGAGAGTCCCCACTTTACAGAAGAAATTGATAATGGAGTGTGATCGTTTCACTGAACCTCCATTAAGTATTTCAGGCCTATTGATGTGTCACTTCTCAGAACATATATCCCCATGTATATGTCAGCAAGTGTGTGTGTTTGTAAAACGGATTGTGATCAATACCACATTTTTAGCAGGCAGTTTTAAGTGTCCTTTCTCCTACCGTTTTCCTTTAAGGTTCACAGATTTTATGAAATAGAAATGCAGAGTTTTTCTGTTTTTGTATGAGGTGTGATCCTTGCCTAGGAAAAGGAATGGGAGAACATAGCTTCAGGCACGGATTACCCTATTCCAACAAGGTCTACGTACAGAGTATGTTACAGAGATTAGGGGAAAGGGAAGTTGAGTTCAGGAGTGTTCTGTGTACGGGATTAAGACTGAGCTCAGAACTGTGACTCCTGTGCGTACCTTCATGCTTAGCCTGTTGTCTGGCTTCACTTCTCTACCCCAGGTCCCTTGGGAGGAAACTCCTGGAGGCGCCCAGGCTGATAGAGGGGGAACGGTGTGAGCTCTCGATGGTTTGAGGCCACCTCAGAGCCAGACAATGGCTACTGCCTTGGAGCCGGAGGACCAGGATCTTTGGGAAGAAGAGGGAATTCTCATGGTGAAACTGGAAGACGACTTCCCCTGTGGGCCGGAGTCTGTCTCACAGAGGGATGACCCTGTGCTTGAGACGTCGCACCAGAACTTCCGGCGCTTCCGCTACCAGGAAGCAGCCAGCCCGCGGGAAGCCCTCATCCGACTCCGAGAGCTGTGTCGTCAGTGGCTGAGGCCAGAGCGGAGGACGAAGGAGCAGATCCTGGAGCTGCTGGTGCTCGAGCAGTTCCTCACCGTCCTGCCCGGAGAGCTGCAGAGCTGGGTGCGGGGCCAGCGGCCCGAGAGCGGCGAGGAGGCCGTGACCCTGGTGGAGGGTTTGCAGAAACAGCCCAGGAGACCAAGGCGGTGGGTGAGGAGGGGGAGTCCTGATCTGTGTGATGCGGAGGGGGTCTACTGGCTGGAAGGATGGCGTCTACCGGCTGGAGAGGGCTCACAGAAATCACCTCGTAAACTCAATTGGCTCTGCCCTTGGGTTGCACCTAGATCCATACGCCCCATGGGACAGTGGAGTGTGTGTGTTTGTGTGTGTGTGGCTTCCTGGTTCTTGAAACACCTGCCTGGGGAGGCCGTCTTTGCGGCCTCATCACCAAGGGTGATTCCGCTTTCCTTTTCCCTTTGGGTATTGAACCTCATTTTCCTGGGGCGGGGGGAGAATTCTGTGACTTCCTCAAAGGTTCTCAGCCCCTCAGTCAGAGAGGTCCCTCCTAAGACAGCAGAGGGTGATGGGAAGGATGGCACCTCAGAGCCCAGTGATGGGCAGGGTTGAGGGAAAAAAGGAAACAGGGCGGTATCTGGATGTCCCGCGCCCCCCTCCCCGCCCCCGCCCGTTGTTCTGGCGACAGTAACCTGAGCTTCCCCTCGCACACACCAGGGGGACTGGACTTCCCCTCTTTACCCGGGCCCCCCTGGGAGTTTTCTGATGGCAGCTTCTGATGTAAGCTCTGTGACACCCAGGACTTTATCCTGACTCAGCGGTGACTGGAAGTTGGAATTGTTCCCAGGTGACTGTCCATGTTCACGGCCAGGAAGTCCTGTCCGAGGAGACAGTGCCTCCAGGAGCAGAGCCCCGGTCACCTAGTGAGCTGCAGGACCCTGCACAGACCTTGACCCCCGAGGAGCTCCGTGAGGAGACCACACAGAGCCCAGATCTGGGGGCCTCAGAAGAGCAGACCCCGTGCCAGGAGTCGGAGCTCCAGCCCCTGCAGGAGAGCGGTGGGAAGCCCACAGGAAGGGGGGGTCATGGCTGAGTGACGGGTGGGGGTGTTGCTCTCAGACCCAGAGGCTGGTAGAACATGAGTGGAGGAAGCCACAGGACACAGGGTGTTGAAAGGAGACGGTACTAGCCGTAGTCTCGCGAGAGCAGGGCCACTGTGGACTGCAGAACTCTTGGTTATTCCCCTGGCATTCCTGTAACGTTATAGGTGGCAGCTTCGGGGTGACTCAAACTGTTCTTAGGCCAGTGTCTCGACCCCACCCTTCCCACCAGAGACCATCGGGAATGCTCAGCTCTTTGCTGGTTATACGGCTGCCTTGCACGTGACGGATCTCCCCTTCCTGTCTTCTTAGAGGTTCCAGTGGTCCAGGACCTAGCCCTTCCTGAAGAGAGGAACCCTGGAAACTCCGAGATGGTTGCCCTTCTCACTGCTCTGTCACAGGTGCGCCCTCATTTCCGTCTGCACCGCAGGGAACTCGAGGAACCATTGAGCATTAGCCGTATGCTGAACAGGTCAGACAGGACACAGGCTTCCACTGTCTGGTGCCACGTTAAGCTCTGAGTTCTGCGCGTGTCTGGAAGGGGAGGAGCTGCGTCTCACGGAGAACATCTTAGTTGGATCTGCAGGCTCCAGAGCTTCTTGATTTGCCACTGACCTGAGGGACTAACAGAATGGGGTTGTTTTGGGAAAACTCTGGTACAGCTTTGAAGTTGTCAAATGAGGATTTGTTTTTGATTTTAAGAAATAAACTTGATAGTCATTTGTAAGGGTGACTGACTGGCCTGCAAAATCGATTTCTGATTTTGGTTGCTGTTCTCTTCTAGGGACTCATTCAGTCAGGCCATGGCATTCATGAAGAGTTCACCAGGTCAGGAGCCCTGAAACTAAGCTGAGTGGCTGGAGAATAAAGGAATAGAGCTCATTCTTATTTTTAGATTGTAGAGCTGAAGAGGGAATTCCTGTTGATGCTAGGTAGACTGTATAAGTGGAACATGATTAGGTAAGGGCAGTTAGGAAGAACTTCTAGAAAAGATGAATTTTTGCAGAGATACAGATAGCATTAGACTGATGACTTCCAAGACCTTTCTCATATGGTAAATAATATCCTTGGGAAGAACAGTGTAGTCTGGTGCTGAGGGAAAGTGGTTGGATTGGAGGGAACAGAAAGAGGGTCAGTTGCAAGAGCAGAAACTTGGGAAGCAGCAACAGAAAATGAAACACAGGTGTCCTGAAAGGAATCAGGTGTCCCGTTTGAGTTTCTCTGTCTCTTGGATGGACTGTGCCTGTACCAATGACCTTCATTCCAGGATTTAGATATGAGGCTCCATGAAGCATCACATTATAATGGAATCCTTGTGTTGTTTCAGGGCTTGGTCACTTTCAAGGATGTGGCTGTGTGCTTCTCCCAGGACCAGTGGAGCGATCTGGATCCAACCCAGAAAGAGTTCTATGGGGAATACGTCTTGGAAGAAGACTGTGGAATCGTGGTCTCCCTGTGTAAGGAATTTCAAGTGTTTCTAGAGTGTCCTGAGCACAAAGATCTTCCTCTTGTTGGAAACTGAGGGTGTCTTAGACCTGTGATTGTACATACTACACCTCTCTTACGCTGACCCCACCGGTGACATGAAAGGACAGCTGAAGAAGATGATAGCTTTCAAAATTAAAGGGAAGAGAAAATGCCCAGAAAGTAGTTGGAAACTTAAACAAGAAAATAGACCTGTAATATTATAGTGTCAGTGTGAGTTTTAGTTTAGTGTGCCTAGGTAAGCATATCAGTTTTGAAGCAAGCAATAAAAGTTTGGAATATTCTACTTGAATATAGGAAAAGAGAGTAACACTGCCAGTTGTGTGATTACTGAGTTGCCAGTAAAAGGCAAGAGATATACAGTTCCCGTCAGGGGCTCAAGCCAAAGAGACAGAAGGTTTGAATGGCCTGCCTATGGGATTTTTCTTCAGTCTACTGAACAGAAAAGATCTGCTCTTGACACAGGGGACTGCTGAGCCAATCGTGATGTCCTGTTTCCCTCTCTTGAGCAGCCTTTCCAATCCCCAGACTAGACGAGCTCTCCCACGTCAGAGAAGAGGAGCCTCCGGTCCCAGAGCCTCAGGAGCCTGAAGAGCCAGAAATTCTGAGTTTCACCTATACAGGTGAGAAGTGATGGGGGTCTGCCCCACCTTCACCCCCTGGTTGGCAGTTCCTCTAGCCAGTGTTCCCTTCGCCCTCCAGAGGCTCTTCTAACAGTTCAGCCAACACCACTGTCTCCCTCTGAAGCCAAACATTCTCTATTTTCTCCCCTCTTCACACCTGTCATTGGTTTCAGGGCTCTGTAATACAAAATGGTGACAAGGAAAAAAGGAAACTTTTGGAATTGCAGCCATACCATTTTTTAAGATGGAGAGCCCCTCCAGAGGCTCTTCTAACAGTTCAGCCAACACCACTGTCTCCCTCTGAAGCCAAACATTCTCTGTTTTCTCCCCTCTTCACACCTGTCATTGGTTTCAGGGCTCTGTAATACAAAATGGTGACAAGAAAAAAAGGAAACTTTTGGAATTGCAGCCATACCATTTTTTAAGCCTTTACACAAACTCTTGATCCCACAGTCTTCCACATTCGTTCTGCACACAGACTTCTCTAGTTGTGATGCACAGGTTTAGTCGCCTCACTTCATGTGGGATCTTAGTTTCCTAACCAAGGATTGAACCCACATCCCCTGCATTTAAAGGTGGATTCTTAACCGCTAGACCACCAGGGGAGTCCCTCCACATTTGTGAAAGGAGGATGATGTTTGTCCACATGAAGGCTGTTGCCAGCATGAGATAACATGTAAGAAAGTTCTCAGCATACAACAGGCACTCAGTTGACCAGTTACTTCTTTTTTTCCAGCCTCTGCAGTTGAGAAACGAATTTCTCTGTATACGGTCTTGCCCTCTCAGAACAGTGTAAAACTCTCCACTGTGCGGAAGGCACACCCTTTACCTCTGTAATCTCCTTTCTCCTCTCTGTTTCTACAGGAGACAGGAGTGATGACGAGGAAGAGCGTCCTGAGCAAGAAGATCTGAGTTTGGAGGATCCACACAGGTCTGTGTTGGGAGATGCAGAAATTCACCAGACTCCAGAGTTGGAAATAGTCTCTGAGGATGATCCCGTTAGACTTACTGAAAGACGATTCGGCACAAAGACTTCTCAAGTCAATAGTTCAAGGAATCTCCAGGAAACCACGCCCGTCCACCCGCTGTTAGGGAGACATCATGACTGTCCTGTGTGTGGAAAGAGTTTCACTTGTAACTCCCACCTCATTCGACACCTGAGAACTCACACAGGAGAGAAGCCCTATAAATGCATGGAGTGTGGGAAGAGCTACACACGGAGTTCCCATCTCGCCAGGCACCAAAAGGTACACAGGATGAACGCTCCTCACAAATACCCGCTAAACCGGAGGAGTCTGGGAGAGGCCGCCCCTCAGGTCCAGGCCGCGAGAACCCCACCCGTGGAGAAACCCTATAGGTGTGAGGACTGCGGGAAGCACTTCCGCTGGACTTCCGACCTCGTCAGGCACCAGAGGACGCACACGGGAGAGAAGCCCTTCTTCTGTACCATCTGTGGCAAAAGCTTCAGCCAGAAGTCCGTGCTCACCACCCACCAAAGAATCCACCTTGGAGGCAAGCCCTACCTGTGCGGGGAGTGCGGCGAGGACTTCAGCGACCACAGGCGGTACCTGGCCCACCGGAAGACGCACGCGGCCGAGGAGCTGTACCTGTGCAGCGAGTGCGGGCGCTGCTTCAGCCACAGCGCCGCCTTCGCCAAGCACCTGCGGGGACACGCCTCGGTGAGGCCCTGCCGCTGCAGCGAGTGTGGGAAGAGCTTCAGCCGGAGGGACCACCTCGTCAGGCACCAGCGGACACACACAGGCGAGAAGCCATTCACGTGCCCTACCTGCGGGAAGAGCTTCAGCAGAGGCTACCACTTAATCAGGCACCAGAGGACCCATTCACAAAAGGCCTCCTAGCCAGGGCTGCACGCAGGGACACCTGCCTTCGGCCCCCTCCCGGGGACGGACTGCGTGAGGCCCTCTTGTCGGCTAGAGGAGACCTTGTCTAGGGCATCTGCCTGACCTGCCCAAGTCTGATGACACCTCCCTGCAGCTAAAGTAGCCCCTGGCAGGACCTCTCAGCCTTCCTCCACACTGTGAGGAGATGTTCTTCCCAAAGTTTGCCTGAAATGAGGCCTCTACTTGGCTAAAATGCTTCTGCCTCCTCCTGGCAGGTGTGAAACAGGGGGAGTAGAAGACACAAGAGGTTGGGCTTATTATACTTGCCCCCATCCTGAAGACGACTTAACAGTCTCAGCTTTGAAGTGGCCCAGGACCAATCCTCAGGGTTGGTGAGGGACCAGCCTTTACGATGCCGTCCTCCCTGGGCTCTAACATTAAAGCACACAGCCCTGAAGTCAGGGCAGGAGAACCACGCCTCACCCCACAGGTTACCTGTACAAACCTCTCACTGGTTCACTTCCTCACCATGCACTTTCCTTTGACTCTGGGGAGAGATGTGAGTAGCATTTGATGGGCAGAAACATGAAGGCAGCTTCATGTAGACCTTGTCAGGCTGCTCTCCTCTCCAAGGTTAAAACGACACCAGGTGCCAGGCACTGCTTGTAAGGGGGGCCCAGTCAGCAGCCTCTTTCCTCGTGGGTGTTTCTCCTGTGAGAAGGCTTGTGCCTGGGCTTCCCAGTTTCTTGTTTTTGTCCCTGGCACTTACTCTGCCACAAGTGGGATGTAGCATTTGGGTGCCAAGGGATTCAGTAAAGCCTGATTAAAATCATGGTGAAATCAGTTACATTTCCACGTATATACAAGCCCACCCACCCTATCCTCATCACGTGGGTTTGTGAGGGGATTTTTGAAATGGTATCAGCTGACAGAGGCATTCTTAATGATTGTAGAATCATGGTGGGCAGGCTCACTTTATTTACATGAAGGAAACTGGAGAAGATCTGAGCTCAAATTATGGGGAAATTAAGAAAGAGCTGTGGCTACTGACCAGGGCCATCCAGACTATTCTGACTGCCCACCCTCATCCTCCCCGCCTCACCCTCTGACATCAGGGAGACCTTGGACCCGGAAGAATTTACCAGGAGTAAATGGCTTTCATATCTGCGTTGTGTGCTTTTTCTTACATGAGTTCATTTTCATGTAAGAACTAAAGCGTAGGCTCTCATGGCCCAAGGGTCTCTGTTGTCTGGTAGAGGTTCTGTGGAGCTGAGGCTGAATAGTTGTGAACCTCGTCTGCTCTGACTGTGGGCATGGCCAGGACTGGGGAGACCATTCCCTCCGTCCATGGAGCGCAGGGTATGGGATTAAAGCATGAAGAGGGAGACTGCTGTGCCTGGTTTCTTCTCTGTTTCTCGAGCTCTTGTGTGCCACTGCTTGCCCGAAGAGCATGGGTAGTGGGAGACAGAGCCTCAAGCAAGAGCTCCTCAAGGGGATTCTTGTTCTGATCATTGATGGTGTTCTAGCTGATTGCCTTTAACTCCGGTTGACCGTTGTCCTTCTAGAAGCGTGCACATATGAAATTTTTAAAAAGGAGCACTGACAGCCAAGATCCCTGGTTCCTAGGGCTTTCCACCCATCCAGTCTTCAGGACTTCATGTTCCCAAGACTTCTGAAGATCATTCATACAGAGAGATCTGGGAGGAGAGGATAGTTATCTGTGAGGATAGAAAAGCCTTGGCATGGTTAGCAGAGCTATAGGTGGAATCGTGGTAATATCTGAGTCTGGACTTTGCAAAGGAGACTGTCCTGACACACAGACTTCTGAGCCATTGATCTAATGTCTATGCGCAGTTTGGATGAAATGCCATACCACCAAAAAAGTGATGTCTCCTAGATTATATAACATTTATGGAAGTTGATAAAATTCTGGAAGTGAAAGCAAGTTGATTTTTATATTCGCTGACTTGTCTGCATTACTGCTGCTGCTAAGTTGCTTCAGTCGTGTCCGACTCTCTGTGACGCCATAGATGGCAGCCCACTAGGCTCCGCCGTCCCTGGGATTCTCCAGGCAAGAACACTGGAGTGGGTTGCCATTTCCTTCTCCAATGCATGAAAGTGAAAAGTGAAAGTGAAGTTGCTCAGTGGTTTCTGACTCTTAGCGACCCCATGGTCTGCAGCCTACCAGGCTCCTCTGTCCATGGGATTTTCCAGGCAAGAGTACTGGAGTGGGGTGCCATTGCCTTCTCCGTGCATTACTGCAGTAGGTGAAAATCTTGTCTAGGGAATTACACATAAAGGAAAGTTTGAGATGCGGTCCAGTGTGTTGGAAAATCAAAGAGCGTTTTTATCACTGATCCCCCTGCAAAGTTTCATACGCTGACACTAAATCTCTGGTCACCTTAAATGACTATTTTCTGAGGTTCCTGGAAGGACACACTGTCTCCTAAATCTGAACACAAGCTGAACCACAGTCCACAGTTGATAGCAACAGGGCCAGTACCAGAACCTGGAAGGAGCAGCAGGCAGTACAGCTGAAAATGGGATGCTGGAGGCCAGGGTGCCCTGCCATTCCTGAGGGGTTCCTTCAAGATTCTGTAAGCAGTTGACTCCTGGCGTTCTTGAACACCTTACTAAATAAAAGTTTGTGAGGAAGAAGAGGCAAGATTTTGAAGATTATTTGAAGGAAGATATAAAGCAGCCTCATGTAGCCTTATTTATTTATCCATGGCTGTGCCATGGCACATGCAGGATCTTAGTTCCCTGACCAGGGATCATACCCATGTCCCTTGCAGCAGAAGCACAGAGTCCTAACCACTGGACTGCCAAGGAAGTCCCTCGTGCTCTTGCTTAGTCGCTCAGTTGTGTCTGACTCTTTGTGACCCCATGAACTGTAGCCCGCCAGGCTCCTCTGTCCGTGGGATTCTCCAGGCAAGAATGCTGGAATGGGTTGGCATTCCTCTCTCCAGGAGATCTTCCCAACCCAGGGATCAAACCTGGATCTCCTGCATTGCAGGCAGATTCTTTACCATCTCAGCTACCTAGTCTAAATTAATTGACAACTTAGAAAATTACTAGATTGTTGGAAATGAAGTGATTTGCTAACAAAGTTAAGAAACTGATAATAGCATTTGGCCATTAATTTAGGAATAACCAAGGAATATTCAGCCTCTTCTCCAATACATAGAAAAAGAAAAATTTGCTAATGACAGAAATCTGGGCTTTTCAACATTTAAGGAAGAATTGGAGGCAGATTATCCAACAAAGAAAAGTGAAGAAGAGTTAAAGAGTGGGCTCAGAAAAGAAAAAACACCCCAAAGAGGAGAAAATGTTAGGAAGTGCTCAGTGTTGACAAATGCCATCAAGGAGTCAAGCTGATGAAGACTAAGTGCATTTGATTGATTATGAAATGTGTGGTGAAAATTGGATAAGCAGGTAGGAGTGAAGAAAGACTGGAAATACAGGATACTATAAGAAGCTTGAAAAGGGAAGAAAGAGAGTGGCAGTTTGGGGACATGAGTGTCAGGAAAGGATGTCAGCATTTCTGGATAAGGGAGACTTGAAGCATTAGAGAAGTTAAAGGAACACTTATTAACCACCTGCTAAGTTCTAGACCCTGTGTTCAAAGGTGTATTTAAGCATATTACCAAGTTGTAGACACTGAGGATAAGGAGCAAAGGGAGACTGAGACATTAAAGCTACAGAAAGAGGGATAAGGACCTCTCTGGTGGTCCAGTGGCTAAGACTGTGCTCCCAAAGCAAGGGGCCTGGGTTCAAACATGTTGAACTAGATCCCACGTGTTGCAACTAAGACTCGGCACAGCCAAATAGATAAAANATCTGTTAATAATGAATGAATACCTGTTTTTTAAACATTTATTAACAATACTTCACTCTGATTTTTAATCTCCATTTTATGCCTATGAACACCTCATCTCTTGAATATACTTTCTGGTATATGCTAGCACCTGTCACAGAGCTAGAATATGGTA
Source organism: Oreotragus oreotragus (assembly GCA_006410675.1). Taxonomy (NCBI): domain Eukaryota; kingdom Metazoa; phylum Chordata; class Mammalia; order Artiodactyla; family Bovidae; genus Oreotragus; species Oreotragus oreotragus. The sequence goes on from SJYX01006908.1 coordinate 319,779, forward strand.
AGAACTGATTGACTTGTTTATGGATATAAACAAGTCAATGGACTCAGCTGTTAAAAATGTAATCACTGAAAAAGTGAAAAAGGCCTCTAAGATCTGAATAGCCTTGAAGAAATTAAATGCAGAAAAAATTACCTAATTATTGTATTATTTTTTTATTTATTCATTGGCTGAGCCACATGGCATGTGGAATTTTAGTTCCCTAACCAAGGGTCAAACCCATATCCCTTGCAGTGGGAGAGTGGAGTCTACACCACTGGACTGCCAGGGAAGTTCCAGAGAAAAATTTTAAAATCAAATATGCAGAGGAAATGTAAAAGGTCATCTAAAAAAAATTCTATGTAAGGGAAAGCTCCAGGCNTGAAAAAGTGAAAAAGGCCTCTAAGATCTGAATAGCCTTGAAGAAATTAAATGCAGAAAAAATTACCTAATTATTGTATTATTTTTTTATTTATTCATTGGCTGAGCCACATGGCATGTGGAATTTTAGTTCCCTAACCAAGGGTCAAACCCATATCCCTTGCAGTGGGAGAGTGGAGTCTACACCACTGGACTGCCAGGGAAGTTCCAGAGAAAAATTTTAAAATCAAATATGCAGAGGAAATGTAAAAGGTCATCTAAAAAAAATTCTATGTAAGGGAAAGCTCCAGGCGGTGCAGTGGTAAGGAATCCACCTGCCAATACAGGAGATGTAAGAGACTCGGGTTCGATCCCTAGGTGGGGAGGATTTCCTGGAGTAGGAAACAGCAACACACTTCAGTGTTCTTGCCTGGAAAATTCTATAGACAGAAGAGTCTGGCGTGATATATAGTCCAGGAGGTCACAAAGAGTCGAACATGACTGAGCAAACACAGGAGGGAAAGCTCAAATAGGAAGCCTAATGAATTCATCTAGCCCACAGACTTTCCATCCTCAACATGTAATTCACTCTAGTGACACCAGATGGCGATATTTTATCATGATTGAAAGTGAAAGTGAAACGTGTCTGACTCTTTGCGACTCCATGGACTGTATTCAGTTCAGTTCAGTTCAGTCGCTCAGTCGTGTCCGACTCTTTGCGACCCCATGAATCGCAGCACGCCAGGCCTCCCTGTCCATCACCATCTCCCGGAGTTCACTCAGACTCATGTCCATCGAGTCCATGATGCCATCCAGCCATCTCATCCTCGGTCGTCCCCGTCTCCTCCTGCCCCCAATCCCTCCCAGCATCAGAGTCTTTTCCAATGAGTCAACTCTTCGCATGAGGTGGCCAAAGTACTGGAGTTTCAGCTTTAGCATCATTCCTTCCAAAGAAATCCCAGGGTTGNTGGCCATTTATTAATTTAATCAGCAAATGTCCAGGGGGAGGACTTTGCTAGGCACAAAGAATTCATAGGGAATAACACATAGACCTTGATGTCAAAAAGTTTATAATCCACTGGGAGAGTAGTTAGCTATGCAGATAATGAAAAAGTACGATAATGATGATACAAAATAATAGCCAACATTTTGAGGGATATAAGACCTGAATAGACACTTCATGAACAAGGATGCAAATACAAAAAGTATGAAAAAGTACTTACTAGTCATCACAAAAGTGCACTTTAAAAGGTCAGTGAGGACTTCCCTGGTGGTCCAGTGGTTAAGAATCTGCCTGCCAATGCAGGAGACATGAGTTTGATCCCTGGTCCGGGAAGATCGCACACACCGCAGGGCAACTAAGCCACATGCCCCAACCACTGAAGCCCACACTCGCTAGAGCCCATGCTTCAGACAGGAGAAGCCCAAGAACCACAACTCACCACAGCTAGACAAAAGCCTGCTTGCAGCAACAAAGACCCAGAGCAGTCAAAAATAAATAATTTTTAAAAGGTCGGCGAGATACTATTATATCCCAGTAAGAATGACCTAAAATGAAAAGGACTTAGAAAACCAGGATGAAGAGTCTGGAGCATCCGGAAACCTTCACATTGCTGTGGGGAATGTGAACTCAACAGCCACTTAAAGAACTGCTTGGTCCATCCACTAAAGCTACACTGACAATCCTGTGACCTAGCACTCCCACCTCTGGGTATAAACCAACAGAATTGAATGCTTACACGCACCAAAGGGTTGCACAGACATGGCCATAGCAGGTTATTTATGATAGCAAAAAACAGAAGGAACTCAACATCCACTAACGCATGGGGGCTCAGTTGGATCAGTCATGTACAACTCTTTGCGACCCTATGGATGGTAGCCCACCAGCCTCCTCTGTCCATGAGATTCTAAGGCAAGAATATTGGAGTGGGTTGCCACGCCCTCCTCCAGAGGCTCTTCCCAATGCAGGGATCGAACTTGCATCTCTGATGTTTCTGTATTGGCAGGCGAGTTTCTTACCATTAGTACCGCCTGGGAAGCCCCATCCATCAGGAGTACAAAATATAAATATAGCATAATATGTGTACAACATATGCAATAATTGGAATATTACACAGCAAGGAAGAACAAAATAACTGCTACGTATAGCAACATGGATGAATCTCACTAAATATAATGTTGACTGAAAGAAGCTAAACCTCAAAGAGCATATACTATGTGATTACAGTTAGGCGATGTTCAAGAACAAGAAAACGAATCCATGAGGATAAAAGTCAGAATATTGGTTACTTGGGGGAGCAGAGTAATATTGAGAGAAAGGGGATGAAAATGAGCCATCTGTTGTACTAGAAATATTCTGCATCTTTATCAAGGCTGTATACTCAGGTATATACAGATGTAAAATTTTACTGAGCTATAAAAGATTTGTGTACTTCATCAAATATAAGTTACTCATCAATAAACAAAAAGAAATCAATAATTAACATCACTGAATGTTTATTAGATGCAAGGCATTTTGTCAATATATGTATTATCTCCCTCATCACAGTAATTCTTTTTCCCAGTCCTATTGAGATACAATCGACATATAACATGGTATAAATTTAAGGTATACAAGGTAAAGATTCAATATATGTATATATTAAAAAGGATTACCACAATAAATTAGTTAGCACATCCATCATCTTACAGAGTTATCTTGTTTGTGTGTGTGTTGAGAACTTTTAGGATCTATTCTGTTAGCAACTTTCAAGTATACAATACAGTCTTATTAACTACAGTCACCATGCTGTGTATTAGGCCCCCCAGAACTTAGTCCTCTTGTAATTGGAAGTTTTTTCTCTTTGACCATAGGCTTCCCAGGTGGCTCAGTGGTAACGGATCTGCCTGAGAATGCAGAAGATGCAAGAGACTCGTGTTTGATCTCTGGGTCAGGAAGATTCCCTGTTGGAGGAAATGACAACCTGCTCCAGTATTCTTGCCTGGAAAATTCCACGGGCAGAGGAACCTGGCAGGCTACAGTCCATGGGGTTCCAAAGAGTTGGACACGACTGAGCATGCACGCCACATCCAAGCCATAATTGGTATCACATGGCATGTGTCTTTGTTGGACTTATTTCACTTAGCATAATGTCCTCAAGTTTCATCCATGTTGTTGCAAATGGTAGGTTTTTTTATGGCTAAATAATGTGTTGTGTTCCCTATTCTCCACATCCTTGCCAGCACTTGTTATTTCTTGTCTTTTTAATAATATACATTCTGATAGGTATGAGGTGCTCTCACTGTGGTTTTGATTTGCATTTCCCTGATGATTAAAGTCATCACAATATGAGCATGCTAAGTCACTTCAGTCGTGTCTGACTCTCCACAACCCTATGGACTGTAGTCCGTCAGGCTCCTCTGTCCATGGGATTCTCCAGGCAAGAATACTGGAGTAGGTTGCCATGCCCTTCTCCAGGGGATCTTCCTGACCCAGATGTAAAACCCAGGTCTCTAATGCCTCCGGCATTGGCAGGTGTGTTCTTTACCACTAGCGCCACCTGGGAAGAGGGTTGTGCAATTACTAATCCCAGTTTACAGATCAGGAAGCTGAGACAGACAGCTCAGTAACTGGTCCAAGTGTGTGTAACAAGCATGTGGCAGAGAAAGAACCTAGACAGATCTGGTTATAAAGTCCAAGGTCTAGTCCATAACTTAATGGCTTCACCACTGTACAAGGCCCAGGAGGAGGGATGACGTCTGTCTTTGGGGATGTAGATTAGCAAAGGCTTCAAGGAAAAGGAGGAAACAATTTGAACCAAACAAGTGAAGCAAAATGTGACCAGTTTCCTTGCTTCCTACTGGAACTATGGAATCCTGGGTTTGAAAGGCACAGCAATCAGCTCATGTCATGTGCTTAGTCGCTCAGTTGTGCCTGACTCTTTGCGGCCCCATGGACTGGAGCCCGCTGGGATCTGCTATCTGGAAGTTTCCAGGCAAGAATACCGGAGTGGGTTACTATTACCTACTCCAGGGGATCTTCCTGACCCAGGGATGGAACCTGAGTCTCATATCTCCTGCGTCGGCAAGCAGGCTCTTTACCACTAGCGCCACCTAGACATTCATTTGCTGCGACCCCGTAGACATCTGTGCGACCCCATAGACAGCAGCCCACCAGGCTCCCCGTCCCTGGGATTCTCCAGGCAAGAACACTGGAGTGGGTTGCCATTTCCTTCTCCAATGCATGAAAGTGAAAAATGAAAGTGAAATCACTCAGTCGTGGCCGACCCTCAGCGATCCCATGGACTGCAGCCCACCAGGCTCCTCCATCCATGGGATTTTCCAGGCAAGAGTACTGGAGTGGGGGGCCATTGCCTTCTCTGAGGCATTCATCTAGTCTAGTCCCATTCTTTATTTTTTTCTGAAGCAAATAAAGCTCAGAGTGGCAGTGACATGCATTTAATGCTAGCAAAGAATAGAGTTAAGGCAAATTGGAAAATAGCTGACCTTAACCAGAGATTAAATAACTGTCCACAGACCCCCAGAAGTGAGTGGTGGAGCCAGTATCTGAAACCAGACAGGGTGACCGCAGAACCTGTTCTCTTAACCACTGTGCTATATGGGGTTCTGAGTCCTAGCCCTGTTCCCCACCTACTGCCTCAGCCTGCCTCCGTACAATACACTGCAAAGTCAGCACATTCAGGGAGATTAGAGTGGTCACTGTCAGCTGGAGGTGGGGAGGTAGAGAGGGAGACTGGCGTGCTTGCCATTTCCAGTCAGCCCAGATCCAAACGCAGACAAGTCGGGCAGATGACAGAATCGCTGATCAAAGTCGACTTTGAGCAGAAAGAAAGCAGCACTGGCGAACCACCTAACTTAAGCCGACAAATGGGACTCATCACGAACTTGGTGGCTTAAAACAACAGAAATTCATCAGCTCTTAGTTATGGAGACTATAATTCCACACTGTAAGTTTAAAACTTCCATCTTACAAAGACCCACTCGACTCATCCTGATAATCTTATTATGAGACACTCAATTTAGTCACTTGTGTTTAGTCGTGTCTGACCCTACGACTCCATGGACTGTCGCCCACCAAGTTCCTCTCCCATGGAATTTCCCAGGCAAGAATACTAGAGTGGGTTGTCATTCCTTCTCTAGGGGATCTTCCTGACCCAGAGATCGAACCTACGTCTCCTGTGTCTCCTGAATTGCAGGCAGATTCTTAANGAGGGATGGGAAAGCAGAGAAATAGGCCCAGAAAGAGCAGGAAAGTGTTCGAGTTTGGGAACTGAGAGAGTGAGTTGGTTAACAACAGCTAGAAGAACTGAGATTTGAGGATCTATCAATGTGTTATCAGAGTGAGTTGAAAGACAATGTAGCTCAGATTGTTGAACTTACATGAGCTGAAAGCTTGAAGATGATTGGACAGAGCTTGATAGCTTTTCTTAAACCTCCAATCATTTGAGGCCCCTATAACTTCAAACCTAAACTCAACTCATTTTGTCAGAATGGATTGCATTAAACTGATGCAACCCTCACTTTCCCTTAGATATCTATTTATTTTTAAATTTCAATATCTTGAAAGTCTTTTTTTTGGCTGTGCCTTGTCTTAATGGCAGTATGTGAGATCTTTAATTTTCACTGTGGCATGCAGAATCTAGTTCCCTGATCAGGGATTTAACCAGCATTAGGAGAGTGGAATCTTAGCCACTGGACCACCAGGGAAGTCCCTCTATTGATTGATTGATTTTAAGAATGGATTGAGGGTTTAGACTTTTCAACCAGGCTTTGATCTTCTGAGGACATATTGGAAGAGTAGCCATTGGCTGGGGCCAGGATAAAACTGTTGAACAGCTATCTGCAGTCTTCTTCCATTCTATCTAAATTTAACAACAACAACAAAAAAAAACACCCAGCTCACTTGGTTATTCTCATGATGGAGAAGACTTACATGAATAGGAAAGTAATTGTACATAATTGCTACTTGTAGAGAGTTCTGTTACTAAACTGACCAACAAAATTCTTGTGATGATTTTTCTCAGTGAAAAGCTGCCTAGAGTTTACCAGGGGGCCCCCTGATTAGAAGGCCACACAGTCAGTGAACCATAAGCTGTTGAAGCTGGACATGTTTAGAGCAAATATAATCTAAACGTTCAGAACATGTAGTTCCTGAACTTCATGATGAGTTTCCTTACCCTTTCTTTCATACAAAGTGTTTTTGTTTTTTTTAAATTTTGTCCATGTCATGTAGCTCGCAGGATCTTAGTTCCCCAACCAGAGACCTAAACTGCGCCCCCTGTAGTGGCATCTCAGTTTCTTAACCACTGGACCACCAGGGGAGTCCCCAGAAAGTATTTAAAAAGTACATATTTATCGTGTAGCAGATGCCATTCTAGATTAGGGAATGGCAGTAAAAAAAAAAAAAAAAGAAAAAGCCAAACATCCCTACCTTCATGGAGTTTATGTTATGGTGAAGAAAGGCTAACAGTAAACAAAATAAAGTACTAATTTATGGAGCGTACTAACAGATGACAAATGCCAAGAAGAAACAATCAGGGAAGGCAGAGGGAGAGTTCCAGGGATAGGGGAGGAAGCCATGGAGGAAGGATCCACAGAGAAGGTGACACTTGAAGCAAGACTTAATAATAAGATCCCGTGGACCAAGTCACACAAATATACAGAGAGAGTCTAAAAGACTGTCTAAACAGAAGAAGGAACCTGAGGGTAGTAAGTGCTATGTGTGACACCATCAGACCGAAGTCCAAACTCTGAGCTGCCCAGGGCCTTGCAAATCAACCTAAATCTCCGAGCACATTACTCTGCAGTTTAAGGAATTACCACTAGAGGTCGACTCTTCCTTCTGGAGGCTTGTTCCCTTCCCACGGACTCCAGATGTGCAAAGCTAGGGGTTAGGTGGAAAGAAATAGGGAAATGTCTGGGATCCCAGATTTTTTAAATCTCCCCACTGCTTTCAAAATTTCAATACCCTCCCCTCCTCCAAATTTCAAGAGGTGGATGTGCAAAATCTGGGCTGCTTTTGAGCACTACTTTGCACCTGGAACCCTCATAAGAAGTCAGGCTGGGAGGCAGTCTCTTCTCCTCTGGCACTCTGGCCTGAGCACTGTCACAGACAGTGACTGTGATCATGGTGCCTACCATGATCCTCAAAAATACAACATGATGCCATGGGCCTTTTTTCTTATTGCACCAGAAACCCATGAGCTCTCCTCAGAAATGAAAATAAGCTGATGTAGGGCATTGTGTCCTCTCTAAAGCCAGCATCCCCGAATCTGCGGCGAGTGGAGGCTACTTTTCATCGCTGTGCAGGGGCTTCTCACTGCACCAGATTCTCTTGTTGCAGAGCACAGGCTCTGGAGTGCTGTGGGCTTCAACAGGCTTGTGGTGCTCCAGCATGTGGGATCTTCCTGGACCAAGAATCGAACCAGTGTCCCCTGCATTGGAAGGCAGATTCTTAACCACTAGACTACCAGGGAAGCCCTCCAAATCTATTCTGCCTGAACTTGACCAGCCACCATCCACCTAAATCAGAAACCTGTGATTCGTCTCAGGTTCTTTCATCTTGCCTCCTCTCTGTGTCCTATCAGTAATGCTGATCCTCAGTTATCCTTAGTGACCCACATCTGTGCCTTCCTCTCATGTCCTCTTGCCCCCATCCCCACTGCAGTGGTACAGGCAGGCCTTATCATGTGCATTACTGTGGCATTCTAACAGACTTAATTGCTTCCACTGTTTCCCCTCCATAACTCGTCTTGTACATGATTGCCAGAAAACTTTCAAAATATTAAATCACCATAAATTTGCTCAGCAGCTCCTCAGCATGTTCAGGGTGGAGTACGAATGCTCTAATATGCAAGCCCTACTCTCATTCAGCTCCTCTGTCCATTCCCAGTTCTTTCCATGGCCCACTCACCTGCAGGTTCCTTTTTATTTTGAAAACTTGTTCACATCCTCCCAGAAGTTTGCTCTTCTATTCCCTTCATAAACCTCACACAGCCCTTTCGTCATTGAACTGTGTGTCATCTGCTAAGTAACTTTTCTCTTGGTTTCATTTGCTCAACAGCATAATTCCTGGTACATAGTAGGAAGTCAATAAGTGGTTGCTGCTGCTGCTAAGTCACTTCAATCGTGTCCGACTCTGTGTGACCCCATAGACGGCAGCCCACCAGGCTCCCCCATCCCTGGGATTCTCCAGGCAAGAATACTGGAGTGGGTTGCCATTTCCTTCTCCAATGCATGAAAGAGAAAAGTGAAAGTGAAGTCGCTCAGTCTGTCCGACTGTTAGCGACCCCATGGACTGCAGCCTACCAGGATCCTCCGTCCATTGGATTTTCCAGGCAAGAGTACTGGGGTGGGGTGCCATTGCCTTCTGACTAGTAATGTCACATCTGAAAAAGTGTAGGAGAATGTGTGAAAGCTGACTGATTTAGTCATAACCACTATATGGGAGGGCTTCCCTGGTGGCTTAGAGGTAAAGAACCTGCCTGCTAATGCAGGAGACCTGAGTTCTACCTGTGGCTCAGTAAGATCCCTCCGAGAAGTAAATGGCAACCCACTCCAGTATTCTTGCCTGGGAAATCCCAGGAATAGAGGAGCCTGGTGGGCTACAGTCCATGGGGTCCCAAAGAGTCAGACATGACTTAGAAACTAAACAACAACTATATAGGAATTAGTATAATAGAGGATAAAAAGATGGAAACATAGTCTCGGACACACCAGTTTCATGAAGATGTTATTTTGGGAAGAGGACGAGGAATATTTCATTTGACCAGTTACTGCATACCACAAGTTCTTGAAGAGAGACAGATGTAGAGAAGAAAGTAAGACAGTTAATTGAGGACTTGGCTCCAACACCATCACAAAACTCAAGTTAATGTGGCTGAACCTCATGTCGTTCCTTCATCCCAAAGCCCACATCTGGATCTCAGCTCTAGACAGTCCAACGTGAAGAAATTGTGGAATATATCTGCTCACAAGAAGCCCTAGAAGAGTGCTTCGCTGGTGGCTCAGTGGTAGAGAATTCACCTGCCAATGCAAGAGTTTGGGAGGACCCCATAAGCCACGGAGCAACTGAGCCCAGCGCCACAACTGTTGAATGTGTGCTCTAGAGCCCAGAAGCCGCAGCTGCTGGAGCCGGTGCACCCTGGAGCTCATGCTCCACAGCAAGAGAAGCTACTGCAACGAGCAGCCCGCACACCACAGGTAGCCCACTCTTGCTGCAACTAGAGAAAAGCCCAGCAGCACAGCCAAAAATAAATAAGTAAATAGAATTATTTTTTAAAAAGAAGTACTAGAAGAAAGGTATGAGCCAACATGCACCCCACGTGCTTAGGATGGAGCTAGCCTAAGACACTCCTGCTGGCCTTTCTCAGAAGGAGGTCACCCCCCAGGCCTAAGCTGTCCAACAGTGTGGCCGTGTCTGAGGGCCCAGGGACACCACCACACTTATAAGCCTGACAGTTCGTTGCAACCGCTCTTCTTGGCAGTGGGTGATTGAGGAGTACCAGAATTGAAAACACCTGCCCTCCACCTCAGTAGGCTGTTTGGAAAAGCGTTTTTATCTAGGACCATTTTAGGTTAAAAGATGTTCTATGTGGAACCCTAATAAAGGCTGGAGGCCTCACATGGTGCACTGTCTGCAGGCATTTACGTTCAAGGGATAACACATCTAAATCCAAATCCTGGAAAAACATATTTTCACTATAGGTTTTCTTAGAGCAGTCAGGTTTTGGAGCACACACCCTGAGTTCTCAGAACTTATAACAGTGCTGAGCACATAGTAAGTGCTCAGTAAATATCTGTTAATAATGAATGAATACCTGTTTTTTAAACATTTATTAACAATACTTCACTCTGATTTTTAATATCTCCATTTTATGCCTATGAACTCCTCGTCTCTTGAATATACTTTCTGGTATATGCTAGCACTTGTCACAGAGCTAGAATATGGTAAGAACTGATTGACTTGTTTATATAAACAAGTCAATGGACTCAGCTTTTAAAAATATAATCACTGAAAAAGTGAAACAGGCCTCTAAGGTCTGAATAGCCTTGAAGAAATTAAATGCAGAAAAAATTACCTAATTACTTTATTATATTATTTTTTTATTTATTCATTGGCTGAGCCACATGGCATGTGGAATTTTAGTTCCCTAACCAAGGATCAAACCCATACCCCTTGCAGTGGGAGAGTGGAGTCTACACCACTGGACTGCCAGGGAAGTTCCAGAGAAAAATTTTAAAATCAAATATGCAGAGGCAATGTAAAAGGTCATCTAAAAAAAATTCTATGTAAGGGAAAGCTCCAGGTGGTGCAGTAGTAAAGAATCCACCTGCCAATACAGGAGATGTAAGAGACTCGGGTTTGATCCCTAGGTGGGGAGGATTTCCTAGAGTAGGAAACAGCAACACACTTCAGTGTTCTTGCCTGGAAAATTCTGTAGACAGAAGAGTCTGCCGTGATATATAGTCCAGGAGGTCACAAAGAGTCGAACATGACTGAGCAAACACAGGAGAGAAAGCTCAAATAGGAAGCCTAATGAATTCATCTAGCCCACAGACTTTGCATCCTCAACATGTAATTCACTCTAGTGACACCAGATGGCGATATTTTATCATGATTGAAAGTGAAAGTGAAACGTGTCCGACTCTGCGACGCCATACAGTCCATGGAATTCTCCAGGCCAGAATACTGGAGTGGGTAGCCGGTCCCTTCTCCACGGGATCTTTCCAACCCAGGGATCGAACCCAAGTCTCCCGCATTGCAGGTGGATTCTTTAACAGGAGCCACAAGGGAAGCCCATGATAGGTTGGCCATTTATTAATTTAATCAGCAAATGTCCAGGGGGAGGACTTTGCTAGGCACAAAGAATTCATAGGGAATAACACATAGACCTTGATGTCAAAAAGTTTATAATCCACTGGGAGAGTAGTTAGCTATGCAGATAATGAAAAAGTACGATAATGATGATACAAAATAATAGCCAACATTTTGAGGGATATAAGACCTGAATAGACACTTCATGAACAAGGATGCAAATACAAAAAGTATGAAAAAGTACTTACTAGTCATCACAAAAGTGCACTTTAAAAGGTCAGTGAGGACTTCCCTGGTGGTCCAGTGGTTAAGAATCTGCCTGCCAATGCAGGAGACATGAGTTTGATCCCTGGTCCGGGAAGATCGCACACACCGCAGGGCAACTAAGCCACATGCCCCAACCACTGAAGCCCACACTCGCTAGAGCCCATGCTTCAGACAGGAGAAGCCCAAGAACCACAACTCACCACAGCTAGACAAAAGCCTGCTTGCAGCAACAAAGACCCAGAGCAGTCAAAAATAAATAATTTTTAAAAGGTCGGCGAGATACTATTATATCCCAGTAAGAATGACCTAAAATGAAAAGGACTTAGAAAACCAGGATGAAGAGTCTGGAGCATCCGGAAACCTTCACATTGCTGTGGGGAATGTGAACTCAACAGCCACTTAAAGAACTGCTTGGTCCATCCACTAAAGCTACACTGACAATCCTGTGACCTAGCACTCCCACCTCTGGGTATAAACCAACAGAATCGAATGCTTACACGCACCAAAGGGTTGCACAGACATGGCCATAGCAGGTTATTTATGATAGCAAAAAACAGAAGGAACTCAACATCCACTAACGCATGGGGGCTCAGTTGGATCAGTCATGTACAACTCTTTGCGACCCTATGGATGGTAGCCCACCAGCCTCCTCTGTCCATGAGATTCTAAGGCAAGAATATTGGAGTGGGTTGCCACGCCCTCCTCCAGAGGCTCTTCCCAATGCAGGGATCGAACTTGCATCTCTGATGTTTCTGTATTGGCAGGCGAGTTTCTTACCATTAGTACCGCCTGGGAAGCCCCATCCATCAGGAGTACAAAATATAAATATAGCATAATATGTGTACAACATATGCAATAATTGGAATATTACACAGCAAGGAAGAACAAAATAACTGCTACGTATAGCAACATGGATGAATCTCACTAAATATAATGTTGATTGAAAGAAGCTAAACCTCAGAGAGCATATACTATGTGATTACAGTTAGGCGATGTTCAAGAACAAGAAAACGAATCCATGAGGATAAAAGTCAGAATATTGGTTACTTGGGGGAGCAGAGTAATACTGAGAGAAAGGGGATGAAAATGAGCCATCTGTTGTACTAGAAATATTCTGCATCTTTATCAAGGCTGTATACTCAGGTATATACAGATGTAAAATTTACTGAGCTATAAAAGATTTGTGTACTTCATCAAAGATAAGTTATTCATCAATAAACAAAAAGAAATCAATAATTAACATCACTGAATGTTTATTAGATGCAAGGCATTTTGTCAATATATGTATTATCTCCCTCATCACAGTAATTCTTTTTCCCAGTCCTATTGAGATATAATCAACATATAACATTGTATAAATTTAAGGTATACAAGGTAAAGATTCAATATATGTATATATTAAAAAGGATTACCACAATAAATTAGTTAGCACATCCATCATCTTACAGAGTCATCTTGTTTGTGTGTGTGTTGAGAACTTTTAGGATCTATTCTGTTAGCAACTTTCAAGTATACAATACAGTCTTATTAACTACAGTCACCATGCTGTGTATTAGGCCCCCCAGAACTTAGTCCTCTTGTAATTGGAAGTTTTTTCTCTTTGACCATAGGCTTCCCAGGTGGCTCAGTGGTAACGGATCTGCCTGAGAATGCAGAAGATGCAAGAGACTCGTGTTTGATCTCTGGGTCAGGAAGATTCCTTGTAGGAGGAAATGACAACCTGCTCCAGTATTCTTGCCTGGAGAATTCCACGGGCAGAGGAACCTGGCAGGCTACAGTCCATGGTGTTCCAAAGAGTTGGACACGACTGAGCATGCATGCCACATCCAAGTCATAATTGGTATCACATGGCATGTGTCTTTGTTGGACTTATTTCACTTAGCATAATGTCCTCAAGTTTCATCCATGTTGTTGCAAATGGTAGGTTTTTTTATGGCTAAATAATGTTGTATTGTGTTCCCTATTCTCCACATCCTTGCCAGCACTTGTTATTTCTTGTCTTTTTAATAATATACATTCTGATAGGTATGAGGTGCTCTCACTGTGGTTTTGATTTGCATTTCCCTGATGATTAAAGTCATCACAATATGAGCATGCTAAGTCACTTCAGTCGTGTCTGACTCTCCACAACCCTATGGACTGTAGTCCGTCAGGCTCCTCTGTCCATGGGATTCTCCAGGCAAGAATACTGGAGTAGGTTGCCATGCCCTCCTCTAGGGGATCTTCCTGACCCAGATGTAAAACCCAGGTCTCTAATGCCTCCGGCATTGCCAGGTGGGTTCTTTACCACTAGCGCCACCTGGGAAGAGGGTTGTGCAATTACTAATCCCAGTTTACAGATCAGGAAGCTGAGACAGAGAGCTCAGTAACTGGTCCAAGCGTGTGTAACAAACATGTGGCAGAGAAAGAACCTAGACAGATCTGGTTATAAAGTCCAAGGTCTAGTCCATAACTTAATGGCTTCACCACTGTACAAGGCCCAGGAGGAGGGATGACGTCTGTCTTTGGGGATGTAGATTAGCAAAGGCTTCAAGGAAAGGAGGAAACAGTTTGAACAAAACAAGTGAAGCAAAATGTGACCAGTTTCCTTGCTTCCTACTGGAACTATGGACTCCTGGGTTTGAAAGGCATAGCAATCAGCTCATGTCATGTGCTTAGTCGCTCAGTTGTGCCTGCCTCTTTGCGGCCCCATGGACTGGAGCCCGCTGGGATCTGCTATCTGGAAGTTTCCAGGCAAGAATACTGGAGTGGGTTACTATTACCTACTCCAGGGGATCTTCCTGACCCAGGGCTGGAACCTGAGTCTCATATCTCCAGCATCGGCAAGCACGTTCTTTACCACTAGCGCCACCTACGCATTTATCTGCCGTGACCCCGTAGACATCTGTGCGACCCCATAGACGGCAACNAGTGGGTTACTATTACCTACTCCAGGGGATCTTCCTGACCCAGGGATGGAACCTGAGTCTCATATCTCCTGCGTCGGCAAGCAGGCTCTTTACCACTAGCGCCACCTAGACATTCATTTGCTGCGACCCCGTAGACATCTGTGCGACCCCATAGACAGCAGCCCACCAGGCTCCCCGTCCCTGGGATTCTCCAGGCAAGAACACTGGAGTGGGTTGCCATTTCCTTCTCCAATGCATGAAAGTGAAAAATGAAAGTGAAGTCGCTCAGTCGTGTCTGACCCTCAGCGACCCCATGGACTGCAGCCTTCCAGGCTTGTCCATCCATGGGATTTTCCAGGCAAGAGTACTGGAGTGGGGTGCCATTGCCTTCTCTGAGGCATTCATCTAGTCTAATCCAATTCTTTATTTTTTCTGAAGCAAATAAAGCTCAGAGTGGCAGTGACATGCATTTAATGCTAGCAAAGAATAGGTTAAGGCAAATTGGAAAATAGCTGACCTTAACCAGAGATTAAATAACTGTCCACAGACCCCCAGAAGTGAGTGGTGGAGCCAGTATCTGAAACCAGACAGGGTGACCGCAGAACCTGTTCTCTTAACCACTGTGCTATATGGGGTTCTGAGTCCTAGCCCTGTTCCCCACCTACTGCCTCAGCCTGCCTCCGTACAATACACTGCAAAGTCAGCACATTCAGGGAGATTAGAGTGGTCACTGTCAGCTGGAGGTGGGGAGGTAGAGAGGGAGACTGGCATGCTTGCCATTTCCAGTCAGCCCAGATCCAAACGCAGACAAGTCGGGCAGATGACAGAATCGCTGATCAAAGTCGACTTTGAGCAGAAAGAAAGCAGCACTGGTGAACCACCTAACTTAAGCCGACAAATGGGACTCATCACGAACTTGGTGGCTTAAAACAACAGAAATTCATCAGCTCTTAGTTATGGAGACTATAATTCCACACTGTAAGTTTAAAACTTCCATCTTACAAAGACCCACTCGGATCATCCTGATAATCTTATTATGAGACACTCAATTTAGTCAGTTGTGTTTAGTCGTGCCTGACCCTGTGACTCCATGGACTGTCGCCCACCAAGCTCCTCTCCCATGGAATTTCCCAGGCAAGAATACTAGAGTGGGTTGTCATTCCTTCTCCAGGGGATCTTCCTGACCCAGAGATCGAACCTACGTCTCCTGTGTCTCCTGAATTGCAGGCAGATTCTTAACTCGCTGAGCTACTGGAGAAGCCCAATTTAGTCACATTACCATATAAAATAGTATTCGCTCTTTTTCCAAATAAAGTAATACTTACAAGTTTCAGAACTTTGAGTTTGATCTCTTTGGGTGGGCATTATTCAGCCTACTACTTTTCAAGCCCTAGAACTAGAGATAGATTTAAAAATAAAAAACCGTCTCTAACAACTCACTAAAAATATCACCACCATCAAGAAGAATTCCTCTCTTAAACTCTGTTCAATCTGGCTTTTTTCCTCACCAGCCTCTGAAAATACTGTTATTTAGGCTGCCAGATCCAGCACTGATGCCTCAGTTCTTTATGCTGTTGCAGTAGCACGTGACACAGTCGCGCACTTCCTCCTGGAAACGATGCTCCTTCATATCCTCCTGCTCTACTGGCTACTTCTGTCAGTCTTCTCTCCTGTATTGTCAGCTTCATACACCTCCTGAGCATCAGAGTGCCTGAGCTTCAGTCTTTGGACCTCTCTCTGTCTGTATCTATTCTTATTCCCTGAATGATATAATCCAGCCCTCCAGCTGTAAAGCCTTCTGATGCACTGATAATTCCCAAGCTTAAATCTCCACCGTGGTCTCCCCTCTAAGCATCCAGCGTTAGAACAGAATAGCTTCTTGAATGTCTAACAGGGATCTCAGTCCTAACACACCCCAAACTGACCCCTATTCTGCTCCCCTCCCCAAACCAGCTGTTCCCCCAAATGTTCCCAATCCCAGTAGAATATACTACCTATTCACTCAGTCTAAGAAACTCAGGGTCATCCTTGACCTCTCTTTTCTCATATGCTACAGCCAATCTACCAGCAAATGTTACTGTTTCTTTCGTTTTTTAAAATTCTGACTCCTGTGACTTCCGTCCACCTTGACCACCATCCATCTCATCTAAGCCACCGTTACTTCTTGCCTGGACTGTTACAATCGGTCTCCCAGCTTTTCCCCAGACCTCTTGCAATCTAAATAACCACAGAGACTACTTTCAACACAAACCTCATCATGTATGTCCTTTCTCTTCTCCACATGTTCCAGTATTCTCCCATCATTTAAAATAAAATCCCAAATCCTTCCCATGGTCCATAATGTCTCCAACTTCATTCCTTAATAGTTCCGAGCTTGGCTTCCCGCTGTTCTCTGACCTTGCTCTTCCCGTCCCCGCCTGCGGGCCGTGCTCTCCCTGTTCCTCTCCTGGACCACTCTTCCCGGCATGGGGAAGAGTTTCCTCAGCCCTTCCTCGACTACGTCCAAGTCTGTCCAGTTGTTATTTCCTCAGGGAGACCTCTCCTGACACTCTGCTTAATAGCATTCCCGTCACCTCTTGCCTCATCTTTTATTTTCTTTAACAAATAATATGTATAATATGAATATGTATTTCTTTGTTATAGTATGTATTATAATTACAAGACATATATGTCCTTATATGCATTAATTGTTATATGTATTTATTTGTCTAATTGATTTCCATCTCCCCCGCTATAATATTGGCTTTCTGAAAGCACGGACTGTGCCTCTCTTTGTACATCACCAAATTTTCTAGTGCCTAGAACAGACCCCGACAGAATAGGAGCAAGGACCCATTTTTAAATGACTGACTGACTGACTGAATGAATGAGTGATTTCAAGATTTCAGAGGGTACCAGCTTGAACTCTCCCACCCCCTTGGCTGAATATCAGCTCTGCCCAATGGGGCAAGTGCCTCTACCCTCTACCTGAACTTTCCAGCCAGCCTCCCGGGGAAGTGGGCAGGGGGTCCTCTAAGTAGAAAAAGCTACTGGAAGAGCAGAGGTAATAATGGACTGTTCTGTTACAGCAACTGCTGTGACATGCAAATGCTATGTTTTTAAAAAAAAAAAAAAAGTAACCTGTTGGGATTCTTTGTAAGTTCTTTGCATACAAAGTTTCATTTAATGCCCACTCCAGGCAGCAGTTGAGAAAGAGCTCAGCCTCAGGGTCAGTGCTGTCCGAGTCCCTTCCAGGGGTCTCCGTGGTTTACAGGGCCAAATTTAGTGCCTTCCTTCCACTTCAGACACTGCTTTGCCATCACCACCATCCCCAGAGAAAATCGGTGCTGGCCTGGGGGCCAGGAGAAACCCACAGAAAACACAGAAGCAGTTAATAAACATCTGAGCTCCCCCAGGCTGGTGAGGGGTAGCCATAGCCCCTCTTCCTGAGGGGTGGGTGGTGGCCCTAAGCTCTGAGCTGGGACAGGAGAAGAAATCGCCCACCTTGAACTGCAGTGCCCCGATTGTGCTCGCATGACAACCCTGGTGGGGCCTCACAGAAATAAAGATCATTGGACTTCAGGAAAAAAAAAAAACACCAAAATTTTCAAGGCAAGCCTCAGTTTGAATTCCCAAACGTACATGATTGTTATTGTCCAGTCGCTCAGTCATGTCCGACTTTCTGAGACCCCATGGACTGCAGCACGCCAGGCTTCTCTGTCCATCAACAACTCCTGGAGCTTGCTCAAACTCACGTTCATTGAATTGATGATGCCATCCAACCCTCCCATCCTCTGTCATCCCCTTCTCCTCCTGCCTTCAATCTTTCCCAGCATCAGAATCTTTTCTAATCATTCGGCTCTTCGCATCATGTGGCCCAAGTATTGGAGCTTCAGCTTCAGCATCAGTCCTTCCAATAAATATTCAGGATTGATTTCCAAAGTACATTGCTAGCTATGTATTCTTGGCAAAGTCACTTACTGAGCCTCAGAATTCCCTGTCTGTAAAGTCAAGGTAACATTTGTCTCTCGGGGCTGTTTTAAGGCCAGAATTCCGGGCTCTGGAAGATCCCCTGGAGAAGGAAATGGCAACCCACTCCAGTATTCTTACCTGAAGATTTCCATGGACAGAGGAGCTTGGTAGGTTACAGTCCATGGGTCACAAAAGAGTCGGACACAACTGACATGACTTAGTGAGCATGCCATGCTCTAGCCCAGCATAGGATCGCAGTGACTAGTACTCAGCACGATTAACCTTCAGTTCAGTTCAGTCGCTCAGTCGTGTCCGACTCTTTGTGA
This sequence comes from Oreotragus oreotragus, assembly GCA_006410675.1. Taxonomy (NCBI): domain Eukaryota; kingdom Metazoa; phylum Chordata; class Mammalia; order Artiodactyla; family Bovidae; genus Oreotragus; species Oreotragus oreotragus. Next base: position 338,363 of record SJYX01006908.1, read on the forward strand.
CCCCATGAATCGCAGCACACCAGGCCTCCCTGTCCATCACCATCTCCCGGAGTTCACTCAGACTCACGTCCATTGAGTCCATGATGCCATCCAGCCATCTCATCCTCGGTCATCCCTTTCTCCTCTCGCCCCCAATCCCTCCCAGCATCAGAGCCTTTTCCAATGAGTCAACTCTTCGCATGAGGTGGCCAAAGTACTGGAGTTTCAGCTTTAGCATCATTCCTTCCAAAGAAATCCCAGGGCTGATCTCCTTCAGAATGGACTGGTTGGATCTCTTTGTAGTCCAAGGGACTCTCAAGAGTCTTCTCCAAGAGTCTTCTCCAACACCACAGTTCAAAAGCATCAATTCTTCGGTGCTCAGCTTTCTTCACAGTCCAACTCTCACATCCA
>SJYX01006908.1:340424-395485 GCA_006410675.1 Oreotragus oreotragus
GGAATTCCATCACCTCCACTAGCTTTGTTCTTAGTGATGCTTTCTAAGGCCCACTTGACTTCACATTCCAAGATGTCTGGCTCTAGATTAGTGATCACATCCTCATGATTATCTGGGTCGTGAAGATCTTTTCTGTACAATTCTTCTGTGTATTCTTGCCACCTCTTCTTAATATCTTCTGCTTCTGTTAGGTCCATACCATTTCTATCCTTTATCGAGCCCATCTTTGCATGAAATGTTCCCTTGGTATCTCCAATTCTCTTGAAGAGATCTCTAGTCTTTCCCATTCTGTTGTTTTCCTCTATCTCTTTGCATTGATTGCTGAAGAAGGCTTTCTTATCTTATTAACCTTAGGCAGCCTTTATGAAGGCATGGGGAGTAAAGAGGATCACAGTCATGGCTGGGACACAGGACAGCCCATGACATGATTGGCATCAGAGTGTAACCAGCCCGCTCTATCAAAGCTATGGAATCACAGGATGATAGTCACAAAAGGCTTCGGAGATGCTAAACAAACAAACAAAAAGCCTTACATTTCACAAAAGAAGAAATGGACCCAGAAAGATGAACTGATTTGATAACTTCCCTGGTGGTCCAGCAGGTAAGCCTTCACCTTTCAATGCAGGGAGTATAGGTTCGATCCCTGGTGGAGGAGCTAGGATTCCACACTCTTTGTAGCCAAAAACCAAAACATAAAACAACCAATATTGTAACAAACTGAATAAAGACTTTAAAAAGGGTCCTGTTCCCCACCTCAATCACTTCCCTCATCCCTGTTCTCTAATTTTCCTTCCTGTATCCATTACATGTGGGACCCCGAAGCACCCAGTTCTCCACCCTCTCCCCGAAGAACAGCTCAGCCAAGTGGCCCATGGACCTGTCTCAGCAAAGCACGTCCACGGAGGTGACTGCAAAAAGGATCTGAGGAGCCCTGTGCTTGTGTTTCCAGCTGAGACCTTTGCGGGGCCTCTGACTGCTTTCCTGTCCTCTGGAGTCTTTATTTAAGCTCGTTAGTGATGCCATATAGACAAAGTATCCATAAACTGAAAACAAAAGCTACCGCCCCAGATCTCTTAGGTCAAAGGCCACATGCCTGGAATTGCCTGTATACCCCTTTCATCTCTCTGCTCTTTCTCCTTCAAAGGTGTGTGTGTTTTTAATATCAACTCTTCTGCTGAGCCCTTCAAATGAAGGAATCACTTTGAAGTGGGACTCAAATCCTTGGTTGCCCTTCATTGGCAGGGTGACCCCTCTGTGCCTCAGTTTTCTCATCTGTAAAATGGGAGCCATCATATTCTCTTTCTCATAGAATTATTGTATGAGATTGTGAACTGATAAATGCAAAGTACTTATACACACATCTGGAAGAAATAAACCCTCAGTAAATGTTGTCTGTTGTTATGATGATGAAGATGGACCTCTCCCATTTTAAACAGGAATCTACCATGGTACTCCAACTGTCCCACAAGATGTATTTCTCCTTTCTGTCCATAACTAAGTATATTTTAATGTATTATCTAATATAATCCTCATCACTGTTGGTTCTCTTGACTAGGGATCAATGTCTGATTTAGAGATCAGATCCCAGCTGGGCAGTAACCAGACCAGGTTAACTCTTTGAACCTTTCGCCTCTCCTCTGTCTAATGAATCTAATCCCATGTGACTTGCTTAAAGGACCAACCAAAATAGCATCATAAAATAAATGATAAATAATACTGTCACTTTTATTCCTGATTATCTGTCTGTGTAACCTGACTAGTATGAGGTTTATTATAAGAAATTGTCCTTGGACTTCCCTGAGACCTCCATTGTAGATTCAGGAGTTAGGACTCCATGCCCTCACTGCTGAGGACCTGGAATGAAGATTCCACAAGCCAAGTGGTATGATAGAAAGAAAAAGAAATTGTCCTTTTATAGATAAAAACATTCAAATATCAGCAATTTTGTGTGACTCAATCTTATAATAGTAACATTGATTGTAATGAAACCAACAATAGGTAAGGTAAGGTCGCTCAGTCGTGTCCGACTCTTTGCGACCCCGTGGACTGTAACCTACTAGGCTTCTCCGTCCATGGGATTCTCCAGGCAAGAATACTGGAGTGGATTGCCATTTCCTTCTCCAGGGGATCTTCCCGACCCAGGGATCGAACCCGGGTCTCCTGCATTGGAGGCAGACGCTTTAACCGCTGAGCCAGGTACTGTCCTTATATGACATGTTCACGTGGATTATATCATTTAATGCATATGACCCAGTGAGGTATACACCCTGATGTCATCCCCATATATCAAATGAGAAAGCATCTAGAATTTTAGTAAATTTTCAAAGGTAACATAGCTTGTAATGGGGCACAAGATTAGGGTGTTAAATTCTGAGTTCACACACCTGTAAATACTCTATACTGGTAGGTTTTCTGCATCCAAGACTTTACCTTGTTCTTTTCTTTTTTGGCTGAAGTATAGTTGATTTGTTACCCTGCTTATTTAACTTATATACAGAGTACATCATGAGAAATGCTGGACTGGAAGAAACACAAGCTGGAATCAAGATTGCCGGAAGAAATATCAAAAACCTCAGATATGCAGATGACACCACCCTTATGGCAGAAAGTGAAGAGGAACTAAGAAACCTCTTGATGAAAGTGAAAGTGGAGAGTGGAAAAGTTGGCCTAAAGCTCAATATTCAGAAAACGGAGATCATGGCATCCGGTCCCATCACTTCATAGGAAATAGATGGGGAAACAGTAGAAACAGTGTCAGACTTTATTTTTTTGGGCTCCAAAATCACTGCAGATGGTGACTGTAGCCATGAAATTAAAAGATGCTTACTCCTTGGAAGAAAAGTTATGACTAACCTAGATAGCATATTCAAAGCAGAGACATTACTTTGCCGACTAAGGTCCATCTAGTCAAGGCTATGGTTTTTCCCGTGGTCATGTATGGATGTGAGAGTTGGACTGTGAAGAAGGCTGAGCTCCGAAGAACTGATGCTTTTGAACTGTGGTGTTGGAGAAGACTCTTGGAGAAGACTCTTGAGAGTCCCTTGAAGGGCTAGTGTCAGATCCATGCCCATCCCCTCTGTCCTTTCCTGCTGTTTCAAGCAGATCACGCCTAGCCCTGCTCATGCATATGATGCTGTGGGGCAAGTCCTAGAGAAGGCAAGAGTTTGAGACCTGGTGTCTGCATGCAAAGGGCTTGCAATCTCATTGGCAGACAGAATACAGAAAAAGCAATGCAAGCTAGTGCATACTATGCAATGATTGAGTGGCACGGACATTCATTACGCAGTAAAGACTTAGAGTTAGGAAGACAGTGAAGAATCGTGGTCAGAATACAGTCCAAACAGTTCCTGTTGGCCCTCTGCACCAAGTCCAGCATTCTAGTATTAAGGGGAGCCCAGTGGGGTACAGGGGGAGTTCACCTAAAAGAGCCAGGTGGCAAGGCAGCTCTATGGCATATCCCCTCACCTCCAGCTCCACGTCACTGCAGAAGTTGAATCCCACTTCTGTCCCTCACCATACAGGATCCTGAACCTCTCATTTTCGATGCGGAGTCCAGCATCATAATTTAAATTCCTCCAGGACCTAGTCTGACTGGGTCACAGTAAATTGCAGCCTAAAAAGCCACATTTATTTCTGTTTGTGCTCATGCGTGCTTAGTTGCTCAGTCGTGTCTAACTCTTTGGGAAGTTATGTACTGTAGCCCACCAGGCTCCTCTGTCCATGCGATTTTCCAGGCAAGAATATTGGAGTGGGTTGCCATTTCCTCCTCAAGGGGATCTTCCCCATCCAGGGACTGAACCCATGTCTCCTGCGTTGCAGGCAGATTCTTTACCACTGCACCACCTGGGAAGCCATTACTTTTGTTTAGAGCCACACAAACCAAGCATTTGTGGGCAATTTTTTTTTTTTCCATTCTCCCTTCTGCTAGCTGAACGAGCTTCATTTATCTGCAGCCATTTAGTCTGTCCACAGGCAGATATCAGGCAAGACCAGGAAATCAATACAAGCCAGAGAAACAAGATATTTCCTTCCTCTTTCATGTATCTAAATGGGGAAAGCTTCCAAGGATGCTCCAAGAACAGCTATCTACCTATCGCCCTTTTCTCTCTGCCTGCATGGCAAATACAGGAATTATTTTCTGCCAAGAATGTGGGCCAAGGCTGAATTCAAAGACTTTATTCCTATGATGAAGCCAGTCTAAAATCTCCTTCACGTCTTGGAAGCTGTGATTGGATCTATTCTGGGAAAGAATGGAGAGAGAGCAGAGATTCACTGGGTGGAGATGCATGAAATGTTCAAGCCCTCTATTTCCAGGCAGAACCACATGAGAGCCATCTACGTTTACCTCTCAAATTCTCAGGAGACTTTACTTCCAAGCCCCATGCTAAAGACTCAAATCAGGTCTTCTCCGGTGTCCAGTGGTTAAGACATTGCCTTCCAATGCAGGGGGTGAGGGTTCAACCCCTGGTCGGGAAGCTAAGATACCACATGCCTCACAGCTAAAAAGCCAAAATATAAAACAGAAACACTGTCGTAACAATTCAATAACAACAAAAAAATAAAAAAGAAATTGTGTACATTGGGACATCTCCCCTCACCAACATCTGGCTTTTATCCATCTAAGATAATTTATCACTGATGATAGCATTTTTCCTTACCCTCTGTTGTTCAATAAGGTTCTGGAACCCGGCAGCTTTTTGACTACGGAACAGGCTGAATTCACTGTCACTGGCAGAAGTGGACACTGGGTGAAGCTGAGGAGGAAAGCAATGGGCAAGATTTAGTCAGCTTGGGCTACCATAAAATACCATAGGCTGAGCAGCTTAAACAAGACATTTATATTCTCGCAGTTCTAGAGCCTAGAAGTCCAAGATGAAAGTCCCAGCATTGTTGATTTCTGGTGAGAGCTTTCTGCCTGGGTTGGTGATGGTCACCTCCTCACTGTGAGGGCACAATGACCTCTTATCTGTGTGAAAAGAGTTCTGGGGTCTCTTCTTTTAAAAAATATTTATTTTTGGCTGCGTGGGGTCTTAGTTTGTGGCATGCAGGTTTAGTTGGCCTGGGTCATGTAGGAACTCAGTTCCCCGACCAGGGATCAAACACTCATCCCTTGCATGAGAAGGTGGATTCGTAACCTCTGGGCCACAAGGGAAGGCTGTGGGGTCTTTTCTTATGAGGACCTTAATCTCATCCTGTAGGCCCCAACCTCATTACCTCATCTAAACATATTGCCTCCCATTGGCCTCACCTCTAAAGCCATCATATGGGGGGTTAGGGCTTTAAGAAGGGAATTGTGGGCAGAGGGGGAGATACAGTACAGTTGTGTACTGTAAAATTCAGTACAAAGCAGAGTTGTACTCTAGATACTGTTACTGTGTGAACCATCCTCACCAGGACAGAAGGGACCATGGGTGCAGGACCACGTATTTCTGTGACGGCTTCTCCGCTGGTTTCTCAGGCAGTTGGGGTCGGTATGATTTGCTGTAGTTGCTTTGTTGTGGTGACACCACACTGAATTTGCAGTTGCAAGAAAAGGCTTCAGTCACCTCACGCCCATTAAGATGGCTACTATCAAAACCAGAGAAAACAGTGTTGGCAAGGGTGTGTGACAATTGAAACACTCGTGCAGGGTTGGTGGAGCTGTTAAATGGTGCAACCACTATAGAAAGCAGTGTGGTGGCTTCTCAAAAAATTAAATCTAGAATGACCACATGATTCAGAAATTCCACTTCTGGGTACAGACCCAGAAGAATTGGAAGCAAGGTATTGAAGAGATATTTCTACACACTCATGTTCATTGCAGCATTATTCATCACAGCCAAGAGGTGGAAGCAACCCAAGTGTTCATTAATGGATGAAGAGATAAACAAAATATTTATTTATATACATAAAATGGGCTATCATGATGCCTTAAAAGGGAAGAAAACCTTTAACACATACTATCACATGGAGATTGTGACCCACTTCAATATTCTTGCCTGGAAAATCCCATGGACAGAAGAGCTTGGCAAGCTATATAGTCCATGGAGTTGCAAGAGTTGATCGCAACTTAGTGACTGACAAAAAAAAAAAAAAACCCACACAACATGGATGAACCTTGAAAACGTCATATTCAGGGAAATAAGCCAGTCACAAAAATCAAATCCTCTATCATTCCACTTACATGAGCAATCTAAAGTAGTAAAATTCATAGAAACAGAAAGTAGAATATTGGGTTACCATGGGCTGGGGGAGGAGAAACAGGGATGTTCTTGTTTAATGGGTAAAGAATTTCAGTTTTGCAAGATGAAAAAATTCTGGAGATGTGCTGCAGAGCAGTGCAGACACACTTAGCAAGTACTGAACTGTGCTCTAAGAAATGGTTAGGATGGTAATTTATGTTTTGTGGGGTTTTCTAAACCACATACACAAAAAAAGTTTTTAAGTCCAAACTCAAGCAGATGCTAGCAATGAAAGAGTCACTTAAACTAATTTTCAGTTCCTTTATCTGTAAAAGGGGGTAATGATATCTATCTCTCAGTTACAGTACAACCTGCATAATATGCAATGTGTGGGAGAGTTGTAGACAGTCAGGTGCAGATCAAGTTTGCTAGCATTGCTGCTAGAAATCACTCTGCCATGGTTCAGATTCCAAATGCATTAGTTACCGGCAAGTATTTTAATTCTGGCCTCTATAAGGAACCTTATGCAATGTAGCAAAGGAGTGGCCTGCCAATTCAATTCCCAGTTTGGGAGGTTGGTAGAAGTTTTAACTGAAGTTTTGAGACTGACAATACAGTGCCTTGGCAGCAGAAAACAGAACAGGTGACCTGGATCTAAAAGCATTGAGCTAGGAGTTTTCAGTAGCAGTACGGACTCATTAATGATTTCTGTTTTTAAGAGAACAGTCACGAAGACTGGTTCTGTCTGATTCACTCTCCAGCTGCTATCCAGCAAAAGCAAGCCAGTAAAACCCATTTGTGGGCTGTGAAATACTTAATGCTCATTTGCACTGACATTTTCTCATGAGAAGAATTCATTTATAAAAAGAATACTAGGCATCAGGAAGGAGCACATATTCACACTAGCCTGCCCGTCTGTCTTCAGGAAGCTTTGCTGCCAGGTCCCTGGGTTCTGAGTAAGACGGAGACAGAACATATACTCCCTGCTACCCACTCAGACTGGAAAGCCAAGGTTTTTCTTTGTTAAAAAAAAATTGTTGCATTATATTAAAAAGTTTTTTGGCTATGCCGAGCAGCATGCGGGATCTTAGTTCCCCAACCAGGGATTGAACCCGTGATAACTGCAGAATAAGGGCAAAGTCCTAACCACTGGATTATCAGGGAATTGACCCAAGGTCCTTTTAAAAAATTGATTTTCCTACTAAAGAACAGCCCAAACCAAAACCCCTTTCCCCTTTGGATATCTTCAAAAGAGGCTAGAAAAGTATTTCAAGAGACAATCTGTGTTCCTTCATTCATAGACTGTTCCCAGAAGGGAATGGTCATCAAACCACAGAGGGCCTGGTCAGCCCAGACTGCTGTCCACTGTAGGTCTGTAAAAAGGGACAGGATCAGAATCGGGGTGGGGTCCTAGATATTAGGGACAAGGGGACAGCACATCTACAATGTATTTAACTCGCACTGATCTTGACCTCATAAGGGAGCAGCGAGAAGTATAGGCTAAGCCCTACCAGTAGGTAATAGTCTTCAAAATTTGGGTTTGATTTTTGAATGTTGTTATTTCTTCCTTCCTTTCTTTTTTTTCCCCTCCAAGATCTTAGTTCCCTGACCAGGGGTCAATTCTGGTGCAGTGGAAGTACTGAGTCTTAACCACTGGGCTACCAGGGAAGTCCCTGATTGTTATTTCTTTTAGTAAGCTGATATAGTGGATGAAACTTAAGGGAACATTTCTCTTTAAGACCCTATGTCTGGGTGTCTGACAAGCCAAATCAAAAGTATTTTTTGCTGTTTCTCTAAGAAAGTCTTCGGTTTTCATTCCAGTTCATATCCTAGTAGTCTGCTTGTATGTCAAGAATCCCCAAGTAGACAGGCAAAGGGGTATCCTGCTAACATATTATTACAAACACACACCAACACCAAGACCTCATTAGAATATAAGCCCAGTGATGAAAGGACATTTTACTATTTTTTTCAGTGCTTTATTCCCATCACTTGGAGGCATTGGGAGCACAGGGTGGGTGTTGAATCACTATTTTCCAGATGAGCAAATGCATACTTGCTGAACACGCACTCACACACATACGCTTACGCAATTGAGAACAATGCAACCAGCTTCTCATGCAGGGAAAACATATGCATCACATAGGACCGAATATACGATGCAGAAGGAACCTGATTCTCTCAGTAGGATGATGATGTCTAACACCTGTGCAGGTGGAGAGAAGACATTTATGCCTTCTACCCAAACACCATGTCACAGCACAGTGTGTGTGCTTAGTCATTCGGCCATGTTTGACTCTGTGATCCCATGGACTGAAATCCGCCAGGCTCCGCTGTCCATGGGATGTTTCAGGCAAGAATACTGGAGTGGGTTGCCATTTCCTCCTCCAGGGGATCTTCCTTCCTTTGATTCCAGGAATCAAACTGCCTTCTCCTGTGTCTCCTGAATTGCAGGTGGATTTTTTACCCACTGAGCCATTGGGGAAGAACCGTCCAATACTAAGACTATATTTGGTTCAGGGAATCTTAAAATTTGAGAAAACCAGCATGTAAGTAGTGAGAACTATAGAGGACTTTCCTGGTGGCCCAGCGGTTAAGACGCCGGGCTTCCATTGGCAGGGAAAGGGTTCAGTCTCTGGTTGAGAAATTAAGATCCTGCATGTTACACTATGAGGCCAAAAAAAAGGTGGGGGGGGACTATAAAAACAGCTGATGTGATCTTTAGACTGAGCAAAGAATGCTAAAATCTTAAAAATTAATCATATTAAATCAGAATAAATACTATAATTAAAAGAAAAAACTATTAAGTAATTAAGGCAATGAAATTTAATCATATGACTGTGGACATGCCATCATCTGGTCTCTGTGTCTAGTTAAATGATTGTTTTATCAAATTTTCTTTCTTAGACTTAATTACAAAGATTTTACCCGACTCGTTGACTCGACTCTTAATTTGTGACCTTGTAGTGAGTCCTTGCAAATTACACACTATAGATTTTTAAAAAACAGTTCCAGGCACATTACACTTTCCAAAGGATCTTAAATGCATAATCAAATTAAAAACATCTTTGCAAAGACTGGGGAAGATCAAATTTCTAAAGTCCAGAAACTGGGAGCAGTGATCTAGTTTAAATTTTTTCTTTCCCTCCACAGCCTGCCTGTTTAGCTACTAATTGCAACATTCTGAGGCTTCTGTTTAGCACAGAGTGAAGCAAATAGAGGAGGACAGGTGGAACTGAGACTTCTTATCCTACAGGTAACTGAAATCAGGTTCTGGATGCATGTTTCCCCTCGTGTTTGTGAGGTCAGTAATGGTTGGAATAGAACAGAAGAGTGAAAGGGCAGGTTCCAGCAGTCCCAAAGGCTTCATTCCCAAAGCTAAGCATGGACCACCGTGCATAAGAAGCCAACGAGAAAGTATGTGTGCACGTGAGAGAGAAAGGGGTTGGGAGGATGTATTTTGTAAGTGTCATCAGACTTTGGAATCAACACTGTTGCCCCAGTACCACCGCATCCCCAGCTGCCACGTTACTGATTCTCAGCCCTGGATCCACATTGGAAAAATCTATTATTTACTGTTTGTGCCCATTTCAGAGATTCTGAATATTTTGATCTAGTGTAGGGTCTAGGAAGGGCTTCCCTGATGGCTCAGTGGTAAAGATTCCGCCTGCCAATACACAAGAGCTAGGTTCAATCTCTGGGTCGGGAAGGCCCCCTGGAAGAAGAAATGGCAACCCACTCTAGTATTCTTGCCTGGGAAATACCAAGGACAGAGGAGCCTGGCGGGTTACATACGGTCCACGAGGGCAAAGAGTCAGACATGACTGAGTGACTAACACACACACACACACACACACACACACACACAAAGATGATTCTTATATACAACCAGGTTGAGAACCACTGAGTCTTGCATTCCATCAGCTTAGATGAAGTCAGATAGAATTTATCATTGATGAGGTTGTTTGATCTTCTTTGGAAATTTACAAGTATCATCTTCTGAGCTTTAGAAAAGAAAAAAATCTTTGAGTAATGTATAGTGGATTAAACATGAGTTCATCTACACTCTCTCCTGGGTTCCTGCTAAAATAAGAGTAAATGTTTGAAACCTGTAAGGACACATAGCACAGAGAGGAGACACCAATAGATAAGTGGTACCAGCCAAGTTTTGGAAAACAGAATGCAAGCAGAGGAACAGAAGCTGAGTTCATCAAGCTAGAAAAGCTAAAACCTAAGTGTTTGCAGAGGGTAGAGTGGACGAGAGTCAAGCTGATTTGTGCTGAAGAATACTTGAAAAGGCTCAGAAATTGCTGGCAATAGATATTAAGACAGGAAGAGGGGTGGGAATACAAATTAGAGGGTTCGGCTGAAAGTCTGTATAATAGGCAGCTAGTCCCTCAGGTCCCCTCCGCCTGTGTGAGAGGTCAGGTGACTCCCTCCCTCGATCATAGAAAGTCTAGGATGTGCTCAGTCGCTCAGTCCTGTGACCCCATGGACTGGAGCCCGCCAGGGTCATCTGTCCATGGATTTTCCAGAGAAGAACACCGGGGCTGGTTGCCATTTCCTACTTCAGGGGGTCTTCTACCACCTGGGGACTGAACCCATGACTCTTGCATCTCCTGCATTGGCAGGCAAATTCTCTACCACTAACACCACCTGGGAAGCTCAAAGGTATTTTCCTGAGCAAGAATCGAACCTTGGCCTCAGCGGTGAGGGCAATGAATCCTAACCACTAAACTAGGCTCCAAAGACAGACCCCGGTGAACTGTGCTTCTCGGTATCCATGCCCTTCCCACATGGAATCTGCTGTGTCCCTGTGACTCACTCTGACTGATAGGGTGGATCAGACATGATCCTGGGCCAGCTTCTGGCCTAAGCCTACAGCATACCTGCCAGCTTCTGCTTTTGGAAGACCAGCGCTGCCGCATAAAAATTCTCAGTACTCCTCTGGGGAAACCACATGGATAGGTCATTGGCAGAGAGGAAGGTCCTGAGATTACATGGAGAACAAGAGCTCAGCCCCCCTCCCCGCCATGTCCTAGCTGAGTTGTCCTGTCATCTGGCCAAGGCACATGTAGGGATGAAACCAGACTGGCTATTCCAGCCCAATCTGTCCTCTGACTGAGAGGGAGACCACAAGTGAGGCCCCAAGTGAGACAGATGAACCCTAGTCAATCCATTGAATTGTGAAAAGTAATAAAATGTTTGCTACTTTAAATCATTAAGTTACAGATGCTGTGTTGCCCAGCAAATATAAAATAATCGCCAAAATTTCAAAATGATTCTGAATAGCATCACACTTAACAAGGAGGAGGACGTGGGTACATGATTTCAATCTATACTTTTACACTTAGTAAAATTAGCAATCAAGCATAAGGTTGGGTTGAAGATTTCATGCAAGGCTTCAAAAATTTATATCCTATGCAACCTTCTCAGAAAGTTATTGTCAGATGTGAGTCAGTTGCATGAAGTTCTCAACTGAAGACAATTTTTGCCCTCCAGGGACATTGAGTGATGTCTGGAGACAATCTGGGTTGTCGCAAGTGGAAAGGGACACATCTTGTGGGTAGAGGCCACGGGTGTTGCTAGATATCTTATAATGGCAAGATAGTCTTCTACAACAAAGATTATCTGGCCCCAAGTGTCAATAGTGCAGAGGCTGAGAAATCCTGGATTAAACCAAGAAAGAAGATATTTTATTAGGGGATAAGATATTCAACATGGTAGATTTGCAAAGGGAAGTTCTAGGCCTACAGTTGTATTGCAAGCTTAGAGGACTGCCAGCCCAAATTGAAAAAGGGTCCAGTAGGATTAAACCAGGATATAAAGGATTCCAGTAGGAATCCACCAGGAGGAGAAAAAAAGAAAGATGGAACTGGAATAATACTTGATTATTTGACTATATAGAAACAGTGTATATAGCAGTGTGCTCAGTCACGTCTAACTCTTTTTTGACCATATAGACTGTGGCCCACCAGGCTCCTCTGTCCTTGGGAGTTGTCCAGGCAAGAATACAAATGGGTTGCCGTTTCCTCCTCCAGGGGATCTTCCTCAAACCTGAGTCCTCTGCATCAGCAGGTGGATTCTTTACTGCTGAATCACCTGGAAAGCCATATAGAAACAGTATTTGAGGGGAATTGATGGGGTTTTTTTTGGCTGCACTATGAGGCATGCAGAATTTCCCTGACCAAGGATAGCACCCATGCCTCCCACAGTGGAAGCACAGAGTCTGAACCACTGAGTCACCAGGGAAGTCCAATAGTTCTTTTGAAGAATGGAAAGATTCAGTGTAGGGTCATAAAAAAGTAAACAAATCCATCACATTCTCTTGACTCAGCATGAGGGTCAATATATTAGTGACAACATAATCATAAAATAATGCTAATAGCAAACAGGTAAATGACTTAGTAGAGCTTTGATCTAAGTGCTTTATCTGCATCTACTCATTTAACCCCCACAAAAATTTTACAAAGTAGTCACTGTTATGATCCCTGGTAAAGGCGCAGAGTAGTGAAGCAATTTGCCTGAGGTTGCACAGCGACCAGTAGCAGAAGTAGACTTTGAACCCAGGCAGTCTGCGTCCAGAATTTGAGCATTTTTCCACTGTCTTAGGCTGCTTCCTAATTTAGACAAACAACGTGATATACATCTGATATGCACTGGTATGGCCAGGCAGTCAATGATTGTTCTGCATGTTCTCCAGAAATTACTATATGTCTGGAATATTGTTCCTGGAACCAGAGAGAGAGGACAGAGAAGGAGAAATCTCAGAGAAACCACTCAAAGAGAGAGAAATCATCTCCCTTAGTGGAAAGTGTTGAAGCCTCATCTGCTGTAATAGGAAATTTATATATGTACATGTGTGTGTCTATATGTGTGTTATTGTAATCAGTAGTGTTTGAGTCTTTGCAACCTCATGGACTGTTGCCCACCAGGTTCCTCTGTCCATGGGATTTCCTAGGCAAGAATACTGGAGCAGGTTGCTGTTTGGTTCTCCAAGGGATCTTCCTGACCCAGGGATGGAACCCATGTCTCTTGCATCTCTTGCATTGACAGGCAGATTGTTTACCACTGCGCCACCTGGAAGCCCCATTTAAATATATATATATATGTGTACAATTCAGACCTAAAGGTATAGCAGTACAGCCATATTGGGTTTTTTTTCATATTGTTTTGTTATATAGAGGAAAACATCAGAAGAAACCACTAAATCTCTCAAACAGGAGATTTGAATGGTTGCCCTGAGAGATTGGAACTTAAGAATGGAGATGGAAACAGGGAAGACTCTTATTATTATAAGCCTTGTGGTACTATTTGGCTTTAAAATTATGTATATTTATTACTTTGGTAAAAGATAGAATTTAATTAAAAATTTAATAAACTCTTTTTGGCTTAGGATTGTAGAGATTTGTCCTGCGTGAAAACAGAGGCATAGTCCATTGACTCTTAAGATATTTAGAGATAAGAAAATCTTTCTCTTGCTTCTGAGAGTTCCCTGGCAGTCCAGTGGTTAGGACTCTGCACTTTCGCTGCTGGCAGCATTGGTTCAATCCCTGACTAGGGAACTAAGATCCAGTGGGACAGCCCAGAGGGGGAAAAATGATGGCTTCTGGGCTAAGGACTGTGGGAATATTTTGTCTCAGGGAATGGCCTAAGCTCCCTTTTTATATGTAAGACAGGAATAAAGGCATTTGTCTTGAGGAACTAAGACTCTAGATGATCCATTTGGGTCTGGAATCCTCTCTACTTCCTCCACGTGTGGCACTTTCATGACAGAGCTTCTGTGACATCCATGGGGCCTCTTCTGCGGAAAGAAAACATGCACTCACTCAGGCGGGAAGGGGTTCTTGCTGAGGGAAGTGGAAGACTGATAAACTCCATTCCTGGATACAGGAGACGAAGGGAGAAAGATCGTATGAGAAAGTCAGGCTTAACTCTACTTATATTTCAAGTGAAGATTAAGTACAAAACTTAGGAGACTATTTTTGAGATTTCTTGAAATGTAACCAATGATTGGCTTATTTTCAAACCCTTTGCTCTTGCTTTTCACTGGCCCCGTGCACCTCTTCTGCACCTTTGAATAGGCTCTCAGCTTCACCATCTTGGAGGCCTTGGATCACCTGTCCTAGATCTATTCACTGTAACAACCATCTCTACTAAACAGACCAGCTTTGTGCGGCACAGTGAGACAGTGCTTTGCTTTAGGCCTGAGCTGGTACCACTTAGCTCTTGTCCAGGAGATTCACTGTTGACATGGAGGTGAGAAACCGCTGGACCAGTTGGGCCCTTACACATGAGCTCCTCAGAGCACAGGAGAAAGTAACCCTGGGATAAACTCTAACCGGGGGAAGATGAGCTCCACTGGATAAATTCTCTCTTCCTTCCCCAGAGAAAGTGAAAGTTGCTCAGTTGTGTCTCACTCTTTGTGCCTCCATGGACTACACAGCCCATGGAACTCTCTAGGCCAGAATGCTGGAGTGGGTAGCCTTTCCCTTCTACAGGGGATCTTCCCAACCCAGGGATCGAACTCAGGTCTCCTGCACTGCAGGCGGATTTTTTACCAACTGAGTTATCAGGGAAACCCCCAGAGAAACTTCCCTGAAATAGAGTTATGTATAGCTTGGGAGATCCAGTGAAATCAAGCATCTAGTCCTGTTCTAAGTCAGCTGATGATCGAGTCAGTAACATGCTCTTGTGTTGCTTCATCCTCCTCCCTTCTCAACTCCCCTTTCCCTCTCTCCCACTTTCTGATATTTCACCCTAACCAAATAATAGCCCATAAACTTGTGTCTCCAGTTCTGCTTTCTAAGAAATCCAGATTTCAGACTTAAGAAACATTAAAGATCTCACCTTATATAAAACAGATCATCTGAACATTATTAGAGAATTGACATCATCTGAGGTTATTAAAAACATTGAAAACTTCCAAAGAAGGAACTCCTCAGGCCCAGATAGTGTCACTGGAGAATTCTACCAAACATTTTTTTTTTTTAATTAGCATAAGTTCTACAAAATCTTTTTCAGAAACTACAGGAGGGGAAAGCATTACCCAGGTCATTTTATGAGGCTAATGTTATTCTAATACCCAAACCAGACAAATACAATTTTTTAAAAAAACCATAAAACTTCAGGCTTCTATTTCTCATGAACTTAGATGCAAACATACTTTTAAAAGCTCCTAGCAGTGACTTCCCTGGTGGTCCAATGGTTAAGAATCTGTCTTGCAATGCAAGGGCTGCAAGTTCGATCCGTCATCGGGGAACTAAGATCCCATGTGCTGCGGAGCAGCTAAGCCTGCACACCCAGTTACTGAGCCTGCGCACTCCAGAACCTGCAGGCCACAACTAGAGTCCATGCGCCTCGTGACATAGTGAAGATCCCACACGCTGCAACTAAGATCTGATGCAACCAAATAAATAAACACCAGAATTTAAAACTCTGCTAAAAATTAGATTTATTTTTTAAAAACCTGAAAGAGCACCAAATCCAGAAATATATTAAAAGAATTATATACAATGACCAATGGGGTAAGGACTGGAATAATTCAGCTAGGCTGAACAATATTTAAAAATCAATTAATATAGAAAAGACATTTGACAAAATTCAACATCTATTCATGATAAAACTCTCAGCAGATTAGGAACAAAAGGAAACGTCCTCAACTTAGCAAAGATCATCTATAAAAATCAGAAGTTAACATCCTATTTAACAGTGAAAGACTGACTGCTTTCCTCCTAAGATTAGGAACACAGCAATGGTGTCCACTCTCATTCTTCAATTCAAAGTAGTAGTGGAGGTCCTGGTCAAAGCAATAAGGCAACAAAAGGAAATAAGAGGTATACCAATTGGAGAAGGGGCTTCCCAAGGGGTTCAGTGGTAAAAAATCTGCCTGCCAATGCAGGAGACCCTGGTTTGATTCCTCGGTCAGGAAGATCCACTGGAGAAGGGATAGGCTACCCACTCCAGTATTCTTGGGCTTCCCTTGTGGCTCAGCTGGTAAAGAATCTGCCTGCAATGCGGGAGACCTGAGTTCAGTCCCTGGGTTGGGAAGATCCCCTGGAGAAGAGAAAGGCTATCGACTCCAGTATTCTGGCCTGGAGAATTCCATGGACTGTATAGCCCATGGGGTTGCAAAGAGTCGGACACGACTGAGCCACTTTCACTTTCACTTAAACCACTTCCTAGGGACACACAGTTTTGAGGGCATTAGCCCTCTGTGGTCCCCTTAGCCTGGCAAAGCAATAAAGCTATTCTTCAAAATCCATCCATCAAGCAAGCAATTTCTGTCAAAATTCAAGCAAGAAATTTTGTAGACATGGACAAGCTTCGTATACAACTTATATGAAAAAAGCAAAAGAGTAGAACAGCTTAAATAATTTTGGAAAAAATAAAGTAGGAAGAATCACTGTGCCTATAATAACATTTATTTTGTAGATAGTGCAATCAAGATGGTGTGATACTGGTGAATGAATAATTAAGATCAGTGGAACAGAATGAAGTATTCAGAAACAGACCAACACAAACATCCCAACTAATATTTGACAAGATGCAAAAGTAATTCAGTGGAGGAGGGATAGTCTTTTTGACAAATGGTGATGGAATAGTTTAATTTTGGAAAAAATAAAGTAGGAAGAATCACTGTGCCTATAATAACAGTTATTTTGTAGATAGTGCAATCAAGATGGTGTGATACTGGTGAATGAATAATTAAGATCAGTGGAACAGAATGAAGTATTCAGAAACAGACCAACACAAACATCCCAACTAATATTTGACAAGATGCAAAAGTAATTCAGTGGAGAAGGGATAGTCTTTTTGACAAACGGTGATGGAATAGTTAGACCTATGTAGACAAAATTGAACCTTGATATAAACCTCATATGAGATACAAAAATTAAATGTACATATTTAATTTTATACAATCATAAGTTAATTATATAAATCAATTTTATATTATATATAAAATAATTACAAATTAATTTAAATATTATATATAAGATACAACATTAAATTTTATATAATTATAAATTAATTTTAATATTATGTAAACAATTAAATGTATCAAAATATATCACAGATTTAAATGTAATGTGGGGGACTCCCTTGGCTGTCCAGTGGTTAAGACTCCACCTTCATACTTCTACTGCAGCAGGCATGGTTTTCATCCCTGGTCAAAGTACTAAGATCCCACATGCTGCACAGCATGGCCAAATAAATAAGTATAAAACTACTTTATAAATTAATTTTAATATTATGTAAACAATTAAATGTATCAAAATATATCACAGATTTAAATGTAATGTGGGGGACTCCCTTGGCTGTCCAGTGGTTAAGACTCCACCTTCAAAAAAAAAAAAAAGACTCCACCTTCATACTTCCTACTGCAGCAGGCATGGTTTTCATCCCTGGTCAGAGTACTAAGATCCCACATGCTGCACAGCATGGCCAAATAAATAAGTATAAAACTCAATATTAAAAAAAAAACCTAAATACATGAAATTTTAAAAATAAATTAAATGTAATGTGAAACTAGAATACTTTTACAAGAAACCACAGGAGACAATCTTTGAGCTAGGTGAAGACTTAATCAGATATGATACCGAAAGCACAACACATAAAAGGAAAAAAATGATAAACTGGACTTCATCAGAATTAAAACCTTTTGCCTGGTGAAAAACATTTAAGAGGATGAAAGTAAAAACTACAATCAGGAGGAAATATTTATAAACCACATATCTGACAAAGGCCTTATGTCTAGACCATAGAAGAAACTCTAAACAATAAACAATTTTTAAAAAGGGCAATTATAAAATTCACAGAAGATATGAGCAGATATTTTACCAAGAAGAAGATATAAGTGGCAAATAAGCACATGAAAAGGTGTTCAGCATCACAGCAATGAACAAAATCATACCACAACACACTTTAAAGAACATTTGTTTTTAATTGAAGGATAATTGCTTTATTGTTTAGTTTCTGTCATACAAAAATGTGAATCAGCCATAGGTATACATACGTCCGCTCCCTCTTGAGCCTCCCTCCCACTCCCCATCCCATCCCACACCTCCAGGTTAAAAAACATTTTTAAGAACAGTCAAAATTAAAAAACAAAAAACAAAAAAACAAAAACAGTGGCAATATCAAAGCTGGCTGGGATGTAGAAAAATCAGATCACTCATAGATTGCTGGTGGGAGTGAAATTGTTACAGCCACTCTGGGAAACCATTTGGCAGCTTCTTATAAGGGTAAACAGGCAACTACCATATGATCCAGCAATTTCTGGGTCATATGACTCTTGGGCGTTTATCCCAGAGAAATAAAAACAGGTTCACACAAAAATCTATGCACACATGTTAATAACAGCTTTATTTGTGAGAACAAAATACTGGTAACAACTGGAAAGTTTTCTTTGAATAAGTGATAGAACAAACTCTCATATACCCATATCACTGGAAAGTACTTATTAATAAAAAGAAATTTGATACATAAAACAGCCTGAACAGAATTCATGGACCTTATGGATATTCATTGGAGGGACTGATGTTGAAGCTGAAACTCCAATATTTTGGCCACTTGATGAGAAGAGCTGACTCATTTGAAAAGACCCTGATGCTGGGAAAGATTGAGGGCAGGAAGAGAAGGGGACGACAGAGGATGAGATGGTTGGATGGCGTCACCGACTCGATAGACATGGGTTTGGTGGACTCCAGGAGTTGGTGAGGGACAGGGACGCCTGGCATGCTGCGGTTCATGGGGTCGCAGAGTCAGACATGACTGAGCGACTGAACTGAACTGAACTGATACTTACTGAAAAAGCCAATCTCAAAATGTTACCTTAATAGAACATTCTAAAAATGACCCAAAAATAAATAAATAAATAAATAGAAATGGAGAACAGATTAACGGTTGCTAGGAGACAGGGATAGGACTGAAATGGCGTGGGGGTGGGCATTCATACGAAGATGCAGCATAAGGGTGTCCTTTCGTGGTGATGGAAGAGTTCTGGATCTTAACTGTAGGAATGGTTATACAAATCTTTACACGCGATAAAATTGCACAGAACTATATACACACACAACCACAGAAATGAATGTAGATTTTTAAAATGGTAAACAGTGAATAAGATCTATAGTCTAGCTAACAGTAATGTACCAATGCCAACTTCCCAGTTTTGATATCATACTACAGCGATATATGATGTCACTGTGGGCAGCTGGCTGAAGACTGGCACAAGATTATTTGTACTATTTATTTTTCTTTTTAGCTATGCTACTCAGCTTTTGGGATCTTAGTTCCCTGACCAGGGATTGAACTTGTGTCCTCGGCAGGGAATGCCCAGAATTCTAACCATTGGACCACCACGAAATTCCCTATTTTTTCACAACTCCTTGTGAATCTATAAGTGCTTCAAAATAAAACCTTTTGTTTTAAAAAATAGGGAAACTAAAAAATAAAAATACGTTTAAAAAAATGACCTATCTCCTCAAATTTTCAAAGGCCTCTTAGTCTCCTGAAGCAGACTAAACTGACTTCAGAGATTCTCTTCCTTACGCTGAAGATAGAGGCAGGTATGGAAAGAAAGCCCCCAAAAGGAAGCAGCCACTAAAGAGAATAGAGGTTGTTGTTCAGTCGCTAAGTTGTGTTCGACTCTTCGTAATCCCCATAGGACTGTAGCCCGCCAGGCTCCTCTGTCCAAGAGATTTCCCAGGCAAGAATACAGGAGTGGGTGGCCATTTCCTTCTCCAGGGGGTCTTCCCGACCCAGGGATTGAACCCGGGTCTCTTGCTTTGGCAGGCGGACTCTTTACCACTGAGCCGCCTGGGAAGCCCAGAGAACAGAAGTAAGTAGGCCAAATTTCTGGAACTAACGAGAGAGAAATAATACGCCTTGAGCGAGGATGTGGGCTACAATTTTAGTAGAAGGGGGCTGTGTGTTCATGTACATCCAAACATGGAGAGAATAACAGGGTCAGACAGGCTGGCTCAAATCTGGGTTTGGGGAGTTGGAATGGGAGGAGGGAAGACCTCTGTGAGGGTGGGTGGCAAGACACTAGAAGGAAATCATTTTGAAATGAGAACAGAGTCTGCGGTTCGGGTGCTGCAGGGATGAACGTTCAGCCTTATGAGCACTGATAGTCTGGCTCCATTATTTGATCCCTGGCTGATGAGGACTTAGCCCCCTCCTGCCCCCATAGCATGAGCTCTTCCTGCTCCCTCAGCGGCCCCCTCACCCAAACCCAAGGCACAATAATAATAGCCATCATCACAACCTGCATTTGCACAGAACCTTCTCATTTTTCTCAAAATTGTTTCACATCTGTGACCTCATTTGAGCCTCACTGTTCATTTGCAAAGTTGTCAGGGAAGGTGTTTCTGAAGGTAAGAGATTTAAGAAATTTAGAGATTTCACTGACTCATGATACATGGAGTTTCATTTCAGGTCTCTGGGCTGTGGCGATCAACTCTGAAACAGGAATTGTGGTCACTAGTTTCCTATTGGGTCGTATTAGCTCTCAGTTTGTAGCTTCCTTTGCCACCTGACGTACAGGGAATAAGAAATTTAGAGAGAAAAGCTACCAGCTAAATCCTGCCTCAGAGAAAGGGCTCTGCTTTTCAAGGAGCCATAATGATAAAGAAAAAGGATCAGTTCATTTGTTTGTGGGTTTTCGTTTTCTTAAGAAAGGAAAGGAAAACATGCAGATTTCACTCCGAGTAGGGGTTTTATGTTTTCAGGTAATTCCTGAACCTTAGTCATACACGGGTCCTGGATTAATCAGAATTTATTTTTATCTCCTAACCTTCTGGCTGAAACTTGGAGTGCTGTTCTTTGCCTGCTGGGTAAGGTTGCCATAGAAACTCTTTCAGGGGAAGCAGTGTCTCCCTTTATAATGTTGTGACTGCAAATCAGGGACTAACACAGACCAGCCACTCTGAGACTGGAATAAGGACTCTGGAAGTGGGAAAGCGCTCATCTCCTCTACTCCAAAGATTTCCTGTGCCCTGCGATGTGAAGTGTTTCCCAAACAGATGAGTGTCTAAGAACACAAAAGGAAGTACCTTTTACCTCTCTGAGCCTGATCCTCATTAGCCCCTTGCCCGAGGTTGGCTGGGAAGCCCAGGTTAGAATTAAGAGCACTGCTATCCTGCTGGAGAAGGCAATGGCACCCCACTCCAGTACTCTTGCCTGGAAAATCCCATGGATGGAGGAGCCTGGTAGGCTGCAGTCCATGGGGTCGCTAAGAGTCGGACACGACTGAGAGACTTCACTTTCACTTTTCACTTTCATGCTTTGGAGAAGGAAATGGCAACCGACGCCAGTGTTCTTGCCTGGAGAATCCCAGGGGCAGGGGAGCCTGGTGGGCTACCGTCTATGGGGTCACACAGAGTCGGACACGACTGAAGTGACTTAGCAGCAGCAGCAGCAGCAGCAGCTATCCTGCTGTTGGTTTGTATTGTTTCACAAGACCCATATGTCCATTTCTTCCCAATTCCATGCTCAGGGATGTCACATCAGTAGCTTGAAATTAGTCCTGAGGACTTCGCCAGTGGTCCAGTGGTAGAGAATCCACCTTCCAATGCAGGGCACATGGGTTCGATCTCTGGTCAGAGAACTAAGATGCCACATGCTGCAGGGCAACTAAGCCCAAGCTCTCAAACTAGAGAATCTGTTTGCCACTACTGAGCCCAGAAGATCCAGTGTGCCGCAACTAAGACCCGAAGCAGCCAATTAAATAAATAAATAAATTTTGAAAAAGAAATTAGTCCTAGTAGGAGTCTTACGGAAACTGATAAATTAGGGCTTTTTACTCTTCCCAGCTCACTACCAAGAGCTTATTTTTCTCAAGAACTTTAGAAAGATTTAAGATCTGCCACTGAGTATTTTGTCTTCCAAATATTCCTGGTTTGTAGGTATCTCTAAAGAGATAAAGCAACTCAGTGTTAAAAAAAAAAAAAAAGGCAAAAAAATAAGTTTATTTAAAGAAGCCATTCTAGGATATGGTTGTTTTCACTCAGGAAGGGTTAAGTTACTTTTTTAAAAAATGATCTTAGATTCAAATGCTTTTATATTATATCTGATCTCAGACTCTTGGAATTTGTATTCCTTTTCTTCCCGTTCTGGTCTATCTGGAAACAACAAACATTTCTGAATCACTCTTCTCTGTCTCTGAGTGGAGGTCTACTTTTGAACCTTGGCTTCCTGGATGTGTCTCTTTCTATTAGTTCAAAGAGGGGCAATGACGCCACCCCGGGGGGCAGAATGGAGGAGCTGGGCAAAGACTGATGGCCAGTGGGTGCCTGGATCAGCTGTCAGGCGAGGTGTCGTCAGGCCGTTCCCTAAGGAAGCGTGGAGGCTTTGGTGCTGTTGTGAACTCTGCCTGCACAGGCAGCTCTAGCCCAAGTGGAGTCTTTAGCGCCAGCCTTGTCTAGCTGGGAACAGAGTCAGATTGAGAGCAGAGGTAACTTTGGATGAGAGTCTAAATAAAGCTCCACAGTCGGCAGCTGTTGCGAACACTCATCTTACCTCACTAGGTTGCAATGGACTCTGTGTTGCCAGGAGAGGAACTTCTAGGAAAGTTATGGACATGCTGCCCTTCATTCCACTGGGGGCTGTCGGGTCAGCTGAGCCTGGAAGCTGAGGAGTGGGAGTCGGCGCTTCTCAATTCCACGAATGAAACATCAACAGACCCTGTCAGCTGGAAAAGAGTTGTAGCTGTGGCTCTGCCTCCTTGCTGCCAGCAGAGAGAAAGAAAGAAAAGAAAAGGGAAAGAAAAGGGGGGAAAGAAAGAAAAACAAAGGAAAATGAAAATGAGACATAAAAGGAAATGAAAATGGAGTGGGAGGTGGGAGGGAAGTTCAAGAGAAAAGTGGCATGTATATACTTATGGTTGATTCAATGGTGATATGCGGCAGAAACCAACATAATGTTATAGTTATCCTCCAATTAAAAATAAATAAATTTAAATTTTGAAAAAGGACATCAAAAAGAGCTGAAATCCTCCTCTCACCTTTCCATCTGGTCCTGAAGATTAAGACCCAAACAGCAGATGGCTGGTGATGAGACTGATTTTATTTAATTTTTTAGTTTGGCTGCACAGGGTCTTAGTTGTAGCACATGGGATCTTTAGTTGTGGCATCTGAACTCTTAGTTGTGGTATGTGGGATCTAGCCCCCTGACCAGGGATTGAACCCAGGCCCCCTGCATTGGCAGCTTGAAGTCTTCCACGGGATCACCAGGGAAGTCCCAGTGATGAGATTTAAAGAAGAAATAGTTTCCTTACTCCTAGTTTCCACTTCGGTTCAGTCAGTTCAGTCACTCAGTTGTGTTCAACTCTTTGCAACCCCATGGACTGCAGCGTGCCAGGCCTCCATGTGCATCACCAGCTCCCGGACCTTGCTCAAACTCATGTCCATTGAGTCAGTGATGCCATCCAACCATCTCACCCTCTGTCATCCCCTTTTCTTCCTGCCTCATTCTTTCCCAGCATCAGGGTCTTTTCCAATGAGCTGGTTCTTCGCATCAGGTGACCAAACTATTGAAGTTTCAGCTTCAGTATCAGTCTTTCCAATGAATATTCAGGACTGATTTCCTTTAGGATGGATTGGTTTGATTTCCTTGCACTCCAAGGGACTCTCAAGACTTCTCCAATACCACAGTTCAAAAGCATCAATTCTTTGGCACTCAGCTTTCTATTTAGTCCAACTCTCACATGCATATATGACCACTGGAAAAACCATAGCTTTGACTAGATGTGTCTTTGTTGACAAAGTAATGTCTCTGCTTTTTAATATGTTTTGTAATTTGGTCGTAGCTTTTCTTCTAAAGAGTAAGCATCTTTTAATTTCATGGCTGCCGTCACCATCTGCAGTGATTTTGGAGCCCCCCAAAATAAAGTCTCTCACTGTTTCCACTGTTTCCCCATCTATTTCCCATGAAGTGATGGGACCGGATGCCATGATCTTAGTTTTCTGAATGCTGAGCTTTAAGCCAGCTTTTTCACTCTCTTCTTTTACTTTTACCAAGAGTCTCCTCAGTTCCTCTTCACTTTCTGCCATAAGGGTGGTGTCACCTGCATATCTGAGATTATTGATATTTCTCCTGGCAATCTTGATTCCAGCTTGTGCTTTATCCAGCCTGGTATTTCACATGATGTACTCTGCATATAAGTTAAATAACCAGGGTGACAATATTCAGCCTGGACATACTCCTTTCCTGATTTGGAACCAGTCTGTAGTTCCATGTCCATTTCTAACTGTTGCTTCTTGATCTGAATACAGGAGGCAGGTAAGGTGGTCTGGTATTCCCATTTCTTGAAGAACTTTCACAGTTTGTTGTGATCCACACAGTCAAAGGCTTTGGCATAGTCAATAAAGCAAATGTTTTTCTGGAACTCTCTTGCTTTTTTGATGATCCAGCAGATGTTGGCAATTTGACCTCTGGTTCCTCTGTCTTTTCTAAATTCAGCTTGAACATCTGGAAGTTCATGGTTCATGTACTGTTGAAGCCTGGCTTGGAGAATTTTGAGCATTACTTTACTAGCATGTGAGATGAGTGCAACTGTATGGTAGTTTGAACATTCTTTGGCATTCATTGTCTTTCTTTGGGATTGGAATGAAAACTGACCTTTTNAAGTTCATGGTTCATGTACTGTTGAAGCCTGGCTTGGAGAATTTTGAGCATTACTTTACTAGCATGTGAGATGAGTGCAACTGTATGGTAGTTTGAACATTCTTTGGCATTCATTGTCTTTCTTTGGGATTGGAATGAAAACTGACCTTTTCTGGTCCCATGGCCACTGCTGAATTTTCCAAATTTGCTGGCATAGTGAGTGCAGTACTTTAACAGCCTCATCTTTTAGGATTTGAAATAGCTCATCTGGAATTCATCACCTCTGCTAGCTTTGTTCACAGTGATGCTTCCTAAGGCCCACCTGACTTTGCATTCCAGGATGTCTGGCTCTAGTTGCCTGATCACACCATCATGGTTATCTGGGTCATGAAGATCTTTTTTGTACAGTTTTTCTGTGTATTCTTGCCACCNATGCTTCCTAAGGCCCACCTGACTTTGCATTCCAGGATGTCTGGCTCTAGTTGCCTGATCACACCATCATGGTTATCTGGGTCATGAAGATCTTTTTTGTACAGTTTTTCTGTGTATTCTTGCCACCTCTTCTTAGTATCCTCCGCTTCTGTTAGGTCCAAACCATTTCTGTCCTTCATTGAGCCCATCTTTGTCTGAAATGTTCCCTTGGTGTCTCTGATTTTCTTGAAGAGGTCTCTAGCCTTTTCCATTGTATTGTTTATTTCTTTGCACTGATCACTTCAGCCACCTCTCCTACACACAAAAACAAAACCAAGGGTGTCTCTTCCCTCCCTCATAAAAACAAAAGGCATCTTCTCCTCCCTCTGAGATCTGACTCCACCCTCATGGCCTTTAAGGCCCTCAGGGAATTGCTGGCAAGGCACAGATGCTTATTTTGGGGTTGTATTTGGACACCATAAGTTCCAGTGTATGCAGGAGGACTATGTTGTTATTAGAATTCATAGACTATGTTTTTATTTGTCCTTTTAGGAACAAAATTCCCCCCATTTTTGACTGTTATGTCTTTCATTTCTATTCATTGGATCTTTTCTTACTTTCTCCCTCAGCTCTCATCAGTACTAATCTTCCCGGAATCCTTTGGAAGGAGGCTGTGTGCTCCACTTACTTCTATTCCCCTGGAAGAGAAGCATTCACTATCCAGACTCCCAGTTGCCATAATGAGACCATAGTTTTATACAAATGACTCAACTCAGCCCCTCCTTTATGGGGCTCATACAAGCCTCTTCAAAGTTCTCTGCCGACTTTCCTAGAAATCATCCATCTTCCTCACAGACTTCTCCATCTGAAAAAGGCTGTTCTCTTTTCTTACACCACCGTTGCCTCCACGAATGTCAATAATCCACGCTGACAACTCTTCTTATATTTTGGCCTCACATGTTTTCTTTCTTTTAAATTCCAGAGATCTGCAAACATCCACCAGTTTTCAGTCCAGTCCAGCTGACCATTTAGTGAATTTAGTCAAGAATTGTTGATTTACTGACCTGCATATGAACTGGAAATGTCTTCCTCTATTTCATTCCTTTGAATGCCATGACTGTTTTGATTTTTTTTTTCTGCTTTGCAGTAATGTTTGCCTGTTGGAAAAATAATTCAAATTTGTAAATTAAAAAACCCCATTATCCTGATCACCTTAACTCCAATGTCCTCTATTTACAATGTACCCTGGTCGCTTAACAGGATGCCCACCATACAGACTTGCTTATTCCTCAGTGTGGCTCCATCCCAAAGAGTCCAACCCCCGTATATCTTCTCTGGGGAGAAGATAGCAATTATCTCCTGCTCTTCCTTTTCTCTCAGCTGCTTGCAACCCCTAAAATTGCTTCTTATTCTTACTGTCACAAGTCACTCTATGGTTCTCTTTTAATGCTCATTTATTGCGCTGTGTCAGGGCTTAGCGGCTGTGGTGCACAGGCTTAGCTGCCCTGTGGCAAGTGGGATCCTAGTCCCCAGAGCAGGGCTCGAATCTGAGTCTGCTGCATTGCAAGCTGGATTCTTAACGACTGGACCACCGGGACAGTCCCCTTCTATGATTCCTTATTGTCCTTTTCCATCCATCTGTTTGACTTGGCATATAATTAACCATTTCACAAACACACTACCACTCTAGGATGCCTCTACACTTTTGACTTCTGTGCCACCTTGTCACTCCCAGCCTTTGGGAATAGTTGCCTATTGTTATTGGCGAAAGCCTTGAAGTCACTGGAACTGCATTCACCACAAGTCCATTACAGACATATAATTCATCAGTGGCTGCGCTGGGTCTTCATTGCTTTGCCCAGGCTTTTCTCTAGTTGTGACAAGCAGGGGCCACTCTCTGGCGGCAGGGCCAGGCCTTCTCATGGTGGTGCAGCACGGGCGCTGGGCCCACAGGCTTCAGCAGTTGCAGCTCTTGGGCTCCAGAGCCCGGGCGCCGTAGTTGTGACACAAGGGCTTAA
Source organism: Oreotragus oreotragus (assembly GCA_006410675.1). Classification (NCBI taxonomy): domain Eukaryota; kingdom Metazoa; phylum Chordata; class Mammalia; order Artiodactyla; family Bovidae; genus Oreotragus; species Oreotragus oreotragus. Next base: position 367,621 of record SJYX01006908.1, read on the forward strand.
TTGCTCCGAGGCATGTGGGATATTCCCTGACCAGGAATCTCCCTTAAATCACTCCTATTATCTTCTCTATAGCTTCTAATGATATAAGAAATTTCCCCACCATTTCCACTGGTGGTCCAGTGGCTAAGGCTTCGTGATCCCAATGCAGGGACCAGGGTTCGATCCTTGGTCAAGGAACTAGATCCTACATGCCACAACTATGATGTGGCACAGCTGAAAAAAAAAAAAAAAAAATATATATATATATATATAAATTTCCCCATTGACCATGACTAGAATGACTTTTTCTCCCTTGCCCCAAATCTGTGTGTGTTAGTCACTCACTTTAGCCCACCAGGCTCCTCTGTCCATGGGGTTCTTCAGGCAAGAATTCTGGAGTGAGTAGCCGTTCCCTTCTCCAGGGGATCTTCCCAACCCAGGGATCGAACCCTGGTCTCCTGCATTGGAGGCAGATTCTTTACTGTCTGAGCCACCAGGGAAGCCCAACCTCACATCTGGTCAGTTGCCAAATCCAGGGTCTTTTACCTTCACATTTTCTAGAGGATCAGACCTCGCTCCTTCTTACTCCCTCTTACACCAGCCCCTCCTTCCCTCTTACTACATCTACTGCAGTCATTTTGCCCATTTTTCCCACTCCATGTCTCCTATTCTGCCAGATTAATTTGCCTAAACTTATGTTCTATCATCTTACTCATACACTTTGTAATCTCCAGTGACTCCCATTGCCTATCAAATCAGACTTTTTAAAAGGGCATTAAAGACTATTTACTTAACTTACTGTTCCAGCACTACCCACTATCATTTCTCTAAATGTGTCCAGTGTTCAGATAAACTAAATCATTCACTTTCCTCATCTCAGATCTGAAACTTTCCTGCCTCTGAGCTTTTCCTCCATTTTGTTTTCCCATCAAGAATGCCTTGCTTTCCAGTTACCTCCTGTTGAGGTCCTATTTTTGCTTTAGGAAGGTTTTAAATGTACCTCCTTCATGTTCCTTTCGCTGCTTGAGATGTAAACTACCTTGCATCTTTATATTTTACCTTTTTTTTGGCCTCACATCGTGGCTTGCAGAACTTCCTCGACCAGGGACCAAACCCTCGCCCGCTGTAGTGGAAGCTTGGCCTCTTAACCACAGGACTGCCAGGGGGAGTTCCTGATTCTCTATATTTTACTCTTAATATACTTTGTATCACAATCATTTGTGAACCCACCTTGTTCTCACCACTGATGTCTTATCCTCACTCTAGATTGTATCTTTAGTACTACTTACCAAGTACTTTGCTAGTTTCTGCAGATTCAAAGATAAATAAAAAGTTTTCCTAATTTCCCTCGGAAATTCAAAATGTCTTTACCCAAAAGACTTTTGTATTTATGTTTCTCATCTCCCATTTCCCAGTACAGGTTTCTCATTCACCCAGAATTTGAGTGAGTTCCTACTTTTTCTCACACACATACACACACACAACATTTATCTAAGAACTTTTCCATTGCACAGTGAGTCATTACCTTTCTGACTGATCTGCACATAGAAGTGGCCTTTGATGGTCAGTTTCTCATAGGAGAAGTTAAGTCCTTAAAGTTTTGGAGACAAAGAACCTTATGTTTGGGTCACAGTTCTACCATCTACAAGTTGAGTAAGCAAGTCAATTCCTCTTGTTTTTATTTCCCCCCGAAAAAGAGAGAGAGAGAGAGAGAGAGAGAGAATTATAACAGTACCTACTTCTTAAGATTGTTGTGAGGATTAAATGAATTAATCCATATGAATTACAGTAGCATGGCTCTGGGCCAAAGCATGCCTTCAAATACCATGATGATGAGATACTAATGCTGATGATGGTAATGATAACCAAAGTGGTGATAATCATGAAAAGCAGATTATTTCTCATCCTGCTGCTGAAGTTAACAGCTGAGCACATCTCTGTAAGGATTAAAGAAATCATCTAAATAGGAGCCTAATACCTCTTGGTTTTTATAGGACTTAACAAGATCCCAAACACATCCACACACACGATTTCATGTGTGCTCGCAGTAAATCTGGGAGGCAGACAATTAGAAACAATCACTTCAGAGAGGTTAAATGAAAATGTCAGAACTATTCAGAGTACAACTAGGCAAGCAACAGGTCTGAACCCAGACCTGGGCCTCATTTTGTGGTTTCTTTCTCTTGTTTTTCGATAGTGTTTCTGATGAGTTCTGTCCCAAATATCAGAACAACAGTAATATTTAGAAAAACAGCAAAGGTGGTAATGATACTTATTTCTCCAAGAGACTTTTCTTTCCTACTTAGCTTGAGAGTTCCAGCCACATGCCTGCCAGAAATGCATAAAAGATTATGCCAGGCTAACCCGTGGCGGGTTCATGTCAATGTATGCCAAAACCAGTAGAGTACTGTAAAGTAAAATAAAATTAAATTAAAAAAAAAAAAAGATTATGCCAGGCTAACAGAAATAATTGAAAACACCTTATGAGGACTTCCCTGGTAGTTCAGTGGCTGAGAATCCGCCTGCTAAGTTGTGGACACAGTGGGGCAAGGAGAGGGTGGGACACATGGAGAGAGTATCTTGGAAACATACACCATATGTAAAATACATATTATATTTACATATGCATCAGTTCCGTTCAGTCGCTCAGTCGTGTCCGACTCTTTGCGACCCCATGAATCGCAGCACGCCAGGCCTCCCTGTCCATCACCAACTCCCGGAGTTCACTCAGACTCACGTCCATCGAGTCCGTGATGCCATCCAGCCATCTCATCCTCGCTTGTCCCCTTCTCCTCTTGCCCCCAATCCCTCCCAGCATCAGACTCTTTTCCAAGAGTCAACTCTTCGCATGAGGTGGCCAAAGTACTGGAGTTTCAGCTTTAGCATCAGTCCTTCCAAAGAAATCCCGGGGCTGATCTCCTTCAGAATGGACTGGTTGGATCTCCTTGCAGTCCAAGGGACTCTCAAGAGTCTTCTCCAACACCACAGTTCAAAAGCATCNCCATAGTTCAAAAGCATCAGTTTTTCAGTGCTCAACTTTCTTAGTGGTCCATTTTTCACATCCATACATAACTACTGGAGAAACCATAGCTTTGACTAGACAGGCCTTTGTCAGCAAAGTAATATCTCTGCTTTTTAATATGCTATCTAAGTTGGTCATAACTTTTCTTTGAAGGAGCAAGCATCTTTAATTTCATGGCTGCAGTCACCATCTGCAGTGATTTTGGAGCCCAAGAAAATAAATTCTGACACTGTTTCCATCATTTTCTCATCTATTTGCCACGATGTGATGGGACTGGATGCCATGATCTTAGTTTTATGAATGCTGAGTTTTAAGCCAGCCTTTTCACTTTCACTTTCTTTCATTTTCATCAAGAGACTCTTTAGTTCTTCTTCACTTTCTGCCATAAGGGTGGTGTCTTCTGCATATCTGAGGTTATTGATATTTCTCCCAGAAATCTTAATTCCAGCTTGAGCTTAATCCAGCCTGGCATTTTGCATGATGGTCTTGATCCCTGTCTCCTGTACAATGTCACAAACCTCAGTCCATAGTTCAACAGGCACTCTATCTATCAGATCTAGGACCTTAAATCTATTTCTCACTTCCACTGTATAATCATAAGGGATTTGATTTAGGTCATACCTGAATGGTCTAGTGGTTTTCCCTACTTTCTTCAATTTAAGTCTGAATTTGGTAATAAGGAGTTCATGATCTTAGACAGTCAGTAAAGCTGAAGAAGCTGAAGTTGAACGGTTCTATGAAGACCTACAAGACCTTTTAGAACTAACACTTTAAAAAGATGTCCTTTTCCTTATAGGGGACTGAAATGCAAAAGTAGGAAGTCAAGAAACCCCTGGAGTAACAGGATCATGAGGGTATTCAGGTGGTTTTTGCACCAGTAATGGGTTGTTTGGGCTTCCCTGGTGGCTCAGTGGTAAGAATCCACCCGCCAATGTGGGAGATATGAGTTTGATCCCTGGGCTGGGAAAATGCCTTAGAGAAGGAAATGGCAACCCACTGCAGTACTCTTGCCTGGGAAATTTCATGAACGGAGCCTGGTGGGCTACAGTCTATGGGGTGACAAAAGAGTTGGGCATGACTTAGCAACTAAACAACAACAAATAGGGTGTTTGAATTATTTACTCATTGTACATTTGTTTTCAAATACTTTTTGCATGGTTAACTGAACTTTAGACTTTTTTCATAAAAAATTTTTTTTCAAAGAATTGTAGAAAGAAATGTCCAGTGATTACCTATATATTCACAACCAAGACAGAGCAAAATATACACACATACATGATTTTTTGAATGACTCATTTTAAGATAAATTGCAAATAATCAATTTTTATTCAATGCCTTTAAAAAGTGACAATTAATATACATTTCTTCTGTTTCTTGAGAATCATTAAATTATGGCTGGAGTTGGTGAACATTTTGTTTTATAAAGGTTTTATCTCCTTTAAAAAATATCTGGTGTGCTTCAGGTCACTGTAAACTGAGGCCCCTTTTCCCCACTAGAACATTTGTAAACAATCACTGTTCTCTTTCAAACACATAATGGGTTTTAACTAAATTTTATTTTAATAACTATACTCTCTACATTCCTTTAAATTTCTTAACTAGTTTCCTGGAAAAAAGTCGCTTAATTTCCATTTAATTTGGGGTCAATTCTCATTCCAAGTTGTTACAGTGATGTTTGCATGCTAGGAGACTAAAGGAGTAATTGTTTTGGTCTTGATGTTTTCTATCCTGTCATATTTGTACCACATTGTACTAGTTCTTGGCTGCTTTGTTTCTTTCTCAGAAAAAAGAACTTGGACATAATTTAACTTAATACACACTTATGCAATTCCTTTGCCCTTGCTCTGACAAAAGGAGTTATGGGTACTCTTTTTTACTTCCTCCAGAAATTTTTGTCATAATTAGAACCAACTAATGTCAACCTTAAAATAATTAAAGTATCAAAACCACAATGAGGTACTACTTCACACTTGTTAGAATGGCTGTCATCAAAAAGACAACACATAGCAAGTGCTGGCAAGGATTTGAAGAAAAGGGAACTCTTGAATATTGTTGGTGAGATTGTAAGTTGGTACAGGAACTATGGAAAACAGTAGTGAGTTCTGTGCCAAATTAAAAATAGAACTGCCATATAATCTAGCAATTTCAATTCTGGGTGTTCCTCTGAAGAAAACAAAAACCCTAATCAAAGAGATATATGTACTCTAGTGCTTATTGCAACACTATTTACAATAGCCAAGATACAGAAGCAACCCAAGTACCTACCCATCTACAGAGAGATGGATAAAGAAAATATGGTATGTATGTGTGTATACACACACACACACACACAAGAATATTACTCCATCATAAAAAATGGAGTCTTGCCATTTGTAGTAATATGAATGGATCTAGAGGATATTATGCCAAGCAAAATAAGTCAGACAGAGAAAGACAAATACTACATGATCTCACTTAAGTGTGAAATCTAAGAAACAAAACAAACACAGTCTCATAGGTACAGAGAACAAATAGGTGGTGTCTGAGGGGAGAAGGGCAAGGGGATTAGGGAGGCAGGTGAAGATGGCAAAGAGGTGCAAACCTTAGGTTATACAATAAACAGATCACAGGATGTAATATATAGCATAAAAGAATAAGGTCAATAGTATAGTAATAACTTTGTATGAGGACAGATGATTACTAGGCTCATTGTGATGATCATTTCATAATGTGTGCAAATGTCAAATCATTATATAGTATACCTGAAATTAACATAATATTGTATATAAGCTATATTTCTATTTTAAAATAGGAATGATAAAAATACAGTTTTCAAGTAAACAAAGCATTGGAATTTTTGCTATAAATCTCTCATTTCAGAGTGACAAATTATCTCCTAATCACACATCTTTCACTTAAAAATTTGAGTTCAGCAAAAATCTCCAAGCTAGAGATTTGACTTTTAGTAAGTCAGATGGTTGCTGTTTCCAGAAATTTGAGTTGTCTAGATGAGCTAAGTATACTGCTTCAGTTCAGTTCAGTAATTTAATCAATGATCATAGCCAGCATTATTATTTAACATATTTCACAGAGTAATCTAGAGCTTTTTATTGTCTCAGGTAATTCTCTTATTTTTAGCATAATTCCTGGCTTTATTTAGAGTGAAAAACTTCATCCATTTCTGTTTTTAAATATCCTCATTTTATCTTTATTTTTTTCAGATTAGATCAACATTTATTGCAAAACTATAAGCAGGTTTTCTCATCCAAATGCTTTGGCTATACTGATACAAAGGTGTATTTAGAGAAAAATCAAGAGTTTAAGATAACACAGTTCCAATTATCTGTGTTATTTTTATTCTTTTTATTATGTTTATTACAGGATATTGAATGTAGTTCTTTGTGCTAGACAGTAGAACTCTGCTTTTTATTCATTCTGTATAGAATAGTTTGCATTGGTATTAATTGGTATTTCATGTTGAGCATTTGATTTCATTTGAGATCACAAAAACCATCTATCAGCTAATAATATAATGTATTTATGCAATAACTCAGGTGTATTTTCTAAAATGTTAAAGAACCTTAAGTAATTTTTGAGAAATGTTTCTTCTAAGAAAGGAATGCTTTGCACTTGGAATAATAGAAAAAAGTGTTCTGTGAAAAGAATTCAAATGACAGGATTCTCAGACTATCACTATTCTGACACCAATTCTCTGACACCCACTAGGTGTCTTGCAATTCAGTTCTGACACTAGTATTAACACCCAGATTTAGCATAAACCCCACAGGCTTCAGAGCTCAATCCTCCAGAAGACTATACTCACTTCAGACTCCAGCCCCAAGTCTCAGAGGCCATCTTCCCTTCTGAAGACCAGTCATAAACTTGGGGTTCCTCTGACCCCTTCACATTCAGGAATTTCCTAGAACGACTCATTGAACTCACTAAAAACATTATATTTACCATTGCAGTTTCATTATAAAGGATATAGACTAGGAATGGCCAAATGAAAAACGTACATGGGGCAAGGTCAGGGGAAGGCGGCATGGAACTTCTCTGTGTCCTCTTCTCATGGAATCCCAGCACGTCACTATGTTCACCAACCAGGAAGCTCCTCCAAGCTTGGGTCCAGAGTTATTATTAGGGTTTCTTTCCTGGGCATGGTTGATTAAATCATTGGCTGTACGATGAACTCAGTCTCCAGCACCCCTGCCCTCTCCAGAGGTCAAGCTGCCTAAAGTTCCAACCCTCTAATTGTGTGATTGTTCTTTTTGATGGCCAGCCCTCACCCTGAAGTTATCTAGGCATCCACCAGGAGCCACCTCAGTTCAAAGACGCTTCTATCACCCTGTGTATTAATGTGCTGAGATAACTGTAAAAGAGTATACCATGGACATCTCTCTCCACAGATACATCAGAAGACACCTTCAGACACAGAAGTGCATGCAGAACACCAGCTGAGAGTGGACAGGAGTACCTGACCAGCGGAAAAGAATATACAGAACCATGCAAAACTTGGTAGGATGAAGGAACTAGGGGGAAAAATGGGAGTGTTAGTAGGACTGGACCTACCCTTGGTGGGTGGGGGAACTGAAACAGGGGTCCGATCCCCACATCGGGGCAATTGTCTGTGTCAGAGGAGAAACATTTAAGGCTGAGAGTGAAACAGCTGATCTGTGGTAGCCTAAATGGAATAAGAATCAGACAGTCCTTGCCACAGACACACATAACAGGTCCCCTGGAAGGTGTAGTGGCTGGGAGCTGGAGTTTACAGACTGTGGAGCAATCCTAGGGAGAGGGCTGCTCTTGACTGTGGAGAGATGGATTGAGGGGATGTGAGGGAGGAGACTGTGGTGGGAAATGCCTATGGAGGAAAGCTGGGCAGTTATGAAAGCAAGGCTGAGTCATGCATAGGGGGTGGAGCCATCACCATAGCCTCTCTCTCCCCACACGCCAGCATTGGCAGCTGAACAATAGAGAGGCTGGCCCATCAAACACCTGACACACTGAACTACAGAGTAGGACCCACCCAGAGTGCCCCTTTAAGTGCCTGGCATGCCTATCTACAGAATAGGACCTCAGCCGGGGAGGGTGTGTGTGTGGGGGGTGCTCTATGTGCCTGACATGCTGAACAACAGAAGGATCCCAGGCATGGGAGCCCTCTAAGTTCCTGAATGGGCAGAGCCACAGAGAAAGACTGGCCAAAGAGGCCTTCTGATCACCAGCTACAGGAGGTTTTTAAAAAGACTCTGATAGAGCCTTAATTCTTGTGGCAGAGGCAGTCCATGTCCCTGCACACTTGGCACCTCCAGGGTCCCTGCAAGCCAAGCAGCTTCTTCACACTCAGCGCCCACTGGGGCAGAACTGCCACAGGCAAAAAAAGTCTTGCATCTATGCACACAGTGTCACTTCGGTCATGTCCGACTCTGCAACCCTGTGGTCTATAGCCTGCCAGACTTCTCGGTTGGGGAGGGGGTTCTCTGTAGTTAGGTGAATTCAAGGGGGTTCTCCAGGCAAGAATATTGGAGTGTATTGGCCAATACTGGTTGCCATACCCTTCTAGAGCACTATATTTCCTGCTGCCCTAGCCACCAACTCCCCTGAGTACATGCTGATACCAGAACCCCTGTGACCGAAGCAGCTCCACCACCTCCACATCTGGCCCTCACAGGGGCAAGCCCAAGTCCTCCAGGGCAGCCTCAGGAACAAACCCCAGTGGACGACCCACAATGTAGAGGTGGAAATAAAACTACAGGTGAAATTCAGGGGCATTGTGGCTAAGGAAGAAGACCCAAAACTTTCCTCTACAAACTGCAGGTTAAATCCACATGATCAACTAGGCAGACTCTGTGTCTATGGAATATACAAAAGGTCATTGAAAGCTTCCACAAAATAAAACGCACTTGTTCTGATGGCTATGGACATTGGAGGCAAGAACACACAGCAGTAGTTACAATCTGATGCCCCAACAGCAGGTCCAGAGATCAGCACAGTGTTGGAAGGCATTCTAGGAAGCTGAGGTGGACTTTGACTCCCAGTAAGGGAAAGGACTCTAACAGGAGTGACTCAAGAAAAACATTTATTATTCTTATGTTTTGACTTGTTCTGTAGATTCTTTTGCATTCTTTTTTCTTTTTCCTCCCCCCCCACCCCCCACAAGCTCTCACTGTTTGCAGATGACATGATACTGTACATAGAAAACCTTAACGATAGTAAACCTTAAAGATAGTATCAGACTATGGCTGTGCCATCATGACTGTGGCTCAGATCCTGAACTCCTTATTGCCAAATTCAGGCCGAAATTGAAGAAAGTGGAGAAAACCACTAGACAATTTAGGTATGACCTAAGTCAAATCCATAATGACTATACAGTGGAAGTGAGAAATAGATTTAAGAGACTAGATCTGATACAGTGACTGATGGACTATGGATGGAGGTTTGTGACATTGTACAGGAGACAGGAACCAAGACCATCCCCCAAAAAAAGAAATGCAAAAAAGCAAAATGGCTGTCTGAGGAGGCCTTACAAATAGCTATGAAAAGAAAGGAAGCAAAAAGCAAAGGAGAGAAGGAAAGATATACCCATTTGAATGCAGAGTTCCAAAGGAGCAAGGAGAGATAAGAAAGCCTTCCTCAGTGATCAATGCAAAGAAATAGAGGAAAACGGGGGTTCATGTTTGGGAGTTCGTGTAAAAAAATAAATAAATACAAAAAAATTAAAAATAAAAAAATAAAATTAAATTAAAAAAAAACACAATAGAATGGGAAAGACTAGAGATTGCTTCAAGAAAATTAGAGATACCAAGGGAACATTTCATGCAAAGATGGGCTCAATAAAGGACAGAAATGGTAGGGACCTAACAGAAGCAGAAGATATTAAGAAAAGGTAGTAAGAATACACAGAAGAACTGTACAAGAAAGATCTCCATGACCCAGATAATCATGACGGTGTGATCACTCACCTAGAGCCAGACATCCTGGAATGTGAAGTCAAATGGACCTTAGGAAGCATCACTACAAACAAAGCTAGTGGAGGTGACAGAATTCCAGTTGAGCGATTTCAAATCCTGAAAGATGATGCTGTGAAAGTGCTACACTCAATATGCCAGCAAATTTGGAAAACTCAGCAGTGGCCACAGGACTGGAAAAGGTCAGTTTTCATTCCAATCCCAAAGAAAGGTAGTGCCAAAGAATGCTCAAACTACCACACAATTACACTCATCTCACACGCTAGTAAAGTAATGCTCAAAATTCTCCAAGCCAGGCTTCAGCAATACGTGAACCATGAACTTCCACACGTTCAAGCTGTTTTAGAAAAGGCAGAGGAACCAGAGATCAAATTGCCAACATCCACTGGATCATTGAAAAAGCAAGAGAGTTCCAGAAAAACATCTATTTCTGCTTTCTTGACTATGCGAAAGCCTTTGACTGTGTGGATCACAATAAACTATGGAAAATTCTGAAAGAGATGGAAATACCAGACCACCTGACCTGCCTCTTGAGAAACCTGTATGCAGGTCAGGAAGCAACAGTTAGAACTGGACATGGAACAATAGACTGGTTCCAAATAGGAAAAGGAGTACATCAAGGCTGTATATTATCACCCAACCCACTCCAGTATTCATGCCTGGAAAAATCACATGGACTGAGGAGCTTGGTGGGCTACAGTTCACGGGGTCGCAAAGAGTCGGACACGACTGAGCAACTGAACTGAACTGAACTGAACCCATATATATGAAATCTAGAAAAAATAGTACTGAAGAATTTACTTACAGGGCAGCAATGGAGAAACAGACAGAGAATAGACTTATGGACAAGGGGAGAGGGGAGGAGAGGGTGGGATGTATGGAAAGAGTAACATGGAAACTTATATTACCATATGTAAACTAGATAACCAATGGGAATTTGCTGTATGGCTCAGGAAACTCAAACCGGGGCTCTGTATCAACCTAGAGGGATGGTATGGAGAGGAAGATGGGAGGGAGGTTCAAAAGGGAGGAGATATATGTTTACCTATGGCTGACTCATGTTGAGGTTTGACAGAAAACAACAAAATTCTGTAAATCAATTATCCTTAAATAAAAAAATTAATTAATTAAAAAAAAAGTATACCATGGACTGGGTGGCTTAAATAACAGAAATCTATTTTCTCATGGTTCTGGAGGCTACCAGTACAAGATCAAGGGATTAGCAAGCATAATTTCTTCTGAGGCATCTCCTTTTCTTGTACACGACCCTCTTCTCCCTGTCTTCACAAGGTCTTCCCTCTGTGTGTGTCTGTGTCCTCTTCTTATAAGGACACCAGTCACATTGGATTAGGACCCCACCCTTATGACCTCATTTAACTTAATTACCTCTTTAAAGACTCTTTCCCAAGACAGTCACAGACTCAGATAATGAAAGTTAGGACTTCACCTAGAAATTTTGAGGTGACACAATTCATCCCATAACACTCAGGAAATCCCAAAGGTTTTTGAAGCTCTGTGCTAGGAACCAAAGACCAGATACATTCTTTATTATTCCATAATAATTGTCACTTATTCCATTTGCTCATCTCCTTCATAGAAACACCTCTAAGTGTTGACTAATAGCTATGTCCTAGAGATAAATGCAAATAAGTGGCTTTGTTTTGCTGCCTAGAAATTGATGGGGCAGACCACCTTTTTGGAGGGAATGCTCTGTCTGCTCCTGGAACTCATGTTCTGAAGACCATGAGGAATATCCTATTTAAAAACTTGAGGTAGACTGAAAGGAGAATTCCTTTATTTCAGATCCATTTTCTGCTGTTCATTTCTTCACTTTTCAGCACCTACACATTTTTTTCCCCCAACTCAAGCTTTCTTCTGTCCACACTAGACAAATAAGTTCAGAAATAATTTTGTCCATATTTGATATGCGTATGCACTAAATGAGCATGTATATTTGCACTAAAGTCTTATCTTCTCGAATTCTTATACTCTTGAAATTGCCCCAGGATGGTGGCTTCTTGGCTATATGTTTGGTGTTCACTACAAGGTGTGGGTGTGTGGGTGTGTGGGTGTGTGTGTGTGCACGCAAGCATGCACATACTCAGTCACACTCAATTCTTTGCAGCCACATGGACTGCAACCTGTCCAGCTCCTCTGTCCATGGAATTTTCCAGGCAAAAATACTGGAGTGGGTTGCCATTCCCTACTCCTGGGTCACAAAGACCCAGGGATTGAACCTGCATCTCTTGTGTCTCTCGCATTGGCAAGTAGATTCTTTACCATTAGCACCACCTAAGAAACTTCCTACTTTAGAATGAAAAGGACATCTTTTTTGGGTGTTAGTTCTACAAGGTCTTGTAGGTCTTCATAAAACCGTTCCACTTCAGCTTCTTCAGCATTACCGGTTGGGGCATAGACTTGGATAACTGTGATATTGAATGGTTTGTCTTGGAAACAAACAGAGATCATTTTGTCATTTTTGAGATTGCATCCAAGTACTGAATTTCGGACTCTTTTGTTGACCATGATGGCTGCTCCATTTCTTCTGAGGGATTCCTGCCCGCAGTAGTAGATATAATGGTCATCTGAGTTAAATTCACCCATTCCAGTCCATTTTAGTTCGCTGATTCCTAGAATGTCGACGTTCACCCTTGCCATCTCTTGTTTGACCACTTCCAATCTGCCTTGATTCATGGACCTGGCATTCCAGGTTCCTATGCAATATTGTTCTTTACAGCATCGGATCTTGCTTCTATCACCAGTCACATGCACAACTGGGTATTGTTTTTGCTTTGNTTTGCCTTGATTCATGGACCTGACATTCCAGGTTCCTATGCAATATTGTTCTTTACAGCATCGGATCTTGCTTCTATCACCAGTCACATGCACAACTGGGTATTGTTTTTGCTTTGGCTCCATCCCTTCATTCTTTCTGGAGTTATTTCTCCACTGATCTCCAGTAGCATATTGGGCACCTAACGACCTGGGGAGATTCTCTTTTGATATCCTATCATTTTGCCTTTTCATACTGTTCATGGGGTTCTCAAGGCAAGAATATTGAAGTGGCTTGCCATTCCCTTCTCCAGTGGACCACTGGTTCTGTCAGACCTCTCCACCATGACCCGCCCGCCTTGGGTTGCCCTGCAGGCATGGCTTGGTTTCATTGAGTTAGACAAGGCCCTGGTCCTAGTGTGATTAGATTGACTAGATTCCTGTGAGTATGGTTTCAGTGTGTCTGCCCTCTGATGCCCTCTTGCAACACCTACCATCTTACTTGGGTTTCTCTTACCTTGGTACATACACATACATATTACCATACATATACATATTACCATATGTAAAATAGATAGCTAGTGGGAATTTGCTATATAACGCTCTGTGACAACCTTGAGGGATGGGATAGGGTGGGAGGTGGGAAGGAAGTTCAAGAAGGAGGTGAGATATGTATACCTATGGCTGATTCCTGTTGGTGTATGCCAGAAACCAACACAATATTGTAAAGCAATTATCTTTCAGTTAATAATAAACTAAAAAGAGAGAGAGAATCCACCTGCCATTGTAGGGGACACGGATTCAGTCCCTGGTCTGAAAGATTCCACAGGCCACTGGCCAACTAAGCCCATGAGCCACAATTACAGAGCCAGTGCTCTGCAGTAAGAGACGCCACGGCAGTAAGAAGCGCACGCACTGCAGTTAGAGAGCAGCCCTGCAGAGCTGCAGCTGGAGAAGAAAAAGTCTGCACACAGCAACAAAAACTCAACATCACCAAAAATAAAATAAAAAGATACTTTTTTTTTTAAGTTGGGATATAGTACTTAAAAAAAAAACAACAACAACAGAAAAGAAAATACAACTTTTCTTCTGAGGTGAAGTACCTAATCACCAATTATATTTTCTTTTTTCCCATTCAAATGTTTGGATTACCATAACTAATTATTGACAGCTTTCTCACTGATGTGCAACCATGAGTTTCCTGGAGATTGGTTAAGTACAGTGTGTGCATGCATGCTAATTGCTTCAGTCGTATCTGACTGAATAAGAATGGCTCCTCTGTCCTTGGGATTCTTCAGGCAAGAATACTGGAGTGGGTTGCCATGCCTTCCTCCAGGGGATCTTTTTTTGTACATAGGGAATATTATGAGTGGGAGGGGGAGGGGTCCTGCTGGGCATCAGGAAAGTTCTGGCTTCCCTAATCATTCAGATGAAATTCAATTCTACTTAAAAAGAAAACAATAGTTTGGGCCCCACCTTACCTGCCAGATTCTCTGCCATGCGCAGTTCCAGAAAGAGATTGCAGCGTCCGGTCACTATGTCACTGTTTCCTGTTCTAATCCCAAACATCCCTTGGCTGGCGACAGTACCCATGCAGCTGGCAGGCTGGATAAGGGAAAGATCTGGGGAAGCTTGATATCTCTCAGTCCCACATGTGCTCTGTGGCCACAGTTTAACATAAACAGTTTTCTCCCTCTCATCCCATGGGGTGTGCACTATTTCTCAAAACCCACTTAGCCTAGTGGAAGCAGGCCACTTGACTTGCCTCCACCGGGCTCTGGTTTCCATATCTTGACTCTAAGTTCAGGTACGTGCAGATCTCAAGATGCTTCTGTTGGCATCTCTGGGTCAGGAAGGCTCCATGGAGATTCCACACCAGTTCTTTTGTCCCCAGTTCCCCGGTCCCTCCCCACCCCCTACTCTCCTGTTTTGTCAAGATTTATGTGCATGTGTGTGTGTGTGTGTGTATCTGTTAAGATCTCAGAACTTCCCTGGTGGTCCAGCGATTAACACTCCACCTTTCCTGGGCAGGGGACCCCGGTTCGATTTCTGGTCAGGAAACTAGATCCCACATGTGGCAACTAAAGATCCCACATGTGGTAACAAAGATCCTGTGTGCTGTAACTAAAACATAATAAATGTTAAAATAATAATAATAATTAAAAATTTTTAATTAAAAAAAATCTCATACTTTGTCTTTACTCACAGGATCACTGCCACTACTGTTATTGACTCTTCTCCCATAATCTTAGTGACATGGGCTTCTTTCCTCAGCAAGACTAACTTCTCCATGCATATCTCAGATGTCTTTTTTTTTTTACCCTATCAGAATTATTCCTTCCCTCCATCTCAAAATCTCTGAGAACCTCAGGCTGGATCTGCCTCACTCCACCTCCCCAGTCTCTGAGCACAGTTAGCTGAAGCCCCCTCTATGGAGGTGTGTCTCCCAAGTCTATTAATATAGATTCTCTCTTCCCTTGCCTAGTATGGCACTGTATCTTTCTGCACCTTCTCCCATTCCTTTGACTATTTATCTGTTCCCTCTGTTCCCTCTATTGAGTATGGTCTTCCCTGGTGGCTCAGAGGTTAAAGCGTCTGCCCACAATGCGGGAGACCCGGGTCCGATCCCTGGATCGGGAAGATCTCCTGGAGAAGGAAATGGCAACCCACTCCAGTATTCTTGCCTGGAGAATCCAATGGATGGAGGAGCCTGGTCGGCTACAGTCCACGGGGTCGCAAAGAGTCGGACACAACTGAGCGACTTCACTTCACTTCTATTGAGTATGGTTTCTGTTCTTCACTCCTTTTGTACTATCCTCTCGTTCCTCCATCCACTTATTCATTCATTCAGGGTTCCCAGAATATCCTCCTGGTACCAATCTAGGCATAGGGATCCCACAGCAAAAAGGACAAACAAGGTTGGTTTCATAGAATTTTGAGTTGGAAGCAAGTACATAAATTTAAAATAAGATAAATTTGGAGAGTGAGAGAAGATGAGAGGAATAAGGAACAGGGTCATGAGATGAGAGTAGCTTCAGGTGGGGGTGATGGGTAGGAAGCCAGTTTAGACAGTGTGTCCAGGGAGTGTTATTCAAGAAGTCATCTGAGGCAAGTGTGGAATGATAAGAAACCAGCCACAGGATGAAGAGCATTCTGGGTAGAGGGGACAGCTCATGCAAAGGCTCTATTATGGGAAAGAGCTTGATAAGTTTGAGGTACATATTTAAAAAGTCAAGTGTAACTGGAACACTGTGGACAAGACAGGGGATGGTAGACCTGAGTGTGAAGAGACAGGCAGAGTTCGGGGCAGGGCTTGCTAGACCATGGAGAGGAGTCTAGGTTTTAATTATTTTATTATCCAGTGAAATGCAACTGAAGGGCTTCAAGCAAGAAATGTGCATGGTCTCATAGGATACAAAGAGGGCTCTGGCTTCTGTCTGCTCCGGCTTCACCTTCAACTATAAGGGCAAGATAATCATCAAGTTGGAAAAAGGTAAAAATAAATAAATAAACAGTACCACCACCAACAAAAAATAAAAACAGCAAAAAGGGATTGAAGCCAAAATGGCAGAAAAGAGGAAGGGATAACTTAATTTAAATGAATTAAAAACTCCTAGAACAAAGTCAGATGTACTTTAGGGGACTAAAGGTACTTGTGAAAGTGACTGAGGTCTACTGCCAAAAATCAAAGGAAATGTCGGAAGACTGAAAAAACCAAATGCTCCTGTTTTCAATAGAGGGGAGAGAGGGGAAGTGGCTTGTGCAAATTAGAGGCAAGTTCATTCTTCTTAAAATCTCATGTAAAATTTTCAAGGTGACTATTTTAAATGAAGTTGGAAAATCTTTTAAAAAGAACATTGTGATAATTAGGAATCAGCACAAACAAACATGAGGCAAAATTACGTAAAATTAAGCCAATTTGTGCTGCAGCGGTGGTGATGGCTTGTAGTGTAGTGGTTGATAGGATTATCAGACTGAAAACATTTCAATCACTCTGTATATTTGGGTGAGACTTTCAATAAAATCATTGCATCTCAAAGATGGTTGGAAATTTTTAAAAAATATTTATTTGGCTGCACTGGGTCTTAGCTGTGGCATGTGGGATCTTAGTTCCCTGATGAGGGCTCAAACCCAGGCGCCCTGTATTGGGAGGATGGAGTCTTAACCACTGGACCACCAGGGAAGTCTCTGATTGGCACTTCATCAACAATCCATACTAAATTTCTAGCTTATAGAAAAATTTTTTTCTACAACATCCCAGTAACTCTTTGCATAACAACTGCTTGAACATAACAAAAGGTAATTCATTTCACTCTGGAATGGTTTGAAATATATTGCTGAAAATCTGTTTCTATGTAAATGTAAACCTCTCTTATCTGGATCATTATAAGTCTAATTCCTCTCACATATACCCTTTGTTTTGTTGGTTGATTGATTAATTTTTTGCCTGCACCTCAAGGCACGTGGGATCTTTGTCCCCTGACTATCTCTGAGACGGTACCTGGGCCCCCCGCAGGGGAAGCAAAGAGTCTTCACCAGACCTCCAGGGAAGTCCCATATACCTTTTGTTTTAAATTTTCAGAATGTGTTATGATACAAATATGGAAAATGTGGAGATATGTTTGAGTATTTATTTGCGATTGAGCTATAATCACAATACCAAATATAATCACAATACCAATATAATACCAAAGAAGCCTATTTAGTCAAACTAGAGTAAGGTCTCTCAGCTCATGCCAAAGAACTCTTTTTTGTTTTTTTCCTATCCATTAAAAAAAATCTATATTTGGATCAAGTGATTGTCAAGCCTAAAGATGAAACAAAGCTAAAGAAAAGAGATGTTGGGTAATTAAATCTGGATTCAATACAAGTATTAATAGCATGGGATAATAAATGAATAAATTTTAATAGCAATAAATACAGATTTTTTTCCCTAAGATACCCTGTATAAGTCCAAGATAACTCTGTAATAGGTTGCGTGAAAAATACTTATGAGAATTTAATTGACCATAGCTCATTATAAGTGAGATATAGCTGTAAATATAACTGGACAGACACACCATCTAAAGCAAATGTGGCCATTATTCTCTTGGGTTTACACTGTCCAGACCCCACAGAAAACATCAGTTCCTCTTCTGAATGTCACTTTGAGAATCATGCCGACAAACTAAAAATCCTCCTGAGACAGTGACAAGTGTAATTAAGGGCCGGAAACTGACCAGAAAATACACGGAAAGAAACTTATAAAACTTAACCCCAAACAAAAGAGTCTGGGGTGGAGTGTGGGGAAGCACAACTCTCTATTTAGGAAAACAGTTTGTGGACCACTTAATGGAGTTTGGGGAGGAAGGAAGAGTGTACAGAATTCAATAGAATATAAAGAAGAACTTTCTTAAACATTCAAAGGAATCAACTTGTGAAGCAGCAAGCTTTGGCCACTGACAAAGGCCAAGTCTGTTCATCAGGAATGTCCTTGAGGGATTCAAGAATTTGAAAGGAAGTTGAATTAAGTCGACTTTAACTTCTCATCCAAGTCTAACACACTGATTCAGGGCAGATCTTCAAAGCAACATAGAGTTTATGGCCCGGTGGCTCCCTGCCCAGGAAAAAGGACACTGTTGCTCTGTGATATGTTAGGAGGGAGAATTTCCTGCATGCGGTTCACTTACAGTCAGCTGTTACCCTGCCATTCTGTTTTGGAATATCAATGTCAAGCTTCCCCTTTTGGAAAGGGAGCAATAGGGAATGAGAAGGGGGGTGGGGCGGAAGGTTCTTGGATTAACCTTTCACTCGGTTCCAAGCATTCCTAATCTATTATGTCAATTTGAGCTTATAACTAAATTTGAAGGTTCAGGCTTCCCTTCCAGAGATGGGGCGGGGCATTGAAACAGCTGCTAGGACTAGGGTAAGGCTGATAGTCGGAGACGCCAAGCCACGATCTACCTGCTTTTAAACTGGGGATGGGGGGTGATTAGAGCGAGAGGGAGTTGCCCCACCCCCAACAGCACTGTTGAACCGACATCTGGATCACCTCCCTGGGTAAGGAGGTGAACATGGGAACAGGTGCGCCTCACTCTTACCTCATTTCTAAGCAGCGATTATTTTGCTGCGTTCAGTGTGTCCGGAACCAACTGATCAAGGCTAAAGAACACACCGGGAGAGAAGGAGGGGATGGGGTCGCGAGAGAGCAGCCAGGAGCCATGTACAGTGTACATTGCAGATGACGTCACTGATCACTGCCTGCAAGAGATTTGGCCCTCCTCTTCCCGGAGCTGGAGGCTAGCACGTCTGTGCAGGAAGCCGGAGTGGGGTTGCCTGGCGGGTGTGAATGGGTGGGAGGAGGCGTGCCCCTGCTGGGGAGACATGTGGAGATGTGAAAGGGAAACCTGAAGACAGCCGGCGAGCAGAGAAATCGCGGGGGCTGAGGTGTTTGCGCAGCTTCGAGCTCCGCCCCCGCGCTCGGCAGCCGTGATCGGCCCTGGGAGGGGCACGCCTGTTTGGGGGTGGGGAGTGTTGCACGAGGGGGTGGGTCTGTGGTGGCAGTGAGGGTGGAGAGCCGCCTGCGCATGTCAAGGCTGAGTGAGCACACACGGTCTAGGGGGCCTTGGAGAAGGGCAGCTGGTCATCTGCCAGCCAGGGTCGGGGCCCTTGCACGATCTTGTGGACTAGCTCCCAGGAAGGGGTCCATTCCCCTTCCCTGCCGCCCCACCTCTGAGATCGCCGGCCAACCAGAAGGTTCCGCCTTCTCCTTCCTGGCCCCTCCGGATCTCCCCGGGGAGCCTGGGCGGGTGTGGACGGTACCGAGGTGGAACGAATTTTGTAGCTCAGACGGCAGCTCCGTGTTGGTTTCGTGTGTATGGGCACGCCCAGTTGGAGAAGCCGCCAGGGCGGATGAAGCCGGCTCTCCCGGGTCTGGGTGGATCCTGGTTGGACCGTAACTGTTCGTAAGGAGGTGAGAGGTGGATTAACACAGATCCCTTCGACAGCCCAGCCGCCTAGAGCCTGCCGGCTGCTCGGTTCCGAGCCAAGCTTTCAGCGAAGCGCAAACAGGAGACTGGAAGTTCCGGGGTGGGCGGGGAAGGCACTGTCCGCGGTGCTGATCCGGATCCCAGCAACGGGCTCTGGGGAGAGCGCGCCGAGCTGCCTATCCGCTCCCTCGAACTGGGGCGGTCCGCTAGGGAGACTTGGAGCTGAAATCCCCGCTTGGCTCCAAAACCCCGGAGAAGCTCCCCAGTCACCGGCGCTTGGCCTTTATTTCAGTCAGAAAGTCGCTTGGGCCAGTTCGTCCCAGAGGGTTTCCTCGAAAGTCGCTGAGAGGGAGCGGTTGTTGACCCAGGGAATCTCTACTCAGCCCCGGAAGCTACCCGCTGAAAAAAAAGATGCCTGCCTTCAACAGATTGTTTCCCCTGGCTTCCCTTCTGCTCATCTTGTGGGGTAAGTACCAGAACCCTGCCATGCGAGATGCAGATAACAGTAATAATGCTAACAATAATAACACATTGATATCGTTGGTGACGACAAGGAGCCTTGGTTGGCTTCCCTCTGTACATGTCTGCCAGACATGGGATCCAGAGGAATTCCATGAGAGCTAGGATTTTGAAATTGGCAAAAGGCCTCCCTATTCCTTTGATGCTTTATTCCCGAATCTCCCTTGGTGGTTTTCCCACCCTTCCTCCTGTTTCCTGCTAATTACAAAGTATTTCACCCCCCTTCCCTGTTGCTAAAAGAGAATGCTGTCACGTTCATTATATATAAAAAAAATCTTGGTTGCAGTTGCATTTCATTTCTCAATGAGTTCTTCAAATTAATTTTTATACATTAAAAAATCTGGATGTGTGCATTTTGGAAGTGAAAATACTTTAGTTGTTAATCCTACTGTTCAATTTTAATAAGTAAAACAGGCTTCAGCCATTTGCAGTAATATATTAGATGAATAGGCACCTGGGAATTGCATCTATTTTCTTTTTCATGAACATGGGGAACTAAGGTGCTTTGGTGTTTGGGGAGCTGGATTTTTTTGCCTTCAAAGATAAATAGGTTCTTGTTTATCTATTGTGAAGCAGTGAGGTGACCTTCTCTCTCCAAATAAGGGAGTCCTATACTTGCAACAGTAAAGCTGAGCAGAGTGGTATTAGAGATGGGCTTGAAGTGGGGTGCCTGCATGTGTATTGCAGAAGTTAATGAGTCTACATGATAATGTCTGGATGTGCGACTGAGAGAATGGTTTACTGTATTAATGTATATGCCTCAGCGTCTGAATGTGTGTTCTAGTTTGTGTTGGAGCATGTTAGCATAGGCATCTGAATGGATTGATGAGGATGTAGTTGTGTGTGTGTGTGTGTGTGTGTGTGTGTGTGTGTAGTTGTGTGTAGCTGTGTAGTTATGGGCATTCAGTCTTGCCAGCTTAGATCCTCAGGTCAAATATACGTGCTCTCCAGTTGTTATACTGCTTGACATCATCTTAGCTACCTTCCTCCACGCTAAAAATCAGTAACCAGGATAATTAGATGTGGGCATGCCCACCTACCTTACTGAAACTAGGTATGTGGGATTATGCTCTATGACCGGCACGGAACTCATTCTGCTCGTGCAGTGGCAGATATGCTGATGGGAGCTGCCTCTTTACCTTATTATCTCTTTATTAAGCCTCCAGGGCTAACTCTGGCTGCCAGTGTTATCTGGATTTTGCACGTGACCAGAAGCAGAGCCAAGCTTCCTGTTGAACAAAATGCCTGATTAGACAGGCTGTGAAGGACAAAGAGGGAGAGTAATGCCAGTCCCAAGGGCAGACTCACCGCCATCCATTCCCAGTAGAGTAGACCAGATCTGAACATGAAGCAGACATAATAGGTTGCCAATGATCTCACCTGTCTTGAAGATGAAAGGCTGAGATTTCCTCAGGGGAGGTGAAGACTAGGGACATGAGGCTTAGGAGAGGTTCTTCGGTCTGCGTAAGAAAGAACAGGAATAAAGCAATGACAGGTGAAGTTGTAGAGGAGCTTGGGGTGATATTCTACAAAGCCTTTCTTCCTAAACCCTAATTCAAGTTTTTAATGTCTTTGCCTGAATTCTAGTGGAGGGGAGAGTATGCTATAGTCTAGGACGTTTTGACTAGGACTTACAAAGCCTGGATCAGAGTCTTAGCTCTGCCACTAGCTTTTCGTGTCATAACCTGAGACTATTTGGTTCCTCATATACATGTATTTGGAAATATGTAAGTCTGGAAGTGGGGGCAGATATCTAACATGCTTTTTAGCTGCACAGTTGAATGGTAGGGAAATGATTTACAGAATATTGCTAAAATGGCAGAGTGCCCATCTTCCTCTCCACCCCTCAATCCCCCTGCCAAAAAAAAAAAAAAAAAAACCTGTGGAAGAAGTATATGTGTTACACCTATCCTTGTCCGTCCTCAGCTTTTGAACATGGTTCACCAAGTTGAGAAGCTACAAAAGGGAAAGAGGCACCTCACACCAGTCAGAATGGCCATCATCAACAAATCTACAAACAGCAAATGCTGGAGAGAATGTGGAGAAAAGAGAGCCCTCTTGCACTGTTGGTGGGCATGTAGATTGATGCAGCCACTATGGAGAACAGTATGTGTGTGTGTCAGTCGCTCAGTTGTGTCTGACTCTTTGCAACCCCATGGACTGTAGCCTGCCAGGCTCCTCTGTCCATGGGATGTTCCAAGCAAGAATACTGGAGTGGGTTGCCATTTCCTTCTCCAAGAACAGTTTGGAGATTCCTTAAAAAACTAGGAATAAAACTACCATATGATCCAACAATCCTTCTAGTGGGCATATACCCTGGGAAAACTGTACTTGAAAAAGACGTATGTACCCCAGTGCTCATAGCAGTGCTGTTTACAATAGCTAGGACATGGAAGCAACCTAAATGGACATCGACAGATGAATGGGTAAAGGAGATATGGTGGGTATATGCAGTGGAATATTTCTCAGCCATAAAAAGAACACATTTGAGTCAGTTCCAATGAAGTGGATGAACCCTGAATCTTGAACAGAGTGAAATAAGTCAGAAAGAGAAAAACAAATATCGTATATTAATGCGTATATATGGAATCTAAAAAAATGGTATTGATGAACCTATTTTCAGGGAAGGGATGGAGACTCAGATATAGAGAAAGGACTTGTGGACACAGCAAGGGAAGGAGAGGGTGAGACTAATGGAGAAAGTAGCATCAACCTATATATAGTGCCATGTGTAGAATAAATAGCTGGTGAGAAGTTACTGTGTAGCGCAGGGAACCTAGTCTGGCAGTCTGTGATGACCTGGAGGGATGGGATGGGGGAAGGGAGTGAGGCTAGGGAGGGAGGGCATGTATGTATAATTATGGCTGATTTGCACTGTTGTACAGCAGGAACCAAAACAACATTGCAAAGCAATTTCTCCCCAATTAAAAATAAATTTTAAAAAAATTAGTTTTAAAAAGGCACACATACCTAAAAAGAGAAAGAGATAGTTCAGGAAACTTTGCCATTAAATGTTAGAGAGAAGGCCTCACTTCACAAATGCGATCTCATTTTATTTGCATGTAATTCCAGAATTGGAAAACACTTAGCTTAGATGCATTCACCCTTCCCAACTGATTTGTCACATGATGCAAATGTGAATGGAATTTTTCCGTTCTTTTATTTCCTGCATGAATTGAGCAAAATTCCACATTTCCTTTATTAAAGTAAATAGTAGTAATAATAATAAATCCACACTTGCCTAGTGCTTTACAGTTTACAAAGCAGTTTTCAAATGAAGATTTGGTCCCCATAGCAATCCAGTGGAGTCAGGGAAAGTAGTGTTGTTTCCAGTTTAGAGATAAGAAAACAAGTGCAGGGAAGGAGAACGGACTCGTAGAGAACTCTCATCTCGTGACTTTGGTCTTCTAGCGCTTGTTGTGGCTCTTACGGTCACACCTGCTGCCATCTAAACCGGACTGCAAGGTGGGCATCTGTCCTTTCATTTCTCTTTGGAGCCACCCTTCCACTCCACTTCCCTGGTGGCTCAGACGGTAAAGCATCTGCCTATAGTGCGGGAGATGCAGGCTCAGTCCCTGGGTCAGGAAGATCTCCTGGAGAAGGCAATGGCACCCCACTCCAGTACTCTTGCCTGGAAAATCCCGTGGAAGGAGNTCCTTTCATTTCTCTTTGGAGCCACCCTTCCACTCCACTTCCCTGGTGGCTCAGACGGTAAAGCATCTGCCTATAGTGCGGGAGATGCAGGCTCAGTCCCTGGGTCAGGAAGATCTCCTGGAGAAGGCAATGGCACCCCACTCCAGTACTCTTGCCTGGAAAATCCCGTGGAAGGA
Organism: Oreotragus oreotragus; assembly: GCA_006410675.1. Classification (NCBI taxonomy): domain Eukaryota; kingdom Metazoa; phylum Chordata; class Mammalia; order Artiodactyla; family Bovidae; genus Oreotragus; species Oreotragus oreotragus. The sequence continues at coordinate 391,655 of SJYX01006908.1, forward strand.
GGAGCCTGGTGGGCTGCAATCTATGGGGTCGAAAAGAGTCAGACATGACTGAGCAACTTCACCTCCACTCCTCTCCCAAGCCTAGGGCCTTACTCACCACCTCCTAGTATCTTCTCAGCTCTTCCTCTCCAGGTCTACTCTCCCAGATGCCTCTTGTGCTGGGGAATGTTTTCCTGTTTTCCCCCAGCAACCCATTTTGCATCCTATTCTCTCAAGTCTTTGCTAAGTGACTGGCTAGATCTGATAGACCAAGTCATTTCAGGGTGTTCATATCTACAAATAACGTCATTTTTACCTCTTTCTGGAAAGTTTTACTTTCTAATCAAAGCCTTTATGTTCTTAATACAAAGGAAGGCAGTGTAGAGCAAAGTCAAAAGGGGCAATATAACTAGATAACCAAAGAAGAGAAAGATTAGAGAAGTTGGTTACATACACATTACTATCCACTGCTTAATACAGATAGATTAATGCTATTCCTTAGTTAAATATAATCATAACCAATCTATTCTTGCTTCTCATGTTTCCACATTATTATTATGGAGACAGAAGAGGAGACCAAAGGTCAAATGATTTGGCCAAGATTGTTCCAGGAGTTTCTTATTTATAGGCAGCAGGGTGGGTCGAATGTCTACCATATGTACAGTCTTTTCTAGAAATCTAGAGGATTTCATGAAAAGAGAGGAAGTTGTATACTGGAGACTCACAGGATGGAGAAACAGACTTTACCTCTGCATGGAAGGAGTTGTTCAGTCACTAAGTTGTGTCCAACTCTGCGACCACATAAACTGCAGCATGCCAGACTTCCTTGTCCTTCACTGTCTCCCAGAGTTTGCTCAAACTCATGTCCATTGAGTTGATGATGCCATCCAACCATCTCATCCTCTGTCACCCNAGTCACTAAGTTGTGTCCAACTCTGTGACCACATAAACTGCAGCATGCCAGACTTCCTTGTCCTTCACTGTCTCCCAGAGTTTGCTCAAACTCATGTCCATTGAGTTGATGATGCCATCCAACCATCTCATCCTCTGTCACCCCCTTCTCCTCTTGCCCTCGATCATCTTTCCCAGCATCAGAGTCTTTTCCAAGAAGCAAGTCATATTGCAAACAGAAAGCGAATAAGGATGAGTGGCCATTTTTCAATGTCTTATCTGGGACCTCATGAATTTAATTGACCTCATGAGCAGAGTTCTTTCTTAGGACTTCAGACTGGACTTTGGCAAAGAGAAGGTGATCAGTGGGGCTTACTCTCTGATGACTGTATTACTCAGGGGCATCTCAGAACAAAAGAGATGGCCATTTTTCAATGTCTTATCTGGGACCTCATGAATTTAATTGACCTCATGAGCAGAGTTCTTTCTTAGGACTTCAGACTGGACTTTGGCAAAGAGAAGGTGATCAGTGGGGCTTACTCTCTGATGACTGTATTACTCAGGGGCATCTCAGAACAAAAGAGAAGCTTCTATGCCCTGCTGACCATCCTGACTACATATATTTTGCTTTCCTCCCTTTTACTATAAATGAACCAACTGTGTTTGTAGTTAAGGCCAACTCATCCACTTGTTCACTGGAGTACATCACCTCACACCTATTCAAGGATGTTAGTCCAGCAAATTACATTTTCAAGCGCAGCAGCTCTATTGCTATCTTCATCCAAGCAGAATCACTGAAACATCTCTCAGTCTGGTCCGTGCACCAGCCTTATAACTGTTCTGTTTGCATCCACCCTGTCCTTCCTCACTCTTCAGTTTATTCTCAACAGAGCAGTCAGACCACATCGTGCCGCTCTTCCACTCAGAACCCTCCAGTGCTCCCATGTCGCTCAAAGTGGAAGCCAAAGTCCTAGTCGTGGGCTACAAGGGCAGCCACGGCCCGGTCCTGGTGTATGTCTTCTGCCTTGTCTCCTTCTAGTCTCACTTTGTTGCCTGTACTTTATTATTCTTTTTTAAAATATCTTGGGACTTCCCTGGGGGTATGGTGGATAGGAATCCGCCTGCCCCCAGTGCGGGTAACACAGGTTCGATCCCTGGTCTGGGAGGATCCCACGTGCCTCAGAGCAACTAGGCCCATGGACCACAACTACTGAGCTCCCATGCAGCAGCTGCTGAGGCCCATGCACTTAGAGGCTGTGCTCCACCAGAAGTGAAACCAGCACAACGAGAAGCCCAGACACTGCGAGGTGGAGCAGACCCGCTCACACAAGTGCCACACACAGCCAAAGGCCTGGCACAACCCCGAAAATCTTATTTATTTTTGGCTGTATCCAGTCCTAGCTGCAGCACAAACCGGAGGCATGTGGGATGTTAGTCGCCAGACCAGGGGTTGAACCTGTATTCCTGGCATTGGTAAGCAGACTCTTAGTCACTAGCCCCCAGGGAAGTTCCTGGTCCCTGTGGTTTCTTGTGCTCTTTGCTTCTGCCAGCACTCTCCCATCCTAGGACTCTCGAGCTGCTTTCTCCTCCGTACGCTTTCACACAGATGTTCATATATCTTGCTCCCTCCTGTCTTTCATTTGGTGCCTGCTCCGTGTCATCTTCTCAGTGAGGCTGTCTCTAATGATCCTTTGTACAGAACATGTTTGTAGAAATCATCCCATAGACCAATTTATCAGATATTATTTCCAGCATTTTGTTGATGAATAAACTGAGTCTCATAGAGATTAAACCGTCTACCAAACTGGGATTTCCCTAGCAGTCTAGTGGTTAGGACTTCGTGCTTTCACTGTAGGGAACTGGTCCATCTCTGGTTGGGGAACTAAGATCCCACAAGCCACTCAGTGCAGCCAAAAAAGCAAAAACAGTTCATCAAACCCAAGCCTTCAGTTGCCCAGTGCCATCTTCTTCCTGCCTCTGTAAGTGTAACTGTACATTACTTGGAACATTTTCCTATTTTGCTCTGAAGTCATCTTCATTGAACTAATTCATCTTTACCACATCTCATTAAATATACATGTGCCTCAAGACTCCATGCTACATGGGGTTTTCAATGCATATTCTCTACACCTCTATCCACTCACAAAATTTTGCATAGACCATGCTTTCTTAAAAAAAAAAAAGGAAAACCAAAATAAAACAGGCCTATCTTCAAGACTTCAAATGCATCACATTCTGAAAATGTTTCTGATCAGTTCTCTCTGGATAAGGATCCTCCCCCGATTAAAGTGATGACCCATATGCAGAAATGTGTGAAATGAATTTGAAATGAGATGAATTTAAGCAAATTCCAAGAAATAGTGAAGGACAGGGGAGCCTGGAGTGCTGCAATCCATGGGGTTGCAGTCAGACACGATTGAGCAACTGAAGGACAAAAAATAGGCAAAAGCAGGAGAGCCTCGTGTTCAGTTCAGTTCAGTTCAGTCGCTCAGTCCTGTCCGACTCTTTGCGACCCCATGAATCGCGGCACGCCAGGCCTCCCTGTTCATCACCATCTCCCGGAGTTCACTCAGACTCACGTCCATCGAGTCCGTGATGCCATCCAGCCATCTCATCCTCGGTCGTCCCCTTCTCCTCCTGACCCCAATCCCTCCCAGCATCAGAGTCTTTTCCAATGAGTCAACTCTTTGCATGAGGTGGCCAAAGTACTGGAGTTTCAGCTTTAGCATCATTCCTTCCAAAGAAATCCCAGGGTTGTTCTCCTTCAGAATGGACTAGTTGGATTTCCTTGCAGTCCAAGGGACTCTCAAGAGTCTTCTCCAACACCACAGTTCAAAAGCATCAATTCTTCGGCGCTCAGCTTTCTTCACAGTCCAACTTTCACATCCATACATGACCACAGGAAAAACCATAGCCTTGACTAGGCGGACCTTAGTCGGCAAAGTAATGTCTCTGCTTTTG
>SJYX01006908.1:396077-458513 GCA_006410675.1 Oreotragus oreotragus
TCTCATTTTAAGCTCTGAATACAGCTTTCCTCTACTTTTAGAAAGAACTATCTGCCTGTAGAAGAAAGACTGACCATTCACAGTGGACCAAGGTTTTAAATGACAGTGTGTATTGTTTCATTTTTAAGGGCTCTGTTTTTATCATTAATGATAAGGTGGCCTCAAGAGGGGTTAGAAGTCCTAATATAAGAATCCTAAATGCTCCTCTCACTTTTGAACCTTCTGTATAACATGTAACCTCTCTTACGAAAAAGTTTTTTTGCATTTGTTAACAGCTTCAGCGCAAGAAAAAAAATGTTTTTAATTGAGCAAGCCTTACTTTCGTGTAACTTTTGGAGCTGGTCAGAATCTATTTTCTCTTCCACAGAAATCTATTTTCTCTTCCTTCAAATATTTGAAGACAGATGTGTCAATGTCCAAGTTGAGCACCCCCGAGCACCCCGCTTTGTTCTTACCAGACTTCGCCCCAGACCCTCTCCATCTTGCCTTCCCCTGCACATGCAAACTTCCTTTGGTACACTGTGACACACGGAACTGATCCTCATAGTCCAGATTCATTCTGAGCAGCACAGAGGAACTGTTCCTCCTTTGTTCTACAGCTACATCTGTTAACACAGCCCACATTTGCACTTGCTTTGTTGGCAGCCACGTCCCACTTTTGATTCATTCTGAATTTTCAGTCTGATGTACTTACCCTCTTTAATGGGCCACAAGTTTCTAGGGGGCAGGAACTATAAGTCCAGACCTCCGGGTGGCATGCGAGGTGCCCTCCAATCTGACCCCCCCCAACAATGTTTTTCGCTTCTACCACTCTGCATTTATTTTTCTATTTTGTTTTGTATGTTTTTTGATATAGAAATAGCTTACATTTTAAAATTCTCTCCCTTTAAGAAATTTGAACATGTTTGTTATTGCTGCTGCTGCTGCTAAGTCGCTTCAGCCGTGTCCGACTCTGTGCGACCCCATAGACGGCAGCCCACAGGCNTTTTCGCTTCTACCACTCTGCATTTATTTTTCTATTTTGTTTTGTATGTTTTTTGATATAGAAATAGCTTACATTTTAAAATTCTCTCCCTTTAAGAAGTTTGAACATGTTTGTTATTGCTGCTGCTGCTGCTAAGTCGCTTCAGCCGTGTCCGACTCTGTGCGACCCCATAGACGGCAGCCCACAGGCTCCCCCGTCCCTGGGATTCTGCTCTCTTCTAATTTTATGCATGCCTCTTTTCGTGTAATTCTTTCCTATATTTTTGTGTGTGGTGTGAGATTTTGTTGTTGTTTGCTTTTTTGTTGCGGTGTAATTGCTGTATAATGTTGTGTTAGTTTCCCCCTCTCGATTTTCACCTGTGTCTCTCCTCTTCTGCATGAAGCATCGCCCCAGTCCCACGGTCAGCTCACGTTGTCCTCCTTGCTGCTCTGCCCTCCACCATGCCTCAGAATTACCTACATTTCCCATAAAACACAGATATGCTTACATCTCTCCATGGCTTTGAAACGTATGCCCCCCTCCTTGTGCAGTACATATAGAGGTCCCCACAACATGAGTCCGATCTCCCTTTCTGGCCTCAAGTCTCACCATCCTTGTGTTCCTCTCTCCCCAGCTCAGCCAGGAATAACTGCCCCTCCTCTGGGAACAGAGCACATTACTAATATGTCAGTCACCACGGTCTGGTTTCATGACACTTAGGAGTATGCGTTCCCTGCTAGAGTATAAATGCCTTTGGGGCGTGGTGAGTGTTTTGTGCAACTTTGAATCTCAGCATCAGGCCTGTCATAGGGTAGATTTCAGTGGACGCTGGTTCAGTGAAGGGGTGCATGCCATCAATGGGTGGATGCAGAGGTACCCTGTTTACACCTAGATGCTGAGTCTTTGAGGGCAGGGCCAGATATGTGCCGCTCGCCGCTCACTGTTTCCGGTGAGCCTCTCGGTCAATGCCAGCTCATCCCTGCCGGTCGGGAGAGTGGGTACTTGGGGGGCTACTTACATGCGCATGCTGTTTTCCCGTGTGTCTCATGGTCTTCCTTCTCTGTCTCCCCCCTCCCCCCCTTGCTCTCCCTTCCCTCTGCCCCACACCTCCTGGCCCCTCCCTGTCTCCTGGCCTCTCTCCAGTCGGCGTCTGCTTCCCCGTGTGTGTGGAAGTGCCCTCGGAGACCGAGGCGGTTCAGGGCAACCCCATGAAGCTGCGCTGCATCTCCTGCATGAAGAGGGAGGAGGTGGAGGCCACCACGGTGGTGGAATGGTTCTACAGGCCCGAGGGCGGTAAAGATTTCCTTGTATGTCTGACTGCTGACTCTGGCCTTTGCTTTGCTGGCCTCTGCCATTTTGCACCTGGCTCCCGACAGTCTGGGGGAATGACGATCTGACAAACACTGGCTCTTTCTCTCCAAAGAGAGACAGCTCCTCTGCAGATAACTGACAGCCTCAGTGTAGCCCAGCCTCTGGGAAAGGGAGGGCACCCAGCCAGCTCCAAGCACTCCTGGTTGTAAACAGAATAAGGGGGGGGGGGAGACATAAATAGTATTTGGAGCCCACTGTGCGTCAGTCACCCCACTAGGCAGGTGTCTTCATTTAATCTCTGCACCATCCTACTGGATGGATTAAATTAGTAGAAAAACTGAAGGGCCTCCCCGGTGGTCTAGTGGTTAGGAATCCACCTGCCAATCCCTGGTCTGGGAAAACCCCACATGCCGCGGAGCAACTCAGCCCATGTCCCACATCAACCGAAGCCCTCGAGCCCCAGAGCCTGTGCTCTAAAGAGAAGCCACTGCAGTGAGAAGCTTGTCCTCCGCACAGAAGAGAAGCCCCATGTGATGGCACTAGAGAAAGCCCCGTGCAGCGACGAAGACCCGGCACAGCCAAAACCAAATTTATTTTAAAAATTAAAACAATGCTAAGTGTCATTAAATGGAACGACATGGGTTTGACTCATTTAAGTCTCACCGTCTCTTCATCTCATCCCTGAAGTAAGAATGTCAGGGGTGACCGAGGCTGATGGTCAACTAGTACATGTATATCAGTGGGTAAAGTGTTTGAGTCATCCTGTAGTGGTTACTTGTGCTAAACCTCCCTAGGGGCTTCACCACCATCCTTCCCACAAGGAACCTCTGACCTCTTTGTGATCTGGGAACTGAGGGATCAGCCATAACCAATGTTAGTCTGATTGGTTGGTGCCAGCGCCAAAATGGTGGTTATATAATCTGAGTCCCAACTTGGAAATGAGTTATTCACACTTTCATTCTCTTTGGGGCCAGGCTGCGTGGGATTGGTTCTTAACCCCACAGCTTATTAACTTTTGTCCTTGGACAAATTGCTTAACCTCTCTGTACCTCACTTTGCTCATCTCTAAAATGGGGATATAAATTTTAGCTACTTCATAGACTTGTTACCAGGACTCTTGAGCTATAATTTTTTATTTATTTCATTTTTGGCTGTATCATGTGGCATGTGGGATCTTAATTCCCTGAAAGTGAAAGTCGCTCAGTTGTGTCCAACTCTTTGTAACCCCATGGACTATACAGTCCGTTGAATTCTCCAGGCTAGATTACTGGAGTGGGTAGCTTTTCCCTTCTTGAGGGGATCTTCCCAACCCAGGGAGTGAACCCAGGTCTCCCACATTGCAGGTGGATTCTTTATCAGCTGAGCCACAAGGGAAGCCCCTTAATTCCTTGACCAGAGGTCAGAATCATGCCCCGTGCAGTGAAAGTGCTGAGTCTTAATTACTGGACCACCAAGGAAGCCCCATGAGCTATAATTTTTAACTTGTTTAAAATAGTTCTGATATAGGAAACACTGTATTAGTGTTTGATTAAGAACACACACAAGCACAATACACATGTGCATGCGTGATCAGTCCAACTCTTTGGGATCCTATGTACTGTACCCGACAGGCTCCTCTATCCATGGGATTCTCCAGGCAAGAATCCTGGCGTGGGTTGCCATTTCCTCCTCCAGGGGATCTTTCCAATCCAGGGACTGAACCCACGTCTCACGTGTCTCCTGCATTGGCTGCTGGATTCTTACTGCTGAGCCACCCGGAAAGCCCAATACACAAGCACACATATACACAAGGGGCAACTAATCCAAGAAGTTTGGTTAGTAAAGAGAGCTTAGATACGAAACAGGCTGTCTGAGAGCAGATACAAAGCCCTTTTTACTGTACTGCCTCGTCTTCCTGGAGGCAGGTTTTTTCTCCACAAAGACCTAATGGAGACAACATTAGGATGAAATTGAATTTTGCTTGCTTTTGTCTCTAGCTCTCCTAAAGTTGGGCTCATTTCTTTGTTCCAATCAGGTGCCCGGCCTGTGACAGTAGCCTTCCCAGGACCCAGCTCAGGGCTGACCTTGACCAAGGCTAGTGTCCAGGAGCTATAGTGTTACAGGATCCTGGACATCTTAACCAGGTGCAGAGGTCCCCATGAGCCTCAGGCCTGGTTATATGCCAGCCAGCTGCTCTGCTTCCAGGCCTGCCCAAAGTAAAAAGATGGCTCAGATGGAGGAAAAGAAGCTTTAACAATTGTGCTGGAAATACAGAGTAATGGTAATAGAAATTTTTGTGAGGATGAAAACATTCCATATTCATGCTGTCCAACTCAGAAGCTGCCAGGTACAGGTGACAGGGGCTAGTGCAACTGAAAAAGCAGAATTTCACATTTTATTTAATTCCTAATAATTCGAATTTTAATGTAAGTAGCCACGTGTGGCCAGTAGAGATTAGATGAACTGCACAGCTGTAGAGGGGGAAAAAATAGGTATGTCAGAAGGTGGAAGTGTTGGAGAAAAGAAACATAGAGATGAGATCTAACTCCATCCAGAGTGGAGGAGCTGATGCATGCACATCGCTGGCATCTCTCTGCTCATCTGGGCCACTCGAGCAGCCTGGGTCCCCTTCTTATGGCCTGGCCACGACTGCCCATGTCCCCTCTGTGGTGATCAACTCTGAGAGCCACATTTGGAGGCCGGAGCTCTCAGATCCTTCATGACAGATGAAGCTGCCTCTCTGCGTCCATCTCTCGCTGGCGGCCCCATATCCTTCCAGTCCTTCCTTTCTCTCAGTCTCCTTTATGCATCACTCATCTTCCTCCGTTCTCTCTCTTTCCACCCCTTTTTCCTGCCTACTCCTTCCTTCCACGTCCACATGCCCTGACCCCCCTGTGCCTTTGCCCACCCTGCCTTGGCTCTCTTCCCTACCCCCTCTGAGCCCCACCCCACTCCCACATTTGGGGAGCTCCTGGTAACATCATCCCCTTCCCCCTGTCCACGCCCCATCTCGTCCTCTTCTCTGCCCTGTCCGCATCTCTCCCTGTCTTCTCTCATGGCCCTCCCCCACTGTTTCTCCACGTACAGATCTACGAGTATCGGAACGGCCACCAGGAGGTGGAGAGCCCCTTCCAGGGGCGCCTGCAGTGGAACGGGAGCAAAGACTTGCAGGACGTGTCCATCACTGTGCTCAACGTTACCCTGAATGACTCTGGCCTCTACACCTGCAACGTGTCCCGCGAGTTTGAATTCGAGGCACATCGCCCCTTCGTGAAGACCACCCGGCTGATCCCCCTCCGTGTTACCGAGGAGGGTAAGGCTGGGGCACAGGCTCTCTCCGGGGAGGGAAGGCAGTGGGTCTCCACACAAATAAGCCCCTTGAAAAATGCAAACTCCCATGTATTTGGAGTGGTGAGATCTAAAATTGGCACTGCTGGCTTGTCTTCCTGGAGTGGCCAGCTTCCAGCAAGCTGCCCGAGAGCTTGCCTCTGTGCCTTTCCTCCAAGCAGAAAGGCTTGGGATGATAACGCAGGAATCTTTACCTGGTCCATGGCCTCGCACCCTCTGCGAAGCCTGAAACTGTCAAGTCAGCTCCGTCTTCTCTGGCCTGTGTTGAATCTCTGATTCCATGGGCTCAGAGAAATCTCCTGAGGATCCCTAGTAGTCATCTACCTTCCTGTCTGTGATCCATATGGACCTTTAAACCGGTGGTGCTCAAACTTCAGCCAGCCTCAGATTTCCCTGCAAGACTTCTTAAATCCAACCTTTCCCTTTGGCGTTATATCTAAAAAGCCATTGCCCGAGTCAAGGACCTGAAGACTGACACCCGAGCTTTCTTCTAAAAGCTTTAGCTCTTACATCCAGGTCTTTGTCCTCACTGAGGTAGTTTGCATCTGCGGTATAAGGTAGGGATCCAACTTCATCATTTTTTGTGTGGATGTCCCATAGTTCCAGCCCTGCTTGTTGAAAAGTATTCATTTTCCACTGAATTGTCTTGACGTATTTGTCTAAAATCAATTGATCGTAAGTATTTGGATTTATTCCTAGGCTCTCACTTCTTCTCAAAAACGTTTTATTTTACACAGAGCCTGAGAATTTATGTGACTAACAAACTGTCAGGAGATACTGACGCTGCCGGGGACCACACTTTGAGAACCAGTGCTCCAAACCAAAGTCTGACAGTCTTTGTCATCTGTCTCCCTCCACAGTAATCATATGAGCAACCCCTCCTCCATGCGTGGTGTCTCTCATTACATAACTTCGTGTTCAGCTGGGAGAAGGGGAAAGATGCTTAGCTCTCTAGTCTTTACATTTTTTCAGATTTCCCCCAGGTGGTTTCTTGTTAGGCTGGGAAGTCCTTTCATCATTCTAACTCAAATGTTTGTTGCGATTAAGTCCAGAACCTTTAAGATGAACTTAGAACTGTTCTTGTTCTGCTTTTAATAGACTCATGTTTGGGGCACCATGGCTTCTCGCCCCTTGCAAATTTTCCTTCAGGTGTCAGCAAAGTAGTATATGCATTTCCCTTTCTGTTTTCTCACCCAGGCAAAATGATGATGCCTTGTACCTAGATTTTCCTAGACCATCTGTTTCCAGCATGTTCTCAGCACTTTGGCTGCCCCAAGATGCAGGACGGTGAACAGACAAAAGCTGTGAGGCAGGAGAGGAAGGAGGGGTCACATTAAAGCCAGGCTCTTCCTAGAAAAGGATGCCAGGAATCCTGACTTCCAGGCCCCAGATGTGTCATGTTATGGTGATAAAATTCATGACGCAAGAGAGTGAACAGCAAGAGTGAGTGATGTCATGATTTAGTCATGATTTAGACTAGACTAAAATGGAAGGTAGGTCAATCCTGATGGTGCACAGGGATGCTCAGGGCACTTGGCTCAGACTTGATGAACCACTTCCCCTCTGCAAGCCCCTCTCTTCTGTGTGCATAGAAGGGCTTGGGCTGAGACCTCCTTAAGGGATCCTCTTTTTACACACTTGTGCTCCCGGGGGAAGGAAGCCTGGCGCCCTCTACTGTTCACCATCGGGACTGTCGGCTGGTGACTGCCAGACGCTTGGAAGCTGCCTCTGTCTCTACCTCCTGCTCTCAAAGGTTTTGCCTCCAGAGTGGTGCAGCCAGTGGAAAATGTGGCAAAGTGAAGCCAGCTTTGGGTAGGAACAGAGGGAGAGTAAGTTTGTTATCAGAGCCACCGAGCCCCTCGGGCTCTTTTAGGGCTGGAAGGAAGCTTGGCTCTCTTTCAATCTAGGGGTTCTAACCAAAGAACAAGCATTGAAACCCCCCAGGGGGCTTTCCTTCAGTGTACATGGCTCTGGACCATTCCTGCGGTGTGAGTTCAGCCGGTTGGGGTGCCGTCTGGCGTATGTGAGTTGGAATAACTCCCCTGGTGACTGGAGGGTGCAGCTCTGGTCTCCCATCCTGTGTCTTGGGGACAGAGCTCCGAAGAGGAAGGCTTGCCCACACACGAAGCAAGAAGGTCGCTGCAGTCCAGATCTTTGCCTCTATTTGCTCTAGTTCCACTACGTCTTTTCCCCACAGTACCATCCCACTCTCTGCCACTTTTGCTTTCTTCCCCACCCTCTGCGGCCCCTTGGCAGCCCCCTCCAGCCCACCTCCAGATACTCACTGCTCTCATGCTGCCCCACTCCACCATGACACACCCCCATGTCTGCTCCACCCCCGTGGTCCCAGACCCTCTCCCTTCTCTCTGCTCAAGCTGGACTGACCCTCACCTCCTGGCTCTAAGACAGAAATTTTTCTCTTCACCTAAAGGCTAATGAAGCTACTAAGGACAGCTTCCTACAGTACAACTGCTGGCTACTGCATTTTAAAATTTTATTTATTTTTTACACAGACCCAGAGGCTGCACAAAACGTGGGACCTTAGTTTCCTGACCAGGATCCAAACCTGCGTCCTCTGCCTTAGAAGGCAGATTCTTCACCACTGGACCACCGGGGAAGGCCCTGATTTCTGCACTGAAACAGAGATAGGGGACTTCCCCGGTGGTCCAGTGGTGAAGAATCTGCTTGCCAATGCAGGGGACACAGGTTCCATCCCTGGACTGGGAAGATGCCATATGCCAAGGAGCAACTAAGCCTGTGCACCAACAACTACCGCGCCCACGCTGTAGAACCCCCAAGCCGCAGCTACTGAGTCCGAGTGCTTCAACTCTTGAAGCCTGTGCACCCGAGAGCCCATGCTATGCAAGAGAAACCACCACAACAAGACGCCCATGCGCCGAACTGAAGAGTAGCCCTCAGTTCAGTGCAGTTCAGTCGCTCAGTCGTGTCCGACTCTTTGCGACCCCATGGACTGCAGCACGCCAGGCCTCCCTGTCCATCACCAACTCCCAGAGCTTACTCAAACTCATGTCCATCGAGTTAGGGATGCATTCCAGCCATCTCATCCTCTGTCATCCCCTTCTCCTCCCGCCTTCAGTCTTTCCCAGCATCAGGGTCTTTTCTAATGAGTTAGTTTTTTGCATCAGGTGGCCAAAGTATTGGAGTTTCAGCTTCAGCATCTGTCCTTCCAATGAATATTCAGGACTGATTTCCTTTTGGACTGACTGGTTTGATCTCCTTGCAGTCCAAGGGACTCTCAAGACTCTTCTCCAACACCACAGTTCAAAAGCATCAATTCTTCAGCGCTCAGCTTTCTTTATAGTCCAACTCTCACATCCATACATGACTACTGGAAAAATCATAGCTTTGACTAGACAGACCTTTGTTGGCTAAGTAATGTCTCTGCTTTTTAATATGCTGTCTAGGTTGGTCATAGTTTTTCTTCCAAGGAGCAAGCATCTTTTAATTTCATGGCTGCAGTCACCATCTGTAGTGATTTTGGGGATCCTCAAAATAAAGTCTCTCATTCTTTTCATTGTTTCCCCATCTATTTGCCATGAAACAATAGGACCAGATGCCATGATCTTAGTTTTCTGAATGTTGAGTTTTAAGCCAACTTTTCACTGTCCTCTTTTCACTTTCATTAAGAGTAGCCCTGGCTTGCCGCAACTAGAGAAAGCCCATTTGCAGCAAGGAAGACCCAGCGCAGCCGAGAGAGAGAGAGAGAGAGAGAGAGAGATCGGGTGCTTTGAGTTGAGCACACTGCAAATCAGGCTGTAGCCAGCCCATGAGAGGACATTTAATGCGTATGGCATTCTCCTGTGCCTCCAGCTCCTGTAACACTTGGACTGCTTCTCTGAGCTGAAGGCCATGGCTGTGGCTATGCTGTGCTTTTAATGAGCTAAGCCTTGGGGATGACTTGGGTCCTACGAATAACCAAGGACCTTGAATCTAATTTGCTGCTGAGAGCTAGCAAAGGGAGATCTGAGTGCAGCCCTCCTTCCCACTAGGAAGGAATACATATCAGGACATTTGACATGTATCATGTTTTATTTATTTTTTTAATGAAAAAAAATTTTTTTTTGGCTGTGGCTCACAATTGCGGGATCTTAGTTCCCTGATCTGGGATTGAATGCCAGGCTATGGCATTGAAAAGGCTGAGTCCTAACCACTGGACCACCAGGGAATCCCCGATCGTGTTTTAATTGTCATTTTTTTGGGTTAGGAAACATGGAAGATCAATATTTATTTATATTCTTTCATTCCCCACAGATACTTAGGGAATAATTCAAGTATTCCAGGATTAGACAACAGGCTGATAATTCAGAAATAAATATATTCTTAAAAAGCACACAGTCAGTACAGAAGAGTGATAAATACATCACAAAACAACCTGGGAAGTGTTATAATGGATGGAAACGTGCCTGGAGAAGGACATGAGGGATAATTCTGCATGAGAAGTTGAGGAAGGCTTCACAGAGCTGGTGGCTTCTGTGGAGCCTAGAGGAATCTGTGGGAGATTGAAAAACAGGAGACAGTGCTGGCACAGAGGTAGCAGTGGGGTGTGAGATACAATCTAGGAAGAGGGAAGAGGAAGAAGAAATGTTCACAGATTCCAGAAGACCACAGTGTGTATGAGCAGAGAGGTTTTTCTGGCCAAGAGAATGGAAATGAAGCAAGGAAGGCTTCACGGTGAGTGGCCTTGAGCGCCTGCCCGTTGAGCGTTAATCGAGTCAGATCTCTGTCCTGAGGGAGATGTAGAACTCTGAAGACTTTTCAACAGGGATACAGCAGAATCAGATCCGTGTTCTGAGGACTTCGGTGGCGGTCCAGTGGCTAAGACTCCACACTTCCAATGCAGGGGGCCCAGGGTCTGATCCCGAGTCAGGGAACAAGATCCCACATGCTGCGATGAAGACTGAAGGGCTCACATGTTGGAACTAAGACCCAGCAGAGCCATGTAAATAAACAAACATTAAAAAACAAACCTGTGTTCCGGAAGTAGAACTCTGGGCACAGCCTGGTTCATACACAGAATTCTCCAATCCTCATTTCTGTTTGGGTTTGGGATGACCTGAAAGGAAGCTGAGCGGGGGCCGTCCTTGTTTCTAATCCAGACTTGCAGAGAGCATGCCCAGGAGACTGGGTGGGTTGACGGCACTGGCCTTGTCCCCTTTTCCTGATACCCTGTGTCTCAGGACATGATGCTCTGCCGCCCCAAGTTCAGAGGACAGAGTCTGTAGACCTAGGACGTGTGCCTCACACCTGTGCAGACTCTTACATATTATTTTTTTAATTTTATTTATTTACTTACTTTTGGCTGTGCTGGGTCTTTGCTGCGGGCTCTTCTCTAGCTGTGGCAAGTGGGGGCTGCTCTCTGGTTGCGGCGCACAGGCTTCTCTTGGCAGTGGCTTTTCTTGTGGAGCACGGGCTTTAGGGTACGCGGGCTTCGGTAGCTGTGGCACATGGGCTCAGCAGGTGCGGCTCCCGGGCTCTGGAGCACAGGCTCAATACTTGTGCAACATGGGTTTAGTTGCTCCGAGGCATGTGGGATCTTCCTGGACTGGGGATCGACCCCGTGTCTCCTGCATCGGCAGGCGTATTCTTTACCACTGAGCCACTAGGGAAACCCTTACGTCTTACTGATATTCTTAAATACATTAGATGATGTATGGTGTGAATTCTTATCCTTACTTTACAAATTGAGAAGCTGAGTCTTAAATCAGGGAAATGACTATTCACACAGCAAGAAGTAGGAAAATGGGGACTCAGCTGTGTGTTGTATCTCATCCGGCTCCAGGATTCCTTACTGCTCTACAACTTCCTCCCCAAGCCACCCTTCTCCCCCATGTCTCCCTCCAGAGCATCTGAAGAAAGTTAGTGAGAAAGCTGACAGACATAAGAGCTGGAGGATATTAAAGCTCTTTGATAACTTCTCAAGTTCCTTTAGACCATTGCTTATTTAAGACTCACCTAAAAATAGGCCTCATGCATCTCGCAGCTCAGTGACAGCTCTGGGTTTGTTGGACTGCACATTCTGAGTCTCATTCTCCCCCCTTGCAGCTGGAGAGGACTTCACCTCTGTGGTCTCAGAGATCATGATGTACATCCTCCTGGTCTTCCTCACTCTGTGGCTGCTCATTGAGATGATATATTGCTACAGGAAGGTCTCGAAGGCCGAAGAGGCGGCCCAAGAAAATGCGTAAGTCCAAAGATGCCAAAATAGGGATAGCCTGCACCTTCAGAGTGCTTGCTCTCACGGGTGAGGTGGTGAGCGATTTACACAGTCCTCCACTTTCCCTCACAACAACCTTTAAGGTAGGCAGCAAGCATATACCCATTTTACAGATGTGAAAGTTGAGCCAGAGACCATTTGTCCCAGACCATTATAAGAAGCAAAGCAAAGTTTGACTTCAAGCCTTTCATTCTTAGCCACCAGGTAAAGCCCATCAGTTGCCACCACAATCCCATAAAACTGCATTTTATGACCATTTTTTAGATGCTGAAGCAGCTCCCAGAGCCTAAGTGGTTCGCTGAGGCTGCACCTCAGCATGAGGTGGAGAGGAGAGGCTGGAATTTGAACCGAAGCCTGTCTAATGTCCATGCTCTTCCATCACATTCAGCTGTTTGCTGTAAACCACAGAGCTCATCAGGCTACCTGGGCACTGCCCTTTATTAGCTAAGGGGCTCCAAACAGGTTCTTCCCCTCGGAGCTTGGCAGTGACTGAATATCCAGAGAAGGGCTCTACCGCTTCAGTGTTCAGAGGGTAACCTGCCCATCTTCACCAAGGCTCCAATATATGGAACAAATGACGGGATCTGAGGGGCCACGTTGGCCTGTTATTTGGAGAGAGGAAAGAGAGAAAATAACCCTCACAGATGTACATAGCTGAGGTGATAATAAAATCTAGGCTTCTGTCACCTGGAAATGCTTGATAAGATAAAGTACCATTTTTCATGATATCTGTCATCTCGGGAAAGTAAAATATTATAATTGACCAAGATATAACGATGGAAAGAAATGATATGCTGAGGAGGCTGTCATTCCTGGTGACCTAGGCGATCAGATGTTAGTGCTTGAGCATAGTAAGTGGCCACACCTGGACAGGAAGTCCCACACTTGGACAGGAAGTGGCCACCCTTGGACATGAGGTGCCCACAGTTGGGCTGGCATAAGAAACAGAGTGGGAACTGAGGTCACCAGAAGAGCTAGGATCCTCAGAGGGTTACGACTCATGCAAAGTATTGATCACAAAATAATCAGTGCACCAGCCCAGGAAAAGCCAAGGAAACATCTACTTGGCCTGACTCCAAGTATAATCATGAAAGATTCTTGAGAATTGATAACCACGATCCTGCTCTCACAGTGTCTGGGATTTAAATTTATACTGCCCACATGATCCAGGAGCCTCTAAGCTGAGAAAGTCGATAAAAAAATTAGTCCCCAGACAGTGATAACTGTGTAAAAACAAATGAAAAACTATCCTGAAGGGACCCACTTTCAGTTGAGGCTTAATAGTGCTCTTCCGATAAAGCACGGCTGAATCTGATTCTACAGTCTGATCCAAAACTATAAGACACAGCAGGAAACAATTCAGCTCGAGTGAGAGAAATAACAAATGGCAGGATTAAATCCCAGGAACTTCAGACGTAAGAAGGATCTGGTAAAATACAGAAAATAAGTTTCTTTGAAAGAATTAAAACAAGAAGAGGAGGAACCAAAGCGTAAGATTAGAATCAGTTGCTAAGAAAAAGGAACAAGCCGTTCTCTCCCAGATTAACCTGCAAATGCAGCAAAATTCCAGTCACAATACCCACTGGATTGTTCAGTGGGTATCGAACCTCCATAAGCTGATCTTAAAAGTCATACAGAGGCCCAAAGGCTAAAACTAGTTTTAAGCCAGAGGATGGCCAGGTAGTAAATATTTTAGGCTTTGCAGGCTACAGAGGGTCTCTGCACCTACTGTTCTTTCACTTTGTTTGTGTGCAACCCTTTAAACCAGTAACAACCATTATTAGCTCATGGACTATAGTTTGCCTATTTCAAAGAGAAAGTTTTGGGGAAGGATAGGACTTTTCCTATCAGATACAAAGGTTAGTTATAGAGCTGGACTGACATATGATAGGGACAAACAGAAAAGGCAGAAAGCCCCCAAAAGGTTAATGCCTATATAATAATAATAATAACAAAACCCCATTGGAACTTCCTTGGTGGTCCAGTGGCTAAGACTCCAGGCTCCCAATGCAGGGGGCCTGGGTTCTATCCTTAGTCAGGGGACTAGATCCTACATGCCACAAATAAGACCCGGTGCAGCCAAATAAATCAATATTTTTTAAAAACTGAAGAATGAACTGTCCAGTAAATGGTATAAGGACAATTCTTTATCCATATAGAAAATAAAACAGACTAAACAAAAATAAGTTGTGAGAGGATTTCAAGACAAGATAAAATGTAAAACTATAACACTCTATTAGGATCCCTGGTGGCTCAGAGGTTAAAGCGTCTGCCTGCAGTGCATTTTGAAAGAATTAAAACAAGAAGAGGAGGAACCAAAGCGTAAGATTAGAATCAGTTGCTAAGAAAAAGGAACAAGCCGTTCTCTCCCAGATTAACCTGCAAATGCAGCAAAATTCCAGTCACAATACCCACTGGATTGTTCAGTGGGTATCGAACCTCCATAAGCTGATCTTAAAAGTCATACAGAGGCCCAAAGGCTAAAACTAGTTTTAAGCCAGAGGATGGCCAGGTAGTAAATATTTTAGGCTTTGCAGGCTACAGAGGGTCTCTGCACCTACTGTTCTTTCACTTTGTTTGTGTGCAACCCTTTAAACCAGTAACAACCATTATTAGCTCATGGACTATAGTTTGCCTATTTCAAAGAGAAAGTTTTGGGGAAGGATAGGACTTTTCCTATCAGATACAAAGGTTAGTTATAGAGCTGGACTGACATATGATAGGGACAAACAGAAAAGGCAGAAAGCCCCCAAAAGGTTAATGCCTATATAATAATAATAATAACAAAACCCCATTGGAACTTCCTTGGTGGTCCAGTGGCTAAGACTCCAGGCTCCCAATGCAGGGGGCCTGGGTTCTATCCTTAGTCAGGGGACTAGATCCTACATGCCACAAATAAGACCCGGTGCAGCCAAATAAATCAATATTTTTTAAAAACTGAAGAATGAACTGTCCAGTAAATGGTATAAGGACAATTCTTTATCCATATAGAAAATAAAACAGACTAAACAAAAATAAGTTGTGAGAGGATTTCAAGACAAGATAAAATGTAAAACTATAACACTCTATTAGGATCCCTGGTGGCTCAGAGGTTAAAGCGTCTGCCTGCAGTGCATGAGACCTGGGTTCGATCCCTGGGTTGGGAAGATCCCCTGGAGAAGGAAATGGCAATCCACTCCAGGACTATTGCCTGGAAAATCCCATGGACAGAGGAGCCTGGTAGGCTACGGTCCATGGGGTCACAAAGAGTCGGACACGACTGAACGACTTTACTTCACTTCACTAGGGAATACGAGTGCATACATGCTGTGTTGCTTCAGTCATGTCTGGCTCTTTGCGACCCCATGGACTATAGCCTGCCAGGCTCCTCTGTCTGGGCTTTTCCAGGCAAGTGCAGTGGGTTGCCAAGCCCTCCTCCAGGGGTCTTCCCCACCCAAGGATCAAACTTACATCTCTTATGCCTCCTGCATTGGCAGGTGGGTTCTTTACCACTAGCACAACCTGGGAAGCCCATAGGGGATATAAGAAAATATCTTTATTACCTTAGAAGATAGAATTTCTTAAAATCCAAAAGACACAAATCAGAGAGGGGAAAAATGATAATTTTTATTACACTGTAAGTAAAGACAGTCAACAGACTGGGAGAAGATATTTTTAGGACATGAAGCCATCAAGAAAAAAGATAAATATCTCAGAAGAAAACCTGGGAAAGCAAATGAACAGTCATATCACAGAAGTACACACCCACATTGCTTATAAACTTATGAAAAAGATGCTCAACATCACCAAGAGTCAGGAAAATGAAAACATCTATAAAATATAGTTTCCCATCCATCAGTTTGGCTGGTTTAATCTAACAGTACTAAGTCTTGAGAACAATGTGGATAAATGAGAAGACTCATGCATTGCTTATGGAATGAAAAAAACAAAACTCTTGATTCTAGTCTGCTGAAAGGGCCATTCTTCTTTTCTCTTGGGTAACACGGCCAGAAGAAGATGCAGAGACCTCCTGTTCTAGAGGCATTCTTGTTCCTAGGCCCTTGCTCCTTCCCTTTTCCTGTGTTTCCACCTCTGAATACAAAACGCACTAATTTTCTTCTCTGTCTCTCCTCCAATAGGTCTGACTACCTGGCCATCCCATCAGAGAACAAAGAGAACTCTGCAGTCCCAGTGGAGGAATAGAAGGGGTCAACTTGAGGTGATGTACAGGGAAAGGAGGGGCAGACAGATAAGGAGGCAGGTGTACAAGTGACCTTGTTACGCACAAACCAAGGTGACGAGATTTGGTCCCTTAGATTTCTACTCTACATAGGGTCCCCATCTTAGGGTCCATCTTAAAGTTGATGCCCAAGTCATAAAGCTCTGTGTGAGATTCAAGTCCTTCAAAAGGTGAATTGCTTTGGCCTGTGTGTTGGGGGCAAGTTGAATTCCTTACACACAGTGACAGAAAGTAATTCCCCTTCTCCCTCCTATGTAAGGATTGTGGATTAGGTCAAGGCCTTTGGCTGGGATAGACTGGGCTGGCAATTCTCAGTGAGCTGTTTTATCACTGGTAGGTGGCGGCCTGAACACTGAAGGGCTGGCTGTCCCAGGTCCAGTGATGTCAACTGCATCAGGAGGGTGCCCCAGGGACCACATCACTTCCCTTCGTGCATCCATCCTTTCAGTTCATTCTTCATACATCCACTCACCTCTGAACTTTCACCTCTGCCTTGTTCACTCCATCAGACCTCTACACACCTTAAGACTTTGCCAGAACTGAGGAGCCAACATTTCTACATGACTCAATCTCAGCCTGCCCTCACTTTCAAGCAAGTGGCTCTCATGCCAACTGGACCCCCTCCCCTGTGCTCCATTCAACTTAGAACATGTGCTGGAGGTGGACACGTGCATTGGCTCCCTCTGGCTAGAGCCGGCTTACTCTCCCATTGCTGCAAGTGAATGGATGTCTTCATGGAAGGAAGCGGAGTGATGGATTTGGGTTAAGGCAAGAGTGTCGTGAAGTGAGATTTCTTGAAGGAGATTTGAGAAGTCATACAGTGCCCTCCCAGGGGATAATGTGCGTGTGTCTTCCCAGGTGAGCACACCAGCTGAGATGCCTGGGTGGTAATGGGCACTGGGAGTGACATCTCAAAGTTCTTCTCAAAATTTCTGTGGATCAGTATTATCATGCATTTTATAGGAGGCACCCAAGATTCAGACAAGACTCAACTCTAAGAGACCTTAAAGGATAAACTGAAGCCGATATAAGCCCAAGGCACTGCCCACTTTACGCTTTCCGAGATGGGATACTTTTATGAAGACTTTGAAATTGAATTTGGCCACGGCCCTGTCTCTTTCATAAGCACAGAACTGGGTGGATTACCTGGCTGAGGTGAAGTCTGATTCAGGTAACTAGAAACTGGCCAGAAAGGCAGAGAGAAGGATGTGAAGTGGACTTGAAGAATTCCTTTAGTGAAGATTTACGAATCTGAGACATCTTTCAGAAGGACAGTGGATCTGGGAATGGTACTGAACTAAGAAATGTGTTTTTAGTCTGAGATGGATGATGGCAAATGAGTGAGGTGATAGGAGGGGGGCTAACCTGGGAATTCATAATGTCCAGGTTCTTTTTTTTTTTTCCCTAGGTGTTAGGAGAGCAGATGAACACTGCGGAAATCTTAGCCAATATCTCATGTTTCACTTTGAATGACTGGTTATGTGTGATGTCCTTCAGCACTCTGTGATGGGAGGGGGAAGGATGCTTTGGGGTAGGTGGTGAGCAGAAATGACTGGGATCTGATGAACAAGATATCCCCCAGATCAGAGGGAACTTCTGGGGGAAAGATCCTGCTCCCTTGGCCTTGGGTCTCACCTGAGAAACTCAGTTCATCTCTGCCATCCCAGGGAAGAGTACCTGAAATGTCTTTCTTCAAATATTTGAGTGTTGGATTTTATTGAAGAAAACACGTTCCATAAATTCAAGCCCCTTCTCATTGGTAATTTCCCACACAATCCCTCTGAAATAGGAGACAGACTATAGATTTTCCTTACTCTATGGTAAGGAAGATAGGCCTGGATTACTGTGAGGTTTTCTAGTCATGTGGCTGGTGCATAGAAGCTCCTTTTGACCATGCATCTAACCTGTGACCTAGAGTGCACGTTTGCCGTTTTTTTTTTTTTTCCTTTTCAAAAGCTCAACTCAGCTATTCCCTGAGTGAATGTTAATGAAGTTGAATGGTACCTCTTTTTTTCTTATTTATCCTTGCAAGTAATCGTCTCTTAATTTCTCTTCTCATCTTTAATATTAGGTTATATGATTTACCAAGCATTTTAATTTCAGTTATCTTATTTCTCCTCCATAACTAGCTCTGTGAGGTGGATACTCCAAGTACATTAACAAATGAAGGAATGGGCTGCCTGAGGCTGACAAGCTTTACCAAACCATAAGTTCATACAGGTGGTAATGAACTAGAACCTGGAGAATGAATGAACCTGGAGAACTAGAATCCAGGTCTTCTGAGCTCCCTGCCCAACCCTCTTTCCACGGAGACCACAGCTGCGTCCTTTCCTCTCATCTCTTTACTTCCACCTAATCTTTGCCTCTCCTGCATGTCCTAAGATATTAAACATCTCTCATCCCTAGTCCCACTCAAGCGCTCCTCTACCGCTTGGCTTCTTGAGCCATGCTAGAAACGTGTTTTCACAGGCTATCTCATTTTGCTTTCCCCCTTTTTGTTGGTTTGTACCCCATTATTTCTTCCGAGTTGCAATTAGACTCCTTCCTGGTAGACTTGATCATGACTATATATCCACAAGATACTGTGATCACCAGCCTACTTCAAATCCTCACCCACTTCCTGTTTCGCCACATATCCCTACAAAGGACTCAGATAAATGTGCGCTGCTCTGGAAGTTTTACCTGGCATGCTGTTCTTATTAAAGGGCTTAGAAATGTTCTCAAGGGCTATCATCACTCTAGGAACCCCATCTGTTGTATTGGTGCTGGATATTTCCCATGACTAATCCTTAATACAGTTCACTCATGGCCAGTTAGGCTTGGTGTGGTTTTCCCTTTCCTTAACAGCCAGTGAACGTCACTGCTCAACTCGGGTGGCCCTGTACGCACCTTGCCCTACTGACTTTTACCAACAGCTCAGCCTTGCCTCACAGCCCCAGCTCCTGTGTGGAAAGAACCTTGAAGGTCTGTTCCCATATCAGCCTTTATTTTCAGTCCATTTAAAAGCATTATCCTTCAGTGCCACCACCTCTCCAAACACGCACACACCCAGATTTCTGATTCTCTGAGTTTCTGGTTTCTCCTTAGAGGCCAAACTAGAAATGTTAGTTGGAATTTTTCAAAGCAGGAGTAGGCTGGAAATATGTTATTGAGCTAAGAATGGTTAACAGAAGAGATAGCTCCTTTTCTCCCCCCCCCCCCAAATTACTACATCAAAAAGGAAAATACACCCATCTCAGAATGTGACAAAAATCAGAGAGGAAAGATCATATATCTCGGCAGGAAGGAGGAGCTAGGTGCGTTTCAGAATGTATCTTGGTTCCCCTTCCTTTGGGGACCTTGGGCTTCCCTGGTAGCTCAGATGGTCAGGAATCTGCCTACAGTGCAGGAGACCACAGTTCAATCCCTGGGTCGGGAAGGTCTCCTGGAGAACAGAATGGGAACCCACTCCAGTATTCTTGCCTAGAGAACTCCATTGACAGACCACGGGGTCGCAGAGTCAGACATGACTGAGCGACTCACACACCCCTTCCCAAGATAAGTGGAAAGGAAAAATAAAAAAGCACCGTCTTCCCCCCTCCTTTTGTAAATGAAAAACCCCTAACCCTGTGAATCCTCCTAGTTGCTGCAAATGTATCCAGACAGTGTAGTGCCTGGGGCATCATTATGCCCAGCATCCATTCATTCTGCATTTCAGCACCCACTCTGCATCGAGTACCAAGAGAGGCCCTGAGTGTGCTCTGTGCTCTTAGTTTTTTTTTTTTTAATCATCACTCAGACCTTTCCCAATCTCTAAAACTCCACCGTGGTAGATGATTCATGTCTAGCTGCCCCTCCCTTTCCTTGAGTCTGTGGTAGGACCCAGTAGTTGAGCACTTGAAGCAAGTCTGAATTGTAGCTCAGACTTAACCCCATCATAGCCCAGCTAAGCCTCAAAGCTGATACTATTCTTTTCCTCCCCGTTTGGCAAGAGACGCGGCTGGTGGGCAGTGTGTGTAACAGGGAGGGAGGCGCTGAAGGATGAGTGCTTGGAGGGTTGTGAAGCGGCATCAAACACCATCAGCAAACTCGTGCAGCCGTGGGCCTGATGGAACTTGTTACCACGTTACCAGCTTTGCGTGGCTTTTTCTTCATTTTCCACAGCCAGTCTTTCCCCGAACTCTAGAAATGTTCTTCCTGACCATTCAAGATTTCAACAACCTAATGCCTGTTGGTGGTGTTTTTCAGTAAACTCCTTGTTCACGTCAATAAAGTGTCTCTAAACATGGCTTGCTTTGGTTTTGCTTCACTGCGTCTGCTCCACATGTTCCGGCTTCTACCTGCTCTCCCAGCCTGCATCAATTCTTGAACTCAAAATCACTGGATACAAGCCCAGATAATGCAAACGACATTTAATAGTCTAGAATCAAACGCATCATCTCCCCATTTCCCTTCCTTATCTACCCCAATACACAGGAATCCGAG
The DNA here is from genome assembly GCA_006410675.1 of Oreotragus oreotragus. NCBI lineage: Eukaryota > Metazoa > Chordata > Mammalia > Artiodactyla > Bovidae > Oreotragus > Oreotragus oreotragus. The sequence continues at coordinate 416,598 of SJYX01006908.1, forward strand.
TCTGTGTTCTCACCTGAATGACATCACACAAGTTTCCTGCCAGGTGGTGGAGGGGTTCCCAGAAAGGAAGACCTAGTAAAGGAGGGCCCTTCCCTACCAGGTTATCGAACATAAAGAAAGAAAGTAAAGCTGTCCGCCAATGTCCATCTTCCTAGAAGGGCCAAGGCCCCCAAAGGGAGAAGTTACTCAAGAAATTATCATTGGTATTCAGTCTATCATATGCTTCTGTAATAACAATAGTACTGATTAATAAAGAAATCAATGTAAAATTATCTTAGTATAGTACTAGCCACTATACCAAGAAACAGACATACATATAGACCGATGTATTTTATATTATCTCAAAATAAACTTAGGGCTGGAATAATGGTTGGGGCCCAAGAACAAGCCTGATAAATAGTGATGCTTCAGTATGGACTCAGATCTGATTCCCAGACTTCTCCATTCCACTTCATGAGGCTGCCGCCCTCCCCTCGGAAGCAGGTCTTAGATGCTGAGTGGCTGGCAGTGCACCTGTGTCTGAGTGAAGTGGTCCCCAACCTTTTTGGCACCGGGGGTCAGTTTCATTGAAGACAATTTTTCCATGGACCGGGTTGGGATGGTTTCAGGATGACTCAAGCGCATTACATTTATTGTGCATTTTATATCTACTATTTTTACATCAGCTCCACCTCAGATCATCAAGCATTAGATCCCAGAGGCTGGGAGCCCCCGTCTGAGCTTGTCTGCAAACAGATGGCTTCCAGGCTTTTGGTGACACTTGGGAAGACCAAAAACGTCTGGGACAACAAGCACTGATGAATCAAGCAATGAGCACACACACCACTAATGATTCGTAGTTCAGTGTTTTTTTCTTTTAATTCATACTGTACTTCCATGGCTCTAGCTACTTTACATTAAGGTTGGACCGGGAAGCCTTGAATGTTTCTAGGTACTAGCAGTAAGTTTTCAGACCTTGCGCACAGCGCCAGGCAGAGTAAGTTACAGATCCAAATGCAGATGGCCAGAGAATTCGACTGCAATCAACCTGCATTCCTTCCCTTGTATGGCCCAGTGCAGGTGCTGGGGGCTGCTCCCTCTGCCTCACCCCACTCCACCCCAGGGCAGGATTATCCAGGGGCCACGGTGGCCTCTGACCCATCCCTCCCCAGCCTGGAGTCCAGGTGGAGTCAGGGGGAAAGCACCATGGGTTTGGGAAGATGATGTCATCCATGCAGAGAGTGGTCTGGCCCTAGAGAGCAGGACAGAGAAATGTGGGAGCCACACACCGTTGGCAACGATGGCTGCCTTTATTCAGCAATCTCGGCGCGCGGCACCCCAGCCTAGGGCCTACTCCCCAGACGGAGTCAGCTGTTCCCGCCAGGAGCAGAGGCCCCCGTTTTGCTTCTGCAACGTCTCCTCGTGTTGAGAGAAGTAGGCAGGGCCGAGGGGCAGAAGTGACAACGTCCTTTACGCCTTCACATGTCGGGTACGCCGTCCAGCACCAAACTCCGAGCAGGCAAGGTGCTTCTCGCCAGCAGCCAAGGCTCCAATCCGGGCTCCCAGGCCTGCTGAGGGCCTCGAGTCACAACAGAGAACAACGCCCAAGACCCTGAGCTTCACACAGAACGTCGGAACCGGGAGCTGGCTGGGTCCGTCACAGCCATGGCTGGAGCAGGAGTGAGGTAACGAGGTGGGCAGAGAGGTGCGGGGGGAGCTCTCTACACCATGTGCAAGTTCCTGCTCCACATCAGGAACGCAGGGGCGTGAAACGACGGCCTTCCAGAAAAATGTTCCTCCCGGGCCCAAAACCGCATCTTCTGGAAGAAAGCTAGAGGTGGAGGGGAGTGGGGCCAGCCCTGCTGGAAGACGGGGGATGAGGGCAGAGGATGCAAGCGGTGGATGGGGTGATTGTCCCACTGCCTAGAGACGAAGGTTGGAGGAGGAGAGGGCCAGGAAGAGAGGCTTTCAAGCTTCCTAGTGGAGTGGGCAGGTGCAGTCAGGGGATACCCTGCCGCCCAGGGGGAGAGAGGAGAGTGCTAGTTCTCTTGGGGCCCCGGGGAGGATGCGCTGGCCTTGGCCGCTCTGCAGAGCTAAAGATGAAGCACAGAGGGCACAGGAAAGGTCCTGCTGAGACCACACAGTCCAGCAAGATCCTTCTCCTAATCCTGCCTCTGAGATTTCACCTGAGAGATGCTGCCCGCACGCTTATGGACACGGTCAAGCTTGTGTCACAGACCAGGCAATGAAGAGAATCCCCTTCTCCCAAAGCATTCCTCTAGGTTTCTTGGTCCTCCGCCTTCCTGGTAATCCGAGGCTCTCCGCGTCAGCATTCTAAGGCAAGCCAAGGATTTTAGCCAAAGCTGCATACTTAATCCAAACTTCAGTGAGGTTAGAGACAAAAGAGAGATGGTCGAATCAGGAATGACTTCTCCCCACCTTCTCCTCTAGCAAAGAGAAAGAAGGATGGACAGATGAAAGGCTTCACGGCCCAGGGATGGAAGACAAGGTTAGTCCAAGATGCTGTCCTTCCTTCTCTCCTCCTCTTCCCAGCTTAGAAAAGTTCCAAGGAAGGAACTCTCCAAAACGAAGACTAGGCTAACAGAGGAAGAAACACCCTTCCAGGTTAACACTGAACAACACAGCAAGCTTGATCTCTCTTTCTCATCTCCCTCTCCCACCTATTCATTGGACCTCCCTAGTCCTCTTAGCCCTTAGAATAAATAGTTTTACTACCCTGGATTTCCCGGGAACCCAGACACTACCCTGCGACTCATCCAAACACCAGAGAAGCTCTTGTCCAGAAGGCCTGTCTTCTCTTGGCAGGGCGCCTTCCAAGTTTGAGAAAGCCCAGCCTGGCCAGGCTCTGACCCAGCCTCCAAGACCATGTGAAAGCTACAGCTGACCTTAGGATAGTCTAGGTCAGGCCCTGAAGCTTAGAGGGTGGGTGTGTATGTGTGTGTGACTTGTTAAACGGCAGGGCCAGGACTCAGGCCCGGGTCTCCTGATCCTCTCAGACCAGTGCCGTTACTGAGAGCTCCAAACTGCTGATCCTACTCTTCTGCAAAGTTACCCCATTTGTCCCAGGATGGGGACGGGGCAGCGGAGTGTCACAGACATGGCTGGCCTCGCCAACATCAGCCTCGTTAATTCCCCCCCAGTCAGTGGGAGTGGACTGCAAACCTTACCACTGTTCTCACCTGTCCAGAAACTGCAAAACCTTTTGCAGAAAGTACAAACACTCACATGTCTCACTACATGATGCAGAAAGACTCCTGTATGACTGAGTTCTTATGTAGGAAAGGGAAAAAAAAAGCCCTGGTGGGGAGAAATAACGTAAGAAATGGCAGTTTTAACACTCCCTTACAAGCCAGGCTGCCAGCCACGAGTTACCACATCATTTACATGTTTTACTCCCAGACTGATGCAAGGGTGAGGTCCCTTCTCTTTGACAGGTTACTGAGTAAAAGGGAACAGTTTTTGTCTGGGAGTGAACAGAGGTGTTGGTTTTCTCCTGGTTTGAGAAAATGCCTATAAATGATCCTTAGAAATGAGGCAAGCCAAGAGATGCTTCCCATGTGTACACACGGTCTCCTGCCCAAACCCCCAGAAATCCAGAGGGTTCCTCGCAGAGTTCCCTGTCACTGCTTCTGCCTGAGAGGGGCCTGTGAGCTGAAGCCAAAGTAAAACAATCCCAGAGTCAGGCCTACTTCCACCACTTTATTGCCAGCAAATAGCCCTTTTCAAGTCACCCTGAAGGTCCCGATACACTACTTTTAATAACTGAATAATTAAATAATAAATATGCATGGAATACATTAGAGAATTTACCATTTGTCCTTTCAAAAGTTTCTGAGAATACTCTTGACTTCTAGCTACTCCAACAAGAAAGTTCTTAGCAGCCTGCACTCCTCCTCCTCCTTTGGCCTGGGTCCCATAAGCTCTGATGCTCATCAGGGTCTCCCATTCAAAGTCCTGGTCAGGGCTGATCTTGACCGGCTGGCCTGTGGGCACATGCACCCTTCACAAGGATTCCAGGCAACTCCGTTTCCTCGCATCTCCTTTTCTAAATGAGGGCTATCAGTTCCAGATGACCCTCATGGAACCTTCTCATCCTACCTGGCTGCGGCATCTGTCTGTCTTCTCTTCCTACCCTTAGGGCAGTAACAAGAACCTCTTTTTCAGACAGAATGAAAAGTTAAAAACTTTTTCTAATTGCCAAAGTGGGATGCTCAGGCCAGTCCAAGAGAATATAATATAGCTCTTCTTTTTGGCTAGGTGAGTGATCAACTCTCCCTTCCCTCTGCCTGTTCCATTAAGAGGTCTGTTAGAAAAAGAAATCTGGAAGAGCTCTCCTTGCCAAATTGGTATAATCCTTTCCTGATAAGAATCTCTACAAGCCCGGCCTGGGGCTGGCAGGATTCCTTGGGTCACACAGGAAGAAACAGCAGTTAGTGTAAAGGATGCTAAGCACGTGCAGCAGGGCCTCATGAGGTCAGAAGAATCCTGGGTTCTGTAAGCCAGCCCCCAAAGGTCCTCGACGACTCACTTTCCTAACCCATGGCCTTCTTCCTATTCCTTAGTGATCTCATACCTCTCTGGGGCCAGAGGCCAGCGAAGGCTTTGCTCCTCCTGCTAGAACTTTCGTTCCTAACTCAGAGAAACAGGGTCTGGAACAGCCCCCGGTGGGGCAGACTTGATTGGCTTTTTCCTGCCCAAACCCATGCACTGGGGGCCAAATTCATGCCCCCCAAGGCTCAGGTCTTCTTTCACGGGCAAAGTATCTCATAGTCATCTCCCTTGACTAAACTGTTTCCTCACCGAGAGGAAATAATGCTGGCAGCCAGGAAGTGCGTGGATGTTGGTGCTCACTACTCAGAGGAGCTCTGTGGTGAGACCCTCCATTCCGTCCATGGCTAATACATTCACCTTCTCAAACCCTGGAGGTCCTAGAACACCCTGATTCGCCCTAGAAATCAAATGACAGCTCAAAGGGAAGGGGTTAGAGCCACAGACCTGACTTGCTTACAATCACTAAAAGAGAAGTTTAACAAGATCAGAAACGCTCCACCCTGACTAATAAACAATGTGCTCTTAGGGCACAGAGGAAAAACAGGGCTTTAGGCACTAAAAAGTGACACTTCACCCAGATCCAGCCTGGGAAAAGACCAGAGGGAAGGGGTGCGGTGGGAAAGGAAGAGACCCCCACCCTTACTGGGTCCACACCCCACGCGGGTTAGAGGAAGGCGCAGGGGGTAATGCAGGATGCCCTTCATCAGAACGCCAGCCCTAGGAGCCTGCAGCCACGAAGCCCAAACCCTTCAGAGACGCCTGCCCAGCTGGCCTGTGGGACCCCTGCACCAGACTCATGGTGTGCAGTCCACGCACATGGGGCGGCCTTGTACAGTGGAGCTTAATCGGGCTCCTGCCCTGGACGCTTCCTCTTTCCCAAGAGAACATCTTGGGGGAAGCATGGGGTAGGGAAGAAAAGATTCTCTTCTGTTTTGGAAACAAACCAAAAGGGGATTCGGGAATGAAGCACCTTAAGCAATGCCCGCCTTGAGACCTCTTCTCGCGACCCCAGGGTCTTCACAGGCATAACTTTGGCTCGACATCTCCCTTCTCAGAGCCGAGAGTGGTCAGCAAGGGAAAGGGTGGGGACGACAGGATGGGGAGCAGGAGGGTCGGGGGAGGTCGGTGCTGAGAGGCGGTCCCTGCCCTCCTCGGCGCTCCGCCAGCCAGTACAGGGGGTGGGCCCTGCTCCTTCTCCCTGGTACATAGGCATTAGCTCTTTTTAAAATCTGTATATAATATATATATTTATATCTGTATATATATATATTTATATATATATTTATATGGTCTCTGTACACGTATTGCACAGGCCTCCTGCAGACACACCAGCTCCTGCCTTGTCAGTGGTACCGGTTCCTCTTCTCCTCGCTTTCTGACATGTAGTCTCGGGACCTGATGCCATTCTGAAGATTGATGAGTGAGTCCTTCATCTGTAAGACAAGGAAGCGCACTCTAGCCCGGGTTTGTGCCCTCAAATGGGCTTCTCCAGCCAGCAGCACCCACCGCGCCTGAGTATGGGAGGTCCCCTGCCACGCCAGGGAGCTGAAGCGGGCAGGCTCCTAAAACAGGGTGGTGCTCCAGGGACACAGTCTCAGGGCAAAGGGGGACAGCTGATCTAGTAAGGGTCGCAGTGTCACACCGCCCCCCGCCCACGGTCCTCGTTGCTCTGAATTAAGAATTCTCTCCAAGTTTCCACTGCTATCGGGACCTGCGTACAAGGCCACTGGCTCGGCCTTCTCCTCACTCAGCTTGACTTCCCAGTGATCCCAAGCCTACTGCCCTCCTCCCCTGGAAGAGGTGCCACACTGTTCCTCCTCCCCAGCTCCAACACTTCTCGCTTGCCCATCAATCTTATGCATCTACTATTTTCTTCTATAAAGTTTTTTTTTGTTTTATTTTTTGATATGGACCAGTTTTAAAGTCTTTATTGAATTTGTTACAATATTGCTTCTGGGGACTTCCCTGGTTGTCGAGTGGCTAAGACTCCGCACTCCCCATGCAGGGAGCCCGAGTTCGATCCCTGGTCAGGGAACTAGATCGCACATGCCCCAACTAAGACCCGGCACAGCCAAATAATTAAACAAACAAAAGTAAATATTTTTAAAAATGTATTGCTTCTGTTTTGTTTCTTGGTTTCTGTGCCATGAGGCATGCAGGATCTTACCTCCCTGACCAGGGATGGAACCCTGTACCCCTGCGCTGGAAGGAAAAGTCTTAACCATTGGACCACCAGCGAGGTGCTTCACCCATCTACTGTGAAGGCCCAGAACAAACCCAAACTCTCTCTGGCTCACAGCCATCTCTCTCGCTCCTGGCCTTTCATGTACCGCTCCCTAGGGTTCTGCACTGCAGTCATCTTTAATGCCTTTGTTTCAGGCGTGTTGAGACTGCACTGTCCTGTCCTTCCTTTATTCACCATGAGTGTCATGCAGGGAGCTGAGAAGGCTCCTGGCTGTACCCATATCACTGAATTAACGGAATCCTAACTGAACTTCTTAACCTCCTGTAAGAAACACATGCATCCTACATCACAGGATGGAGTCTACATGGGGCAATTCCAGCGAGAGAACCCTAAAATGAGGTCCACCACAACACAACATGTTTCAGCCCTGGCTCTGGATAAGCTGCTTTGTTACAGCCCAGGACAGAGAACATTTCATGGGTAAATAGTTAAGGATTTTGAGAACCTCTGATTTCTCTGCTTAATCCACCACTTTCTTCTCTTTAGTTCTCCTGTATCCTCTGCTCAGTAGGGATGAGGGGCTCTTTAATGTTCTTTTACGGGGAATGGAGTGATGGGAATCCCCTTGGCAGTCCAGTGGTTAGGTTTTGGTGCTTCCACTGCCAGGACCTGAGTTCAGTCCCTGGCTGGGGAACTAAGATCCTGCAAGCCACAAAGACTGGCTTAAAAAAAAAAAAAAAAAAAAAGGAAACAAAAAGAGGGGAACAGAACAAGATACTGATTTTTATTTTTTTACGATTTTTTTGATGTGGACCATTTTTAAAGTCTTTATTGAGTTGCTTCTGTTCTATGTTTTGGATTTTTGGCCACAAGGCATGTGGGATCTTAGTTCCTTGATTAGGAATGGAACCCATAGCCTCTGCATTAGAAGGTGACGTCTTAACCACTGGGCCGCCAGAGAAGTTCCAAAACACTAACCTTAATGCTTGTAGAGTCAAGTCTGCACACACACTAAGTCGTGTCCGACTCTGCGAGCCCATGGATGGTAGCCCTCCAGGCTCCTCTGTCCGCGGGATTCTCCAGGCAAGAGTACTGGAGTGGGCTGCCATTTCCTCCTCCAGGGAATCTTCCTGACCCAGGGACTGAACCTGCGTCTCTTACGACTCCTTCACTGGAAGGCAGGTTCTTTACCATTAGCACCACCAGGGAAGGCCACAGAGTCAAGTCTACCAGGCTACAGATCTGACGGCCCCAAGCTCCTCCTGAAGGAGACCTGCCCTGAGCAGGATTCCACGGCTGGAAGAGGATCAGGTCATCCAGTAGCTGCCCCTTTAATCCCTAGGTCCCTCACCCCACGCATCACCTCGTCACCCTGGGAGCACTTTCAGAGAGGGCACCGCAGTCCAGCCCGTTCCGTTTCTGGACTGCTCTAACCATAAGGCGTCTGCTTCTAGTTGATGACTCAAAAACTTGACACCCTGTAACTTCTGGCCCTAGTTCAGTCCCCTGGAGGTTCACAAGCAGTCTAACTCTTCTAGCTGTTAGAGCCCAGCCTCTGAGACGGTCCTCTTCTGCTCACCCACCCAGTCTTCCCTGTTCCCGAGCACATCTTTAATTCTATCAATCTTCCTGATGCGCCAGAGTTCCAGACTCCTCGCTATGCTATCTACCCTCTTTTGATTAAAAAAATAACGCCCTCCTTAAACATGGCTCCAATGCTCTAATACATGATACTTTAAACCCACTGGGGCTTCCCAGGTGACACAGTGGTTAAGAATCTGCCTGCCAATGCAGGAGATGCAGGAGCCTTGGGTTCAGTCCCTGGACTGGGAAGATCCTCTGGAGAATGAAGTGGCATGGATTCTTGTGGAATCCAGTATTCTTGCCTGGAAAAGTCCATGGACAGAGGAGCCTGGTGGGCTACAGTCCATGGGGTCACAAGGAGTCAAGTCACAACTGAGCACAGGCTAAACCCATTAAACTGGATCCTGGTAGTTGAATTAAAATTCTCTCTCCTTAATTGAGAACTAAGAGATCAACCCAGGAAGGAGAAAGAAAATTTAATATTAATGGCTGCCTATGTGCCATCAGAGCAGATTTGACAGCAATTTCATGAAGCAACGACTACAATTTCCATTTTATAGATGAAGAAATGGAAGGTCACTGATACAAAATCCTTTACTTAAGGTCAAAAAACTAGTTAGTGGCAAGGGGAGGATCCCACCTCTGTCTGATGAAATGGAGTTAATGATTTCGCCCCAGGAGGACTTTTCTTAAATAGATGCATTCAGTTTTCAGAAAGCAGGAAGAAGATGTTACAAAAAGAAGACACAGTACAACTTTCTTTTCAGACTCGCAGCACAGCCTCTGAGGGGAGGCCATGTCCTGAATGCTGGGTGTCGTGTCTGTGTTTTGAGAGCAAGAGGTGGTGGAGGACGGATGGAACACATCAAAAGGAGCTAGAAAGACATGCCCTCTGGGAAGATAAATCTCAGTAAAAAGGGAGCTCTCTCTTTAAACGCCTGTCAGATGGCTGTGGCTTACCAAGAAAAAAAAAAAAGCTCTCCTTCCATCTAATCTATAGTTTTTTCCTCTTGCAAATCCACTGATGTAACTTTGGGGAACCCAGGTGTTTCCAACAGTTCACTCAAGGACGGCTCTAAAAACGAGAACCATGGCTGGCCTGGAGAAGATCGGATGGAGGAGGGGGTCTGGGGGAGGGAGACGGTGCTCCTCACAGAGTGCAGGGAAGATTGTCCGCGTCTAGAAGCCCGGGGCAAGGAGAGCAGGTCGGGGCGTCTCACCTGGTCAAGAAGCATCACCGAGGATTTGATGATCTCCCTCCATTTCTGGAGCTCAGTATCGTGGTACTTTTGCTGGGACTCTAAGAGCTGGGCCCACTCTGTCTGGGACTGGGGTAACCTGCGGGGTAGAAGGGGTACCCCAGCAGCTGCAGTTATGTCCTGTGTGCCCAGACCCCACATCAGAGTGCTCTTTCCTTTGCAGGTTCTCCTGTGCCCCAAATCAGAAATAGACTAAACTACAGAGACAACCGTCAGAGCTCACCCGTGGACTCATTCCCAAGGGCTACCCACCCCACCCCCCACCAAGGGCAGCAGCGGGCACAGAGCAGAGCAAGGGAAGAAGCTGGGGTTACCTTTCTTGGAGCCGGAGACTCTGCCAGGCAGTGAGGGTCTGGGTGGTGTACTCCAGCATCCAGAGTTTGTAGAAGAGCATCATGTTGAGGATGACCAGCAACACCAGACTGAGGAGGAGATTGGGGGAGGGGGGCAGGGGGTGGAAACAGCAGCCGTGAGATGGAATCTAGGAGGGCACCCTCCCTCTCAGAGGCAGGGGTGCACCCCACCCCAGAGGCCACTGTCCTTGAACTGGGTCACCTGAAGCATCGCAGTGAGTGAGTAAGTGAGCTGGGGGAGGTGGGGGAGGAATGCAGCAAGGAGGGGAGAGAGAGAGACGCACTCTCACCTGCAGGGGCTGGGGCACAGCGGGAGGTCCGTGGAGGGGTGTGTGGGGTGAAGGCCTCAGGAAGGAGGGACACAAAATCACCCAGAAGTGGGTGCTGGGGGAAGAGAGGTGGATGGAGAGGAAAAGAGATGAGGGGGTGAAAGAAGCGATCAGACAGTCAGTACCTGAAACAGATCCTAATGGGAGCAAGGAAGAAAAGTGGGGAGGAGGCAGAGGTTAGAGACAGACTCGTGTGGGGAAGGGGAGGCTGCGCTTAACTGGGGAAGGGGAGGCTGCGCTTAACTCGAGCCAGAGAGAGAGTGAGAAAGAAACACCAGGAGCAGAGAAAACAGCAGATGAGGACAGTGAGCAAGGAAGGGATGGGGGCAACTGTAAGTGGACCTTTGGTATCTCAAGGGAGGTCAGCTGAGACGAGGTTCCTCCTACCAACCCGAGCCGTGGGAGGAATTCCTGAGTTCCCAGCTCTGACCCCTAGTATCTCCCAGGTGTTAGCACAGCTGCCTGAGAGCTCCTGGCTCCTCCGTCAATTTGCCAGAGCCCCACCGAGGGCACGGGGACCAGCTGAGGCTTCCCGGGGATAGGGTGGAGCTAAGAGGAGACAGGGAGCTGGGAGGATAACCAGGGGTCGGACCCAGTGGGGAATACAAAGTCAGCGAGGGCCTGAGAATTCTCTCTTCTTGGCCTCAGCTGCCTCAAGGTTCATGGAATGGAGAGATGAAGACTCTGGGACAGACAGGACGCAGACACACAGAACTGCACACAAAGCCTGGCTCCTGGCTTTGAAGCCTCAGCTTCCTATCAAGTTTCCCAATAATACCCACTCTACTGGGGTGACTCTGTGCACAGAGGGGGTGTTATGTGAAGCCCCCCATGGAAGGGATGTATGTGAAACCCCTCACGAGGGGTCTGGTTACTTTCATTAAAGGAGGAGGTCCAGACACACAGGAAAAGGAGTGACAAAATTGGGAAGATAAATAGATGGAAAAAAGACCAACAAAGAAAAGAAAATCGTTGCCACGTCTCTGACCTTTCAAAATGTGTGATACATGTGGCACGTGTTTCTGTGTTTCTCACCCCGGCTTCCAGCACTCTGGAAGGCTGTCTTCCTTAAACGGGGCGGCTACAAATCCCTGGGGCTACTCAGCTGTGTTCTTGGGGCTCTCCGCAGGGACTTCTAAGTGATGTACTGAATCTCACCAATACCACTTAATTGCACCAGACACCTGGATCTTCTGAAAGCCATCTCTTCAAGGTGCCCTGCAACCACCTCAGCACCCACATCTGGGACTGTGCTTACAGTCTGGTCTGTGCTCAGCGGAGGCCAAGGGACATCCCTTGATGTGGCTCAAGTGAGGCCTGAGGGTGGTCTAAACAGAGAAAAGATGCAAGGGCTGGATGGCCGCAGGGCAGGCTTACGGTGGTGTGGGCCACTTAGACACCCTGCATTGTTCTCAAAGGTTCCACTTGCACGCTGGGAGCAGACCCACTGCCCAAACGCTCTAGGGTTGAAAGATGAGGTCTGAATATCCTAAACTATCAGAGCTCCAACGCGACCTAATCCACTATACAATTTACTCAGGCCACCTGATCTTCTCTACTTACAACAAAACACAGAAAGAGCTGAAACAGAGCTAACCCAAGGTTAGAGTTTTCTGTTAAGCAAACCCAAGATCAGAGATTCAGTTTTGACAGTGGTAGGAATGACATTAAAATGCTGCTGCTGAAGGTGGATTTTCACTGGTCTTACAGTTGTCTTTGTATTTAGTTTTATAAAAATATGTGGGCTGCTTATGCCATAGTCATAGTCAGAAGACTTGCATCTATTTTTGTTACATATTTAGGTGTGGGGAACAAGAGCGCCCCCCTCCTGACACTCACAGGCCCCCTCTTGCCACGTGGTCCCCGGTCTGTTCTCAGCCCATCTCCCCTCTCACGCTCCATACTCACCGCCATGATGGTCTCGTGCACACCATGGCTCTGATGCTACTGACGAATCCGCAGCTGCAGCCTAAACTCCCCCTGTAAGCTCCAGGTCCACACTGACAGCTATCTACCTGTCATGTCCATTTGGACAACCTCAGAAACACTGGGGACGGACAGCATCTTCCGCAACATCTTTTCACTAAGTTCCAGGTTTCTGTCCACAACACAACCCTCATAGGCATGTGGACCTGAGAGTCCTCATCTTTAGCTACGTAACCAGGTGCCACAAGCCTTAACCTCTGGGCCCTCCCAGCCCCCGGCCCTCATCTCAGCCCAACCAGCCCCTCCCGCTGAGATCACTGGCCTCTGCTCCACTGGCCTCCCCGCCTCCCGCCTGTTCTTGTCCATTCTATACACAATGCTGCCATCACGGTGGTTTTTTTAAAAGTGCAAATCCAACCATGTCAGTCCAGGAGTTCTTTCCCAGCTTCCTGTGGGCAGAGCTGTGCGCTTGCTTCTGTGTTTCTGAAAATGCCTCAGTGAAGGCATGAAGGCTGGGGTGTGGGGTGGGCGTCACAGAGCAGGACAGAGCTATGGACGGTCTAGTGCCTGGTGTACCCCTGAGAGGGCAACATCTGGGCAGCTCCTGAGTCCCCCAACTCCCTCAGCTGTGCCCCTACATCCCCCAGCACAGCCCCAGGCAGGAAGGGCCAGGGTGTCAGGCAGTGGCCCAACCAAGCGGAGGCGCGGTCGGCACTCAGCTGTCCGAGCTGGTCCTGCCCAAGGTGTACGAAAGTCCTTGCAGCAGGCTCTGGGCTTCCATGTCAGAGCTGTGTCCTCCCACTCTGTGTGTGTTACTCAGTTGTGTCCTGCTCTTTGCAACCCATGGACTGTAACAAGCCAGGCTCCTCTGTCCAAGGGATTTCCCAGGAGTGGGTAGCCACTCCCTTCTCCAGGGGATCTTCCCTACCCAGGAATCAAACCCGGGCCTCCTGCACCACAGGCAGATTCAGAGAAGCCCTCCCACCTTACATCCTCCTTTCTCTCAATGAACTTCCTGTGCAAGTTACTGAGCCCACAGTTTCATAGCGTATGGCAATGAGTATACATTAAAATAAGCACGCACTTCTCCTGGACTCCAAAGTCCTGGACTTTGTCTGGCCACCCAGTAAAGGGTGGGCCCATAATTGGACAGTCCCAATGCCCAGCACAGACACCCGGAACACCAGTCACAAACAAAAGAGTGGGCTCCTAAAATGTCTGTAGCATCTCTGTATTAGCATTTATCCAACACGGCTGCTGCTGCTGCTGCTAAGTCACTTTAGTCGTGTCCGACTCTGTGCGACCCCATAGACGGCAGCCCACCAGGCTCCCCCGTCCCTGGGATTCTCCAGGCAAGAATACTGGAGTGGGTTGTCATTTCCTTCTCCAATGCATGAAAGTGAAAAGTGAAAGCGAAGTCATTCAGTCGTGTCCAACTCTTCACGACCCCATGGACTGCAGCCTACCAGGCTCCTCCGTCCATGGGATTTTCCAGCCAAGAGTACTGGAGTAGGGTGCCATCACCTTCTCCGATCCAACACTGCAGTAACCATCAATTCCTGCCCATCTGACCCACTTGAAACTGAGTTCCTGTCACGGATACTGTATGCAGCATTTTCTTCTGAGTCCCAAAGGCCTAGCACACAGTAAAGCACTGAATAAAACAGAAAAAAGCAGCAAAGAGGCAAGGAATGACAGATAGAGCAACTGATCTGGAGAGAGACTAGAGGAGAAAGCAAGAACCGGGGCAGCAGCGAGGCTGTCTGGACGCCTGAGGAAGACAGATGGGGAGGAGGCGGCAGGCGAGAAAGGAAGGGGCGCGGGCGGGGCTGGGGGAGAGCCGGAGTCCCTTACACACAGCTGATAACCAGCAGCAGCTTGGACACGCTCTGCAGGTGGAAACCGTTGGGGCTGTCCTCGGGGATGTGCCGCGTCTGCGTGGAACCTGTGGGGAGAAGGAAGAGGCCATCATCACGCGGCCCGCGAGCCCACCACCAGCTGACATGAGGCCGGTCCTGCACAGAGCTGTCCGTGATGCTGCTGTCTCAGAAACCACGTGCTTCGTGGACAGCCCTCTGCCCTCTGAAACTAGAGGGGAAGTGACTGAACAGATGAGACCCCTGTAGCTGGCACCTGCAGGGGCAGGACAAAGAGACCTGCAGCCGTGGAAGGCAAACAGCACCGGGCTGGGCCAGAGGCAGCTTTCAGCGCTGGCTTCATCCCTAACCGGCCACGAGATGCTGAGAAAGTCACATGAACACTGAGGGTCAGTTTATTCAAATGAGAAGTTAGTCAGAAGTCCTGCACGTAAAACACAAATAAGATGGGAGTGCTCCGGCTAAAGCCGGTTGAGGGACATAGAAGGCTGACACCCCCCTCCTCCCCCTGCCTCAACCTGCTGTGATCAACACCCCAATATCCGGGGAGGGAGGAGCAGAGGATGGTCTGAAAAACCCCTGCTGCAGGTTTCTACAACTGAGCAAAGACAGAAGAGTGTGAACAGCTCCATGGGAGGAGGGAGACACACGAGGAGGGGGCCACCTTGGACCCCCTGACCTGTTATGAGGTGACACTGGGGTCTGAGCTTCAGCTTCTCCAGGAGCCTTTCCTGAGAACGTGGAAGCTTCAGGCTCAAGCTCATTCAGGGAGCCATGGAGCTCAGGGAACACAGAGGCAAAAACTCAAAGACACTTTCTGTTCAACAGAGCATATAAGGGGTACAGCAGGGGCTGGGGAGCTTAAGGGCAAAAGGAAAGAGTAGAGCAGGGGTCCCCAACCTCTGAGATCTAATGCCTGATGTTCTGAGATGGAGCTGATGTAATAATAGTAGAAATAAAGTGCACAATAAATGTAATGAGCTTGAATCATTCTGAAGCCACCCCACCCTCCACCCCAGTCCATGCAAAAATTGTCTTCCATGAAACCGGTCCCTGGCGCCAAAAAGGTTGAAGACCACTGCAGTACAGTATCCAGAGCCTCAGACTTTATGAGTCGTGAGCCAGTCACACCCAGTCGATCCCAGACTGCAAGGTGAGTGCGCCTGGTACAGGCAGGGAGCTCTGCCCACAGCCCCGAGACATCCGCCCCGCCCCCACCTGGCACGCACCTGCCACATGTTTGATTCTGTGGCCCACGTCCTCATCAGTGGGCGTGGTGACGGGGCTCATCACCTCCTCCAGGTGTGGCACCCGCAGGTGGGCATGGGGCCGTTTTCTCCTCCGCACCGTCGGGGGCTTGCTGGCCTTCTCTTTAGGAGACTGCCTGTGCATTTCCGCCAAGTAGGCGCTCTCTGTTTTGGTCAGCTCACTCTCTGTCAGGGTCAAAAGACCACGTCAGAGGCCACGTGCCCTTGCCTCCAACCTAACATACTGACCTCTGGAGCAGCTCTATCCACTCCTAGCTGAATGCCCTGTAAAAGTACCATGTTCCCATACCGGACTCTGGAGTGTTGCCCGGAGGGTGGGGGTCCCTCAGGGATGCCCCTGAGCCCTAGAAAGTTATTCTGGGACCCAACCCACCCCAAAGCCCTCTTCTGGGTCGTTCAACAGTGTGTAGACAAAGGCTTCCAACGTACACCCTCACATGTGCAGCCCAGGGCACGTCACATTTCCCAGTGGATGCCTTCGGTGGCTATTTCCTTCTCATAACAGTATTACCACCAGTGTGTCTAGACCTCAGGCTCATTCTGGGGGGATCACGGATGCTTTCAATTGTGGTTTAGTTGCTAAGTTGTGTGAGACTCTTTTGTGACCCCATGGACTACAGCCCTTCAGGCTCCTTTGTCCATGGGATTTCCCAGGCAAGAATACCAAAGTGGCTTGTCATTTTCTCCTCCAGGGAATCTTCCTGACCAAGGGATCAAACCCATGTCTCCTGCACTGGCAGGCAGATTCTTTACCACTGAGCCACCAGGGAAGCCCACTCATCATGATTACAACCTCATAAAGGCCACAGTCAGAGTCTCTAGAACATGCACACGTTCACATACACGGACCCATTTCTGGGCAGACTCAGGGACCCCGTGAAGCCCCCCTCACCTCCTCCGTCTCTCCCTGTGCCCCAGGCTCCCTCCCCTGCCTGAACGGGGACAGAGGGTCGGTTCACCCAGCAGCATCGGCAGGCGCTCACCCAGGTGGCGGAAGTAGTCCTCCAGCCCACTCCAGAAGTTCTTCTCGATGAATGTTTTCACCAGCCCCCAGGGCTGTTTCCGATAGCGTAGCTCCGTGGAGACCCTGAGGAACAAGCCAGAACCAAGATCAGCCCTTTCCTGGGTGGACCCTCCTCTGCCGGGAACAGGAAACTTCGGGTTTAAGGTCAAAGCAGCCTCATGCTGCCCTTTACAGGTTTGCATCCATGATGTCATGTGATTTCCCTGGGCACCCTGGGAGGCAGGTGAGGCCAGTGGGGTTATCCTCATTTTAGGGATGGGAAAACTGAGTCTGAGAATTTGTAAGCGGACCAAAGACTAACATGAAGGGCCCTGACTCCCAGATCAGAGCTCACTCGTGACGCCATGGGGCCTCCTCCTGGGAGGGCCCAGGGCCCTTCTCTCTGTCTCCAGAGACTTCGAGCCCAAGGCAGAGTCTTAGGCTTCATAGCTTCCGTTAAGAGTTTCACTGCCTACCACCCGCCTCCTGCCTTTCCATCTCCCCAGGACTTTGCCAGCTCCTGCTCTGCCCGTGGGCCTCTCGCTGCCTGGTCTCCTGCAGCATCAGCTCCTTCTGCTCCTGCTTGGCCGCTGCTCTGCTCTCCTGAAGGTTCACTTTTACTGCTGACGCTCCCCACGTCCAAGGCTGCCAGCTCTGCCCTCACAAGGAAGAAGCAGGGACCCCACCCCAGTCTGATGTGCGCACGACCATGGCCCCTCACCCTGCTCCCAGCAACCACTTCCTGGACTAAGGGTCAGCTCTGTGGGGGTCTAGCTGGACAAGCAGCTACCTCTAAGGGAGCTGGGCAGAAAGGACATCCAGCTGGAAGGCCCCCCAACCCCCCGCCAAGGAATCTGGAAGCAAGGAACACAGACCCTGCAGGAGAGGAAGAGAGGGGCTGGAAGGAGGTGAAAGAAAGGAGAGGGAGGAAGAGGGAGGAAAAAAAGAAGGGAGGGAGAAGAGAGGGAGCGGGGAGGGAGAAGAGAAGGAGGAAAAAGAGAAGAGTGGGATGGGAGGGGTTGCTCTCACAGAAGCCAAAAAGGATTTTTTTTTTTAATAAGAAGATGAGAAAGATTCAGACCCTTTTCCAAAGTGTGGGTATTCATTTGATCTTCCTGACTCCCCAAAGACCCCTCTGCAACCTTTTATCAAATTCCTATTCTATTTGAATGACATGAATGAATTTCTGCTCTGTGAAAGATTTTGGTTTAAGATACAGGTACACAACCCTGTTATTCTCAGATGGGTATGTGTCTTGGCTTTTCAATCCAACTGATGGGTAAGCTTCTTGAAATGTCAGAGTCTAAATTTCTTCCATCCTCGAAATGCACACCACAGTGCCCTGGACAGTCATAAATACCATCGGACTAATCACTCAATAAACACTAACTCTGCTGTGTGCAGGCCCCATCCTGGGTGCTGGGAATAGAGTGATGGGTGGGCTCCTGCTGGCCTGGACGGCTGGAACAGCTGCCATCAGGAAGATGCCTGGAAACTCGCAATGTGCCCAGCATTCAGCAGGACAGGAAGGGCAGAGATTCGCTTCTCTAAGACCTGGGTTTCAGTGCTTGTGACTCTTGGAAAAGTTACTCATCTTGTAATGACCCTCAGTTTTCCTACGTGAAAAGTGAGGACAAACTCACCTCCTTGGGTTACTCTAGAGAATCCAGTTCGTGGAGGGGAAGTAACTACTCAAGACTTGTGAACTGCAGACAGTCACCAAATAGCAGTGGCTCTGATACTTTAGGAACGAGAGACACAGAGACTTCCCTGGTGGTCCAGTGGCCAAGACTCCTCCCTCTCAGGGCAGGGGCCCGGGTTTGATGCCGGGTCAGGGAACCAGATCCCACATGCTGCATCTAAGAAAAGATCTTGCCTGCCACAACTAATCGTGGTGCATGCTGCAAGTAAGGCCTGGTGCAGCCAAATAAATATTTTAAAACAAAAGAGAGATACACAGAGGAGTGAAGGAAATATGTGGTGGAGAAGTAGGAGGTGTCAGGTTGTGGGGAGGGCATGGGGTGGGTCTTGAAGTATTCAGAGAAAAGACAGAATAAAGAATGAGCCCACAGCCAACACCCCCCGCCTCCCTCCTCCTCCTCCTCAGGAGCACATCAGCGCTGTCCGATGCAGGGTCCCCCAGGAACAGCAGGGACTTGCTCTCAACCTGCCCGCCCGCGGAGACAGCACCTGAGTCGACTCTTGTTGCGGGCCACGCGGGTGAGCGTGTAGCGGTTGATGGTGTAGAAGTAGTCGTGATACGGCACGTCGTGCGTGAGGACCTCGGCGTCGATCACATAGCACTCGCTCTCCTGGCTCGCCTTGTACATGGTCTGCAGGGAAGAAAGGGCGGGGGGACAGGGCTGAAGAGGAACAAGCCGGGAGAAACCCCTCCTTCCCGACGGCCCCCCCCAGCCCGCTCCTGACTTCTGAGCAGGGACCCGAGGGAAACGTGGCATCTAAGCACCGTTTCAGGCTGAACAGCACGCACGCCCAGATGTTCATCCTGACATCTCTCTCCTGAATCATTTACAGCAGAACAGAGGCCGTCCCCGCCCGACCTCAGCTCACCTGTGTCTCCCTGACGGTGGCAGTTTTGGGAGCCAGAGGGTTGGTAAGGGTGATGGTGTAAAGGATCACTCGGCTCTGGTTTCCATTCTCCTCCTTCTTCCACGGATGGAAGATAATATCTGAGGGGAGAGGGGAACCAGGGGATGAGGGACGGAAAAAGGCCTGCTGTCCCCACCTCTGAGTGGCCCCGTCCAGTGACCTTCTCTCAGCTGCACTGGTTGCCAACTGGCCCCCTCAAAGGAAGTCAAAGGGCTTGGGGAGGAGGCTGAGAGGAAGGGGCGTCCGAGCAGAAAGAGGCTCATTGTAGACTGGCCGAGGACCTACACAGGCTCCGGAATGCGGATTGTTCTGGACTAGGGCAGGAGGTCCTGGGGGCCACCTACAGGGGTGCTGGCAACACTGGAGCTACTGTGATGGGGGCCTGGGATCCTCGGGAAGAAGCCCTCTCCTCTGAGACACGACCTCCCATTGCCCTCGGCATGCCCCTCCTCCTGGCAGAGGGCTACGCTGGTGCCCAAGGGCTCCTCCGCAGGCCTGGACACTGAGCAGCCTTACTGGTCCCCGGGGAGTTGCAGGGCAGGAGCAAGGAGCATCCGGTGCAAAGCACTGACTCTGAGAGCCTGAGGTTTGAACCCTATCCGGGCCCCTTCTCAGCTGCATGATCTTAGGCAGGTAACAGGGGTCTGAGATCCACCTCCCTCCCTGGTATCATGGGGACCACACCAGCACCCAGGGCAGACTGGAGGACTGAATGAGACAAGACAGGGTCACGAGCCTGGTGGGTGGCATGTGCCAACCAGGACATGGCAGCTGCTGCTCTCGGCTCGATGGTGAGCCCTGGGGGTTCCTGTTCGCTGCTGAGCCTTTGGGGGATAGCACTGAAGGTCCGGCTGCAGAGGACAAGTACAGCCACAGTGGCGTGAGGAGGAGCAGCTGGCAGGGCCCCGGGGAGCTCCAGAGCCACGTGCAGCCAGAGAGGGAGCATCCTGGGCCATCAGGTGGCTGGGAAAAGGAGGGTGCATCGGAGGGAGGAGAGGAAAGCAGAGCAGACAGAGCGGGAAGGGGCGGGAGGCACCAGCCCGGGGAGGGGCACGGACCTGAGAAGCGTCGCTGCTCCATGAAGTCCCGCTGGAAGGGTGAGTCGGTGAACAGGAGGTCGTAGAGCTTGTCCACGCTAAAGTTGAAGACTTCGTTCACGTACTGCCGGCCACTCAAGTCCTCGTAGAAAGCCTGGACCTCCCCTGCACAGAGAGGATGAGGAGGGTAGGCAGGGAAGGTGAGGGACACCCCAGGGACACCCCCAAGGCACTTATGTCTCTGTGGCTAATAGGGGAACGGCCGCCAAGGCTCAAAGGAGGCCTCGGGTGGGGTTGGGGAGCCCTGGCCTCCACTGTTTGTGGCTTCGTGTCAACTGGCCTCATTCCTCAGCTGGCACGTGCACTGGATGCCAGTGGGACTGGTCCAATGGGATTCTAGTTGCATCCCATTCACTCATCCTTTACAAAGAGCTCGTGAATCCACTGTTTGCCCTTACACTTTCAGCCTTCCAAATTAAAGTGGTCTTTTAGACTAAAGTTTAAATATAATAAATGACTACTCCCTGGGCCTGCTGATCGGAACCCAGAAGATCAGTTATCAACTGTCTGTAAGTTAAACCACAAGTGACAGCAAATGTCATCGCAGCCCAGGGCACAAGTGTGTCCAGGGACGCTTATGAGTCTGTTTATATAAAAGCTTCTAGGCTGGGCTGCGGGGCGGTGATCTGTGATGTGTAAGGTCTGCTCTCCTTCCATAAAGCTGCCTCTACCCCCATGACTTCATAAATTTCATTTTCTACAGAAGAAAGTTTCAGAGTACAGGTGTGTGCTGCTCAGTTGCTCAGGCATGTCCGACTCTGCAGTCCCATGTATATATAGACTATAGCCAGCCAGGCTCCTCTGTCCATGGAAATTTCCAAGCAAGAATACTGGACTGGGTTGCCATTTCCTTCTCCATGGGATCTTCCCGATCCAGGGATCGAACCCACGTATCCTGCATAGGCAGGCGGATTCTTTATCGCTGAGCCACGCAGGGAGTCCCTCAGAGTACCGAGAGTTGCTCAAACCTCAGCACTCCTCCTGAGCCCTCAGATCCACCCAGGCTCTGATCAAGAGACCCACAAGGGCTGGAAGTCTGATCTCAAGCAGGACGCTGACATTTCTGGCATCCCTGTGACCCTGAGAAGGCCAGGGCATCCTGGAGGGTCCGTGCCCACAACTATGCAGGATGAGAACTGTGGAGCACAGTTGGGAGGGACACTCCCTTCTCAGTTTACAAGAGCGGCACCCCAGAGTCCACAGAGAGACCACCTGTGCAGCCCTAGAAGGCAGTGGCAAACCAACCACAGATGAGACGCTGCTATAGGCGACTCACAGGAGAGACTGTCCAGACGGAGCAGTGGGCACTGCTGGCCCAGCCTCACAGGTCCGCCCCACCACCAACTCACAGTGCTCGCCAGCCACACCCACAAACACTGAGCATCTGGCCTCTCGCCCCGGAACGTAAGAGGCAGCGTGTTCCTGGGCGAGGGTGAGAGGCCAACCCTCTGCAGGAGGGAAGTAAGAAGCCACCTACTTAGAAATGTCAGAGAAGCCCCGTCTCCACAGTCTATCTGACGGCAACAGACTAGGTCTGAAACCCTCCTGCTGGCGTCAAAGCAAGTGTCTATTAAAACCTAACTATTTTCCAGGGGCTTCCCTGGTGGTTCAGGTGGTAAAGAATCCGCCTGCCAATGCAGGAGGTGCCGGTTTGATCTTTGGGTCCGGAAGATCCCCTAGAGGAGGAAATGGCAACCCACTCCAGTATTCTTGCCCGGGAAAGCCCACGGACAGAGGAGTCTGGGGGGCCACAGTCCATGGGGTCGCAAAAGAGTCGGACATGACTGAGTGACTAACTTTCTCCACTGAGAGTGTTTTTTTCAAGGCTGCCACTAAATCCCAGTCAGCTCCTATGGTTGATCAGCTCTTCCTGTTTGAACGCTTTCTACTCTTAGTCTCTAGGAAAACAAGCTCTCGGGTCACGGCTACTTCTCCTCCATCTCTTTGTTGGTCGGACACGACGTAGTGACTAAACAACAACCACGAATTTCCCGGGCTGGTACTTTGCTGGTGGCATAAACACTGATGGGCAGAGCTGCGGGAAAGCCAGTGCCAACATGCAATGACAAGACTAAACGGCAGGACAAAGCGCTACCCGCCGAGCAAAGACAGACAACTATGAAACGACACGGATCCTACAGTGAGTGCCCCCAAAAAGGGATATTTGCTAATAACAAGAGTATCTTTTTTAAAAAAAGAGCTCTATTACCCCACCCACCCTTCCGCCGGGAAGTCACACTGACTCCCGTCTCCATTATGGGAACATCTGTTAAGCCTTCAAAACGTCTGGAGAGAGGAAGGGCCACTCGGCCCCCACGGTGGACGCCCACCTTCATCGTGGGTGTCGGAAGAGTCACTGAGCTCAGTGGGGATGTCCTCGTTGTCGTTGAAGTCCAGCGAAGGGGAGTTCACGGGCGCGATGATCTCTATCTTCTCCCCGATGATGTTGTCAATGGCGAGCTCCTTCTCCAGAGACCCGTCGCCCTCTAGCACCTCCTCCTCCAGGGGCAGGCCGTCAAACTGGGGTGGAGACAGAGTGGTCAGCCTGGTTTCCTCTCCAGGGGAAGTCAAAGAGCTGGCCGAGGTGGCCTGCACGTTCAGAATGCTCGGGAACTGGGGTGTGGGGGCCAGGGTTCTCCCCAGTTCTGCTGTGGAAGACAGAACCTAGCAGGAGGCCCTGTCCTTCTCCTGACCCCAAGCCCCACATGTGGGCATAGCTGGATCCTTTAGTCCAGCTCTTCTCCTGGGCCCAGGCCTCTACCATGTGAGCCTGTCTCCACTACTGGGAGGTTCAAAAGGCTTCTTAAGCACTATTTGATTCATTCTCCTTTTAGCCCTGCGAGAGAACAGGTACACCTCTTTACATTTTAAAGTGAACCTCAGGGACTTTCCCGGTGGGCCAGCAGCCAAGAATCTGGCTTCTAATGCAGAGAATGTAGGTTCAATCCCTGGTCAGGATACTAAGCTATCACATGCCTCCTTGGGGCACCTAAGCCCACACGCAGAAACTAGAGAGCTCGCACGTCACAACTACAGAGCCTGTATGCCACAACAAGACCAGTGCCAGTCAAAAAAAAAGAAAAACTCAGACACAATAACTTAAAAAAACAAGTTAACTTCAGAGACAGAAAATGCAGACTAGGCATCGAATGGATGTTTTCATTCTAAGGCCAAGTGGTCTGACTCCTAAACCACTAGAACATAAGGCTCCCTTCTCTGGGAACCCTTTCTTCTACCTGTCAGCTCACACCCAGACACTTCCTTCATCCAGCTTCTACGCACTCCATTACCAAGTCCCAGAGGACAGACTCCTTCTTCCATACTGGTAGGTCTTTTGCAAAGCCAGCACAGCAGGTAGGTAGCAAGGAAGGGAGCCTTGAGTGTCCCTACCAGGGGCTCCATCGCAATTTACGGGATGAACAGAGAGCGGTTGTGCAGTCCTGTACTCATGTTTGACTTTGACTTCAGATCAAGGCAGTGAAAAGAAGACCTGGAATAGTTCTCCACCAGCAGGCTGATCACGGCAGGCCACCAAGGGCAAAGCTCACACATTGGACTTGAAATGATTCTCATCTGCTAAGCCAAACAAACTCTGGTACCCGACGCACCGAGAACCCAGCTCTGGTTTCTACAGGCATTCGAATGTGGAGCCCGTCTGCATAAATTGGCCACAGTATAACCAGCCTCCCCTCTACCTGCTCCCCAGGCCGGGAAACACCATCACTGGGCTGGGGTGGAAGCAGAGCGGGGTCCCTGCCCGTACCGAGACGGGCGCTTCACTGCTCCCCGTGGACGTCAGTGTGCTGTTGGTGATGGACTTCTTGGGCAGCTGTGGACTGGCATCTGGCTTGGTCTCTATGCTGCTTTTGGACGAGCTGTCGTTCACTTCATTCTCCTCTACGGGGATCTCCTCACAGTAGCTGAAAAGAGAGGCAACATGAACCGATGTTAACCTCGGTGGCCAAGACGGCCAGCTCACGAGAAACACACTCCTAAAACTATACGGGCTCATCTGTATCTTTGCTGTGTCCAAGGCCTTCCTCTATCCACTACTTGCCTGTGAACTGCCCTTCTAAAGCCTCCTTCCCACCTTACCCCTCCTTTGCGTGGTAAAGTCTCTATCCCCAAATTCACCTTTTCCAAAGGCATTCTCTTAAATGTGACCATTATTTGTCTTAAAATTCCTTTTTTTCCCATTGGCACCCCATCCCACCCCAAGCTGCCCATTTAATCAAACATCTGTGCTCTGAGCATACATCTGATTTCTCATAGTGACTAGGACAGGACTCTGAACGGGTGCCTTTTGCTGGTGCTGCCCAGATTCTGGATCATAAATAGCAAACTTCTCTGCATCACACACTGAGGAAAAGCCCTTCTTGAGATAAAGGCGAGCACACTTCTGTGGACACTGCAGGTATGCCACTGTAGCTTCTCGCAAGGGAGAGACCATCACCACCATTCTCATCGGTATCTAACCTCTACACGTCACCACACCTGGATGCGTTACAACTCTGCCTCTAAAATGCATATCATGATTTATGCAACCAAGTAGACACACAGTGAAGTGACAATACTATCAGGGTGAGAAGCGGTACCTGAGCGCAGGCCTACGCACTACACATCTGATGCTCTTTCCTTGCGGTCTATTCTATGCCTCTCACACGACAGCTCTAGCTCAAGCCTGCCTGCACCGCTTTAACCCATCAATAGCACCTGGTACAGCAACAGCCCCTGCTCTTCACAACGTCCTTCCCTTGGCTTCCAGCACATGAAATTGCTAGCGTCCTCCCACCTCGATGGATGTTCTTTTGTGTTTTCTTTTGCTGCCTCTTTCCCAGGCCCAGTCCCTGAGCTGTTTCTTATGTTAATTCAGTCACCTGGTGATCTCAGCCACCAATAACCTCCGAGGTGATGGCCCGAGCCCAGACCTCCCCACACTCACACAAACACCCACGTGACATCTCCACATGGCTAACAGTCATCCCAAACTCAACTTGCCTAACATCAAGCTCCCAATTTTCCCTCACAGCAGTTCAGAACAACTCTATCCTTCCAGCTGGTGGATCCTTAAAGCCACTTGTGAGTCCTTTCTGACTCATCAGCAAATCCTCCAAAATATGCTGGTTCTATCTTCCAAATATATTCAGAAACTAACCTCTTACTGCTGTTTCTACAGCTACCCTCCTGGTCCAAACCACCATCACCTCTCATCTAAAGGATCTAAATTATTCAGCAGCCTCTTAGCCGGTCTGCCCTGGCTCCCCTTCAGCCTATCTTCAACCCAGGAGACGGAGTGATGTTAAAATGTTAAGTCAGGTCTCATCAATTATCTATTTGAAGCCTTCCCCAGCTTCTCATCCTCCTCGGAGGAAATCATGCCGGCCCAGCAGCCCTCAGAGTCCAGCCTGACCTCCTGCTTCCCACCCGGCCTTGGCTGGCTGACCCAGCCACTCGCTTCCTCCATCTGGGAGGGGCTTCCCACAGCCCCGTCCCGGGTGCCCCCTCGCTTCCCTCGGGGCCTGACTTAGATGCCAGTCTCTGGCCATCCTCGCCCCCCGCGGAAGGGCTCCCCGCAGGCGGCCTGCCCCCTGCCTCGCTCACCCCATCGTGTTGAAGTCGTCATCGGGGGGCACGTAGTCCTCGTCATCACTGGTCAGGCCCAGCTCGTTCCCGTAGCACTGGTGGACGAAGTGCCACAGCTCCTTGGGGCACAGAGGCTGCAGGGGACAGCAGAGAGGCTTGACCCTTCCTTCCTCGGGACTCCACTCTCCACAGAGGCATTGAGTTTACCTGGACTCCCTCGAGGGATGAGAAGCCAAACTCTTCTCTCCTCGGCTGGATAAGTGGAGAGCGACAGCTCCATGAAAACCCCACCCCTGCCCTGCCCTGCTCCAGATCTGTTTTTCCCCGAAGAACATGGCTTTTAGCAAAGCCAGGAACTCGACCTGTTCCCTCTATTCAGGTCTGCACAGCAGAACCGATGGGCCCTTGAACTGCCCACCTCCTGTCCTGTGAGTGAGGACCTGCATTAAGCAGCATAAACCAAGGTACTCTGGGGCCAAAATGATCACAAGAGCTTCTGAGCTGGACTCAGAATGAGACAACCTTGAGCCAGTCTCCCTGACTCAGCAGGAATCTCCTGATATCTGATACTAACAGTGGTCTCGCAGGCCCCAATGGATCAGAACCAGGAATGAGACGTTACACCTCCAAGGTGGCCCATTCCTCAGCTGGGCAGTTCCTGTGCTTGGAAAGAAGCTGACATTCTCACAGCTTCAGGGGCCTCAAAGGTCACTGATCCAACTCTCTCTTCACTGCCTGAATACTTCTTTCCTTATCCTTAATCACAATCAGTTTGCCTACAGGTCTATGTATTAGTTCCATATACAGTTTTTCTCATTTCACTGGATGTCTACATATTCTCCTCAGAAGCACTGTCCTAAGAAAAGTTAAGCTCTCACTGAGGTTCAGAGTTTCAGGCAAGAGGCAACAGAATGTCAAAGAAGGAAGGTCAAAGGTGGAGACCATGGATGAGTCTTGGTTTGCGGGGAAGGAGAGATGCTGGGAGGGATACATGTGAAAAAGAAAAGGGTTAAGAAAAACAGAAACAGTAAAGAACGTTCCCACCAACAGATCTGATAAGGAATTGGAGCTTTCTTTTGATGTCAGCCTTTTAAGGTATGGGCTTCCCTCGTAGCTTAGTCAGTAAAGAATCTGCCTGAAATGCAGGAGACCCAGGTTTGATTCTTGGGTTGGGAACATCCCCTGGAGAAGGAAATGGCAACCAACTCCAATATTCTTGCCTGGAGAATCCCATGGACAGAGACGCCTGGAAGGCTACAGTCCATGAGGTCACAAGAGTCGGACATATCTTAGCGACTAAACCACCACCAGTTTTAAGGTATAGTTTAAGAAGCAGGCAGCTGGCAGGATGCCATGAGCCAGGGTTCCAGGATCCCACTGGAGAAATGCCCAGAATAGCAGTTGGAGTTGTCTCTGAGCCAGGGTCCAGTGTGTGTGTGTGTGTGTGTGTGTGTGTGTGTGTCGGGGGGCAGCTCTGTGTGTGTGTGTGTGTGTGTGTGTTTCGGGGGGCAGCTCTCTGTGTTCGCTCTCCTGGTCCCAGAGGAAGGCACTTGCTTCTCCTGTACCTGGACCTCCTCCCTCCAGCTTTCATGGAGACCATCCACCGTGCCCGGGACATGCCTGCCTCCCTGCCGGACCACGCCCTCCCCTTCCTCACAGGTTGCCTTCTCCACGCAGCCTGCTCTGCCTGAGTCCACCGGGCTCCGCTCATCTGACCATAGCTGGGGCAGGCACAACTGGCAGACTCTGCTCATCAGGCGGAATTCTTGATTATTTTGTGAGTGTTTTTGCAAACCATATGGATGATCCTCTGTCTTAGACATGACAGTGGTTGTGAGCTGAAAATTCAAACCTGCCAGTGGAGACCCAAATGCATTATCATTTTACCACTATCCATGGCTGACAAAGGTTGATGATCAACTCGAGTTATCAGGATTTACACGAGGGCTACAGACTTTTAGGTTAGAAAAAGCTCTAAATAACACATCTGTTCAATTTCCTTTAGATGATGGTAAGTTTGGGCTAGAGTCAAGGTAGATACACACATTAGGCTCCCTGCCAGAGATAGAGACTTAGGGGGGAAATTATATGATTATATAATAATTCCAATTACATATATGACATATATATAGCTAGGCAGGGAGGCTGTTTCTTAACCCCTGCTGCCCCCACCAACTTTTGCATCTGCACGGGAATTCTCTGACACCTTTAGTCAGGTCTCCTTCATCTACATCTCCCACAGAGTCCCCTTCACTCAGGTGGTCAACTGGTGGCTGTATTGACTCTATTTTCCTACTTTCTGTATTTTTTAAAAAAGGTTTATTTTATTGAAGTATAGTTGACTCATAATATTGTGTTGATTTCTGCTGTCCAGCAAAGTGATTCACATATACCTATGTATCAATATATTATTTTTCATATTCTTTTCCAGTTTGGTTTCTCAGAGGATATTTAATAGAGTTCCCTGTGCTATACAGTAGGACCTTGTTGTTGATCCATTCTATATATATGATACTTTGCATTTGCTAATCATAAACTCCCAATCCTATTTTCTGTATTTTTCATGTTCTGACATCTAAGGCCTTGCTGACTGTGGAGGGCCTGCCCCTTGTAGGATTAGCTAACTTCTACAGATAAAAATCAGCCCACGAGGAAGAACACCTTTTCTAGGTAAAGCCTCCAAGCCAAAGCCCACACCCCCAAGGGCCTCCCTTTATAGCTCTTACACGCCAGGGCAGTTCTCTCTTGCACGGTCTCTCTGGAGAGAAGTCTTTCTATCCTGAAGCCTGATGAAACATTCAAATTAGCAAGTCCTAAACCTGATTGGGCTTCCCAGGTGGCTCAATGGTAAAGAATCCACCTGCCAATGCAGGAGATGCATGTTTGATCCCTGGATCAAGATGATCCCCTGGAAAGGGAAGTGGCAAACCACTCCAAGATTCTCGCCTGGGAATTCCATGGACAGAGGGGCCTGGTGGGCTACAGTCCACAGGGCTGCAAGAGTCAGACACAACTGGGCAACTAAGCGACAGCAACACTCCTTCGTTCCTGTGAAACGAAGGCTCTTATTCTGCAGTGCCCCCTTGCTCTCTCTGCCTCCTGACTAACCTGGGGCTCCCTGTGTGGTATGCTGGGCCTCTGCTCTAGGGATCTGTGAGTATAAAAACCTCTTCCTCATGACAGTTATTCCTGTTTCTGTGTGTTTTACTGCACCTGATTGAAACAAACCCCAGTACATTTTAAAACAGCAGAACTGAGTGCCCTAAGTCAACAGGGCCTTACTCCAGGCAGCCAGGAGGTTGTTCACTTAAGAGGACATGCTACTCCCAGCACCTGAGTCACCAGCAGCGGAGGACACGTTACCGCGAGCCTGGAGGAAACGTTACTGCAAGCCTGGAGGAATTCCGGAACCAGGGGAAGCAGGGGCTTCCTAAGAGTAGGCCAACGCTGCAGCAAGAGCAATCACCCCAGTGGCCCCCACCCAAGGGGCAGGGACATTCTAGTCGGTGTGCATCCAGAGGCGGAGGAAGGAGCCAGGCAGGACTTACCTTTTCCAGGAGAGCATTCTGCCAGAGCCGGAACATCATCATGTACGTCCTATCCCGGGCCCCGAACGAAGTGAAAAAGTGCTGGATTGAAACAGAAAATGGCAAGAAATGTCTGTGAAGACTTACAAAATAATGGATGGAGACATGGGACTCCTTCCTTTAAAAAAGCTACTGAGGGATCTTCCTGGTAGTCCAGTGGTTAAGATTCCATGCTTCCAACACAGGGGGTGAGGGTTCGATTCCTGGTTGGGGAGCTAAGATCCCACATGTTGTGTAACATGGCCAAAAAAAAAAAAAAAAATTAAAAAGCTACTATTCCATCCTCAAATAGTACACCCATGACGACAGCACAGGGCTCTGCAGTGAAAGGGGTCAGTTCGCTGAGTTACCCACTGTCGTCAAGTCCTTTGCAATTGCTCAGGCACCCGAGACCTCTGAGTCACCCATTGTCTCTAAGTCCTTCAGTGCTCAGTGCTTCTCTTCCTGGTTTGAAGTTTTCATCTCCATAAAAAGCTTCCTTTGCCTCTGTACACAGACTGGTAAGTGGGAACCAGCCCAAAGGAAGGAGAAGGTAAAGCCACTAGTCACCCTTTATTAATTCAGCAAACACTTGACTATCAGTGTGTGCCCTCTTCTACATGTACATAGACTAATGCACGGGCAAACACTTTTCTACACATTTTGAGTCAATAACAAAACAGAAAGAAACTGCTGCTCTTAAGAAGCCTACACATTTGTGGGGACCTTTTATAATATGCAGGAAGAATGCGACAGAAAACCAGATCTTACTGAAGACATTGCAGGTGGCTCACAAATACTACTTCATTTAAACTAAATGAACTAAAACCTTGGAAAATAAACACGACTGCTAATATTCAATAAAGAGAAACAGGGTGGTGATGGTAGGTGACCCCTGTAATCACAAAGCTGCTTCATGCTAGAAGTAGAACTCGACGCAAAGGCTACTGGACCTTGAGGTCTCAGGGCTCTTGATCCTGAAATGCCTGAGTCAAAGGGTGCTGTAGACCTGTGTTCAGTCCATCTCTAGCCCTGAAAGTATCAGGCTTCGGGGCCTGGTTAAAGGTCCAAGATCACAGTGCTTTCTCCACTCTAAATTTTATCTACCACATCTTCCCCATGGCAACAATACAGACAATCCGTTTCCTATCAGACTCCTCACTCCTTTTGATGAGCTGTGCTGATACATAATGACACAACTTACGTTGTTTAGTGCTTTACAATTTAGTGTTTTCAAGTGTGGGAGGTCATTCCAAGATTCTGACAAATAGGCATCACTGGCTCCATTTCACACATAAGAAAACTGAGGCTCAGGGTACACAATGGAGCTATAGCCATGCGACTCTATTTCAGGTGTTCTGGCTCTAAGTTCAATGTCCTATTACTCCACTCTCATGCCTGCTAGACTCTAAGCACCTGCCCACCACAGAGGTGGTTCCCGCAATCCACATCGCTTTACCACCTCTCATCCCAACCCTACTGGTCTCCTCATTAATGCAACTGAAGGGTAGAATCCAGGAGTAGGGGGACTGGGGTCGGGGGGAGTAGTAAGTCCAAGATCAGACTCTGCTTACCTTTTCTGAGTCAGTGCAAACTTGGATGGCATTGGGGATGAGGCGAGCTGTCTTTTCTTTAGTCATGGAGCAGATGTCTTTCAAACGCACAGTTAGCTGGCATCCACGCAGAAACAGAGAAAGGAAAACAAGCAAGAGGCAGCATTAATAGAGTCAGGTGAAAAGTGTTCTCCAGGCAGCAGTTCACACAGAGGGAGTCAGATCACAGGCTGTATGCTTCTCAACCGCAAAGGAACCTCCTCAGAGATCACTTGGTTGAGTCCCTTATTTCAGAGCAACCCTCACTGGGAGCTCAAGGGTCTCTTGATTCTTGGTCCAAGGAGCTTGCTTTCTTATTTGTACACTGCCTGATAAACATGCATGGATCCCATCAGAATCTGCCACTTACAGAAACACAGAACCCTGGCGCCAGATGAGACCTTACAGTCACTTATCTAGTGATCATTTCTCACTTTATTTTGTAAAACTAGGAAATAGGCAAATGAATAAAGGACTAGCTTAAAATTGCATGGCAAATTGGTTGCAGAACCCAGACAGTACGAGCCAGTTCTGCTGAGGTGCAAGGTCAAGGTTCCTCTGACTCTTACTATTCTGCATCTGTGGTGGTGTAGTCCCTTAGTCATGCCCAACTATTGGGAGCCCATGGAGCCCGCCAGGCTCCTCCATCCATGGGATTCCCCAGGCAAGAACACTGGAGTGGGCTGTCATTTCCTTCTCTTGGGAATCTTTCCCATCCAGGGATCGAACCCGCATCTCTTGCATTGTAGGCGTATTCTTTACCACTGAGCCACCAGGGAAGCCTAAATATTTACCTGCATTTCCCCCAAATCAAATGGTCTCCACACTCTCTTCCACACCCAAGAAGGAGGGAAGAGGGAAAGGCATGGTAGAGACCTATCCTTCAAGACTCACGCTTTTGTGAATTATACAGAGGCTTGGGTAGAGCATGAAGTCAACCAAAGAACCCAAGAGGAGGCCACTTCCCCAGCCACAGCCCAGAGGACAGCCTCGGGAAGCAAGTCTCAGATTTGTTTTTTGTTTTTTGTTTTTCTTAATTTAGTTTTTGGCCGTGTGGCTAGTGGGAGCTTGGTTCCCTGACCAGGGATCGAACCCATGCACCCTAGCAATGGAAGCTTGGAGTCCTAACCACTGGACCACCCAGTCTTTACCAGAGTTTCCCAGCGGAAGATGTTGCTGTAGAAACAGATCCAGTTTTCAGAGAGGTAGAGTCGGCCCTGAAGAAGAATGTCTCTTTGGAGTGCACAGGAGTAATCTGTAGCAGAATATGGGAGACGGAGCTCAGGGACAGGGAGGCTTCTCAGTAAACTGCTTCAATTCAGCAAGATACTGCCCACACACCCCTACCCCTGCCTCCCCTCTCCGCCAGCAGCCCCAGGGAGCTCAACTGTCCACCACAGACTAGGTGTGAGACACACCAGCCTAGCGGCCCAGGGAGTCCCTAGCAACTTCTGATTGGGAACATGTAGGGTGTGAAACATGCTACTGCCTGGAGGCAGAGGCATGGATGAGACAGCAGAGGAAGCAAGAACATTAGAGGCAGAAAGGCCAATACAATTCAGTTAACGCCACTCCCCCCTCCAGGACTTCCCCAGTCCCCCGTGCAGACACAAGAGGGGCAGCGACTGCTCCCAGGCGGGGCTCTCTGGAGGCCATCACACACGGGGCTCAGCCCTGAGCCCCCATCACTGGGCCAGTGCTCTGGATGTCTCCCCTCCCAGTTCCAGACAGACGCTGTCACTTGGGGACCCTCTAGTCAGAGAAGCAGCCTTCCTTCCTGTCCCCACACCCAGGTCACCCCGCTCACCAACAATGAGGCGCTCCGTGTCTGGAAGTTGCTTAAAGAGCTTTCTGAAGTCTTCATTTCTCTGCTTGTATGTGGGGCTTAACACCTGAGTGACAATGGCCAAGGTTAGCGGATGCTGCTAGGTTCATGGGCTGGGGAGGAAAGTGGAGGAGGAAAGCCTGCTTGCTTATTTAAAGGCAAAGTTGAGGTTCCAGTTCAGGCAGAGACCCCGGAAGGCCAGGCTAGGCAAAGGGGGCTCAGTGTGGAAAAACATGGTGGAGAGAATTTGAAACTGCCAAGGGCTTTGTACCCAGTGTTACCCAGTGTCCATCAGTGAGAAAACGTCAACCCTACTAAGCAGGGCTCACATAACCACACCCCAAGTGGAGAAAGGAAGAGGGGACCACTCTGGGCTATCGCTGCCCTGCCTTCTGCCAGCAGGAAGCACCAACTGACAGTGGAGCAGGGGCCCAAGGGGACCCCCCTACCCCCACAGCAGGACCCAGGATATATGACGGTGCCTAGTGCAGCTCTCAGAAGCTGTCATTGTGAGTAATATAGTAAGCACTTGGCTGTGTCTGAAACTTACGATAGGAAAAAAAAATCATAAAACATAAGACCAGTACAATGTTATGTCAATTATATCGCAATAAAACTGGTGTGGGCAGGGGCAGAATTGCCCTGGATTTTTAAAAAACCCATAAAACTAGGACTGAAAAAAAGCACACAAATAGAAAATTAAAAGCCTAACTGGCAACTTGAGGTACTCAAACTTCATTCGCTCACCACTGCTTACAAGACTATCCAATCCAACTTTCCTTTCACATTACCACCAAGGAAACCAAGCTCAGAGAGTGGTCCCTGCCCAAGGTCTCCTGGCCAGTCAGGAGCAAATCTCTGGATCCCTGGTTCCGAGCTCACCTCCCGCCACCACCTGAGCTGCCAGACGTCCCTGCATCCACCAACCTTTTTGGTGCCTCAATGCAAACTCCTAACGATAGCGAATCATTCCAGGAAATCCCATAAACCAGCTGATCAGACAGGAATTCTGCTCTTTCTGAGCTTACAGTTGTGTGCCCGTAGATGAAAGGAACCCAAGGATGAAACATGAAGACAAGTGCACAGCTCGGCAAGGGCCAGGTATCATGATACAGGCCATCTGAACTCCACTTGGGTGACCTGTTGACCTACTTATGTCAGGAGCACACACAGGTAGGCAGACTGTNAGCTTACAGTTGTGTGCCCGTAGATGAAAGGAACCCAAGGATGAAACATGAAGACAAGTGCACAGCTCGGCAAGGGCCAGGTATCATGATACAGGCCATCTGAACTCCACTTGGGTGACCTGTTGACCTACTTATGTCAGGAGCACACACAGGTAGGCAGACTGTCCTGGTATCGCTGACTGACAGGTCTTGGCCACTTACACTTTCTCGCCCACTTTCCTGAGAATCCACTAGCTGTGGCAACAATGGAGTGAGCTTCACACTGTTAGCTTTTTGCAGAACCAACAGCCTGCAAGACAGGGACTGCTGCAGCCTGGCCACCCTGGCAGCAGGTTCTGACCACCTCAGCTCAGCTGACTGCCTGTGCCAGAGAAAAGAGGATTTTAGGAAGCTGGAGGAGAGAAAACAGCATGACTTCAGTTTGGGAAGGTTTTCCACGTAAGAGAGAAGAAAGTGCTTTCAACCACTTTGCCCAGAGTTAATCTGAAATTTAAACTTCTGTTTTGGCTCATTTATAAAATGAGTTGTATTTCCAAGGGGATCCTCTGTTACCTTCCCCAAAGCAATGACATGCTGTAGAATCCCAAACTTCAAGAATCAGGATCACTCACTGGGAGGGAAAATCTGGAAGCCAGCCCACGCCATGACTTCGACAGCTAGAAAAGACCTCAGAAGACAACACTTCTCTGACCTACATGTTAGTTTCAAAATGACACAAAGATATCTAACTTCAATGTGAGGCTTCCTGGCCTCACAGAACAAGAGTTCACACGTTGAGAACCCTTGCCTGACCACCTGACTGGTCTATAAGTTACTGACCGACCTCGTAGGGCTAACACGGAGTGAGAAATGACCACGCTCCAAGCGTTGTCATAAGCCCTTTCACCTGACTACAGGGTCGTTTTTATTATCCCATTTTAGACTCGAGGAAACTGAGGCACAGTTTAAGTAACTTGCCCGAGGCACATGGTTACAAATAAGAGTGTAACCACGGTACGAGCAAAGTGTGGTCCACAGCTCCAGGTTTGAGCCGTCCCTCTGCACGGCCTTGGGGTTCCTGAGCCGAGAAGGAAACCACCAGGATGCCCCAGCCGAACACAACCTCTTGGTGATGAGATACTAACTTATGTGGGGGTCCCCACTAGCCTTCCATGCCTGCAAGTGGGTCTTTTTTTTGGGGGGGGGGTATGGTTTCAGCTTTGCAAGTTCTGGAAATTTTATGTATAATATGAACCTAGTTAACACTACTGCAATATACATTTAGAAATACCTAAGATGGTAAACTTTATGTTACACGGATTTTAACACAATTTCTTTGTGGGTTTTGTTTTTTTTTTTGCTACACTGTGCAGCTTGCACGATCTTAGTTCCCTGACCAGGGATTGAACCTGGATCCCTGGCAGTGAAAGCACCGTGTCTAACCACTGGACTGCTAGGGAACTCCCACAATTAAACGAAAACAAAAGCTATTAGTTAAGTCAGTCTTTATATTTACAAA
Source organism: Oreotragus oreotragus (assembly GCA_006410675.1). Lineage (NCBI taxonomy): Eukaryota > Metazoa > Chordata > Mammalia > Artiodactyla > Bovidae > Oreotragus > Oreotragus oreotragus. The sequence goes on from SJYX01006908.1 coordinate 451,891, forward strand.
GTTCCAATATCAGCCTGAGGACCAGCCTACCAGGTGGCCCGAAGTCCCCCTCAGTTAAAACTGGACATCAGCCATGCCATTACCCCCAGCCTGGAAGTCCTCCCGCTGCTGATGCTCTCTCCATGGCGCTCTGTCACCCCTGCTCCTCTCACAGCCGGTGAGGACTCAGAGACGCAGGTGCAGGGAGTCAGGCCCTCATCTCCAAACCAGGGGCAAACTGAGGGAGACACCTCTCCTCTCCTCACACACAGTCCTGGCTGTCAGGAGGGGAGGGCCCATCCAGCCCTGGTCTTGGAGGTCTGCCAGTGCTGCGAGGGCTTCCTGGGGTGTAGGAGCCCCTTAACCCAGGCCTGCAAATTGGCGGCCTGATCTGAGCAGGCTGCCAGCATGGAAGGCAGGCCAGCTAGCCTCCCAGGGTCTAAAGTACAGAGATATTAGTCGGCTGCCACCAGCTACCTTACTGACGTGGGAGGCGATGACCCATTCTCCCTGGCGTCCTCGCGCTCTTAAAGCCATCTCCTCCCACGGAAAGAGAAGCAAGGCTCATGCATTTTCATTTTAAATGGCTAAAGAATTTTGGTCCAAGGATTGTCAAACCCGGGGCCCCCAGGACACAGAGAAGTGAGGACATGCACTCACGGCGGGAATCTCCTCAGACCCGGGCCGGCAGCAGAATTCTGCACCGGCAGGCCCCTCCGTCAGCTTCTTCAGGTGCTGCTGCAAAGGCTGGCTGTCCTGCTCCAGCAGGAGGCTCCAGAGGACCCCCGACTCCATCAGAGATTCCATCGCTCCCACAGGCTACCTCCCCACGAAACGCCGATCCTTGAGCACAGATCCCTCACCGTGCTCCCAGGATGCAAAGAGTCAGTCTCGCTGGGCTGGACGTGAACGGGTGGCTTCGGGCTCCTCGGCAGAGGGTCTGTGTGACCCCTGATACTTCCTTGGCTTCCCTTGAGCTCAGTTCCCAGCGCCAAGCTTCATAACTGAGCGGGTGTGGTCAGCACGGTTCTCGGGACAGCCTGGCCGGCCAGCCTTCTGTGGCCGGACTGTTTCATTCCACTTGGCTCCCAGTGCGGCAGGTCTGGGCTAAGGGTGACCCAGAGGGAACGTGATGAAGCCCCTTCTCCAGGTCGGTGTGGACAGCTGCTCTGAGCAGCCAGCAGTGGCCAGGATGCAGACGACGGGGCAGGTGCACGGGGCCGCCAGAGGTCCCCCCTGCTGGGGCTCACTCACAGCCCAGTGGCTCGTGGCGGGTCTCAAACTCCCAGGAAGACGGACACCCAACTCCCCAGCGCCGTCTGGCTGGTCCCACAAGGGAGCCCGTTCAACGTGCAATCGCTCCTCTGGGCGGGCGCTGGCGGCTATGACTCACGGTCCTCACCCAGGCAGCACGGCCACCGCTGGCCAAGGCACCAGGGCCTGCTCCCACCCCCACCCCCACCCATACACACCCCCCTTTCCTCCCAGGCCGAGCTCCTCTCGGCTGACCAGCAAACAACTTCTTTGTTAGAGTCATCCGTGGCAGGAGGGAGGGGGGTGGCTGGGCGGGTAAGCGGGCAGGGCCAGAGCCCTACACATGCCTCAAGTTACAGGACCTGGGTGATGGTACCGGCCAATGTCCTGCAGTAACCCCCGGCCGAGCCTGGCCTCCCCAGCAGATGTTTCCTGCAATGGAAAGTAGATGGCCAAGGCTCCGCGTGGGGGAAGGGCGGGGAGGAGGTGCCAGGGGCACTGCTGTTATGCTGAAGTCTAAAATTGAAGACGCAAAACAGCCAGGGACTTCTTGGAGACACACTGGCCCCTCACTGATCCATCCATCCACCGACCTCCCCAGAGCAGCAGCCGGAGCCTGGAAGTTGAACTCATCCCTTTTCAGAGGTGCAGGTGGGGAGAAGTTGAGGTCAGCAGTTTCCAGGTCTGTCTGAGGCATCTCCTTCCTTCCCGGGGACGCTGTCCTGCCTCCAGTTCCAGCCAGATGGGGATCAAGGCCAGGATGAGGATTCCCAGACAGCCGCTCAGACCTTGGCGGCCAAGGAGCCATGCTCTGAGCAGAGAGACTGGGCCGGGTCAAAAGGGGCAGGGAAGCTGAGATCTCTGGCGAGGACGGGAGCCAGGCAGATGGGAACAAGGAGGCCTCCAGAAAGAGAAGCTGGGGGCAGAGGTCAGACAGCACTGGGGCTGGGAAAGTTGGATTCCCAGGAAACGTCAGAACTTTGAGATAAACAGGGCACCTTCCTCGCCCTCCCCAGCTACGTCCAGCCCAGGAGGGTCTCCAGGCTGGACATGATGGAGCATGTTGCCTTTGTCCTATTTGACTCAGACGTGACTGTACTTAAAAATGATCTAACAAATGTATGCAAGATACAGATTCTTGCTTCTGGATCCCAAACTTCTGATTCAGAGGAACCTGGCGTCTCCCAGTTATATGGTGCTGGAGGAAGCAGAGGAAGATTCTGAGTCCTTTCCAGGACTTGTATTCCTGTCTCTCTCTGTGCACACCCCGGATGCAGCCACCACCTCCACCCATTGTATCACACAGGGCGATTGTTCCATCAGACCACCACTGTCTCCAGGAACACGCTACACCTCCAACGGTCTCCTCCAGCACTCAGCATGGTGAACTTCAAGTATCAGCTGCTCAAGACCTATTTACCAAATGAACGCATTCCTTATACACCTCTGACACTGTTCCTGTTGACATGGCATCTCGTGTGCACACATCCATACACGTCCTCACTCCTATAGGCATGGCACCCCAGCGCCCAGTCCATGCAAGCACTCTCCAAGCCACATATCCTAGCTTCTCTCCACACTACCATCAGCAGTGGGACAGGAGAACCCAGCAATTCCATTTTACAGGGTGACGGGAATGCCCCTCTCCTGGGCCACCCCAGATCCAACGATCTAGGCAGTAACCAGGACCCATGAGGGCTGAGTCCTGGAAACGCTTGAGTATCTCTGGAGCCAGATGAGGGGATGACTGGGCTCCAGCGGGGTGACTCAGGGACAGGACACACCCAGAAAGATAAGCCCTGGGACCCTTTGTCTTCTACACCCCCTCACAACTGCCACTGGGCAGGGCACTGCCAGCTCCAGCCTGAGGAGAGGGAACTGACCTGGGCTAAATATTAACTCGACGGCAAACACTGGGAGCTGGGACCAAGTGGTACCCGCTCCCTGGGTAGAGCAGCAGGAGGGAGAGGGTGGAGGAGCCCAGGAGAAAAACAGATGGATTTTGGTAGAATGTTGGCCTCACCTCGGAAGAAAGCCAATTAAGACCCTCAGAGCAAACGCTGGACTGTCAACCAAATCCAGGTAGGGAGGAGCCGGATGTGGACTAAGGGGAGATGGGGGAGGTGACTGAGCAGAGGAAGGAGAGGGGAAGGGCAAAGGTGTGAGAGAGACACAGAGGAGCAGGACTGGGAGAGGTCTGTGTTGGAGACGGGTCACTCCAGAGAGTCAAGATGGCTACTGGGGATGTGGGGGTCAGCATGTGGAGGAAGCGGAGTCCATCTTCCCCGGAAAAAAAATGCCAGGTTGCCAGGGTGTCGCTGGGGATGCCTTCAGCACTCACTCCCACGTTGCTTGCCGATGCCCTAATCCGAGTTTCATTCCTACAAAGCTGTCCTCTTTCTCAGTTATATGTCTGCCAGACATGCCTGGCCACTCCACAGGACTGGCGCCATCCTGCCTCCCCCTGGACAGCCAGCATCACCCCCACCCGTACCAGCAGGCAACGTGGGCCCAAAGCCTCAGGGCAGCCACCAGGGTCTGGGCTCCTTCCCTGGGTTGCCTGGAGACAACTGATCCCAGCAAAGAGGCAAGGCAGGTGAGAAAGCACCTCTGTCTACCTGGAGCACCAGGAAGAGACTTCTGTGACTGGGCTTCCCCCAAGACTTGAGTCTGCTACATCCAGCAGGGCCATCTTTGGGGTGCAGATTATTCCCCGTCCTGCCCCCAACTTTCCCCTTGGCTCCCTGTTTCAGCTTATCCCTCTGTGAACTTATCCCCCAAACCAGGAGCCTTGACTAATAAAACTGGGGTGGTCAATGGTGAGTCTGGGGGGTGGGGGAGCAGAAAAGGGGGACTCGGGAGTAGACGTGCTCAGCCCTGGGAGGGACTCCGGGCAGCTGCCGACAGCCCCCACTTCAAGCCCCACTCTTTCAGGCCATGCTACACAGCCTGGGGGATCTTAGTTCCCTGAGCAGGTATCGAACCCATGCCCCCTGCACTGGGACGTGCAGAGCCCTAATCACTGGACAGCCAGGGAAGTCCCTCAAACCCCACTCTTGATCCGAAGAGCCCTTGCTGGAGACCAGAGGCCCTGTCTCAGCCTTTCCATGTCTCCCTGGGGTCCAAATACCTCCTTCCATGGGACCCACTCCTTATAAACGCCAAGGTGGTTTGTCGCCATGGTGACAGTTCCTCCCTGGATAAATAGATGGAAGAAGAAAATGCAGAAGAGAGGCAGGTAGAGGTGGAGGCTGGGGCAGAGGGCAGGGAGGCGTTGGGTCGGCTTCCTCTCTTATCAGACCCAGGCCATGCCAACGGGCTGGAGACGTTCTTGCAGCAGTCAGCAAGTCTGTGCTGACCCTCCCTGTCCTGGATCCGGCCAGACACTTCTAACTGTCCCCGGGGCTGAGGATGACAAGGCCTTTGCTCAGTCAAAGGACTTCCAGGGCCAACAATGGAGCCTTGGGCAGCAGAGCAGCTGGAGAGTCACCACCGGTGTCAGGAGAGGGGCCAGGGAGGGCTGAGGGTGGAGCTGAGGGGGAGACACCCGGCTCCTCCCTGATGGTCCGAGTCTACTGCCTCAGGGCAATGCAGAGGTGACATGGGAGGGCCAAGCAGATTCAGCAAAAAGAGAACCGGGCCAGAGCCACAGAGGCCCAGCAAGCACCTCCCGAGAAACCAGGAGTGGAGCACTGGGGGCAGTGCTGGGGAGAGGAAGTTGAAGGGAAGCTTCCTGGTGGGGCCTCGGCATGCAGCACTGACACAGCACGGTGCTCCGCGGGGGACGCGGCCTGGCACGCCCGTGTGCGTAGGCTCAGGAGGCTGAGCGCAGGCTCCAGCGGGGGAAGCCCCCAGGACCTGGCTTCCTGATCGGGCCAGACCATTCGGCCTAGGAGCACAGCCACACTCAGGCCGTGCCCGTGGATAAGCACGCTGGTACATCTGGGTGGGCTTCCCAGGTGGCTCAGTGGTGAAGAATCTGTCTGCCCAGCTCTGCCACCTCTCACTCATCTGCCAGCAGAATCCCCTGACCCCAAAGGGAAGCTGGCCCACCTCCATCATCCAGCCCAGCAGCAGCACCTATTTCTAGCCTGCTGCTCTGCTGAGGGTTCAGACACCAGGTCTTCTGAACGGGGCTGAGGGAGAGATTAGAGGTGAAAGGGTGGGAGGGAGGAAAATCCGTTAGAATCAGAGAGAAAGAGACAGCCAGTCGGGATAACCGAGCAGCAAGAGGAGGTGGAGAGACGAAAATGGAGGAGTCAGCCAGGAAAGGGGAGGGAAGGACTCCAGGGAAGGCAACGCGAGAAAGAACGGAAAAGCCTATTGGAAAGAAGAGAGAGGAGCAGGGCAGAGGGAGCGCAACAGGGACGAGGCCCTGCGTGTCCAGATCCGGTCGTTTTAACGCTCTCGTGGGTCTGCGGCCACGTGTTTCCCGGTCCCCTGTGAGGCACTAATTTTACAACAGCTCCCCCACCCTCACCCCGGGTGGTGGGAGAGTCCCTGAGGGAAAGGATGCTGGAGGTCCCACCCACTCCCAGGAAAGCATTCTCCAGCCTCACCTCCTCCCACAGACTCCTCTCCACCCTGGGATGTCAGCCCTAAGCCATGGGGTGGCCTTGAGCCCAGGTGAAGACCACAGTTTGCCCAGGGGGCTGAGGGGCTGCAGCCCCAGGCAGGCTTCCCCTCCAGGCGGGCCATCTCAGCCCTCAACTCCCCTCCTACGTGCGCAGCCCAACCTCCTCGTCTGAGCCTTTGCGATGCCAAGGCGGGGATACAACAGTCCTATCTCAGGGCCAGTCCCCTGAGCAGCGGCGGGTCGGAAGCTACAGGGCTGACTGCTGGCTGCTTGATTCTGGGGGAACTGCTGAGCTGTGTGGGAAAACACTCCCCCCGCCCGCCACACACATACCCGGTGACTCTGACTGGAGCGTCTACATGAAACCCAAGCCTTTCCCCTCCTCCCCTGCACCAGAGCATCCTCCAAGTCTGTCTCTCAGCCGCCCGCTCCCACATCGTCCCCAGGTCCACCATGCAACCTGCCCTGGTGTCAGGGGAGCGGGGAAGATGCATCCACAGGACCGGGGAAGCTCGGGGAAGAGCAGGCTCCAGGATGGAAGACAGTGGCTGGAGGCCAGTTGGCGGCTGTGAACCGCCTGTCCATCCACAGGGCAGGAGGGTGCAGTAGGACGGGGCAGGCGGCTGAGACTTCAACCTGTGGCTCTTCAGGGGCGAGTTCGAGACCCTTGGCCCCAGCTCTGTGACCCAGAGGATGTGGCCTTTGCAGGGGCTGCTTACTCCATAATTGGCCTCCCAGTAGGAGCTCCTGGCTGGAGTGCCCCCAGGGACAGGGATGTGTTCTGGGTGGAGCATGTGGGGCGGGGGTGGGGGGG
>SJYX01006910.1:0-19701 GCA_006410675.1 Oreotragus oreotragus
GTTTACTAACAAATGGTGTTGTTTGAATAGTCTTGAGAGATTTTGACAGTGTTGTAAATTTTTAATTACTTGAAAAATTCAGTATAATGAAACACAATTTTATGTATATAGACAAAAACCTCTTACTTTGTCTTTTTTGAGTTCTTATTCATCATTGTTCAGTTTGTTTATTATTATGGCTACTTCAGCAGTGTATCTAAATCTTTGTCTATTTAAGAGTAGATTTTTAGAAACTGGCATTAAACATTTATTACCCTTTTTAAAAATTATGAACAGAGTTGATCTTCATATGCAGTAGAGGTGGCATTTGTTTATAATAAATAATATAAGAAAATATTCCTACTTGACAAACAGACCTTAACTGTGGTACTGTTTTTAACAGATCCAAATAATAATAGCCATCATTTGTTGAAAATGTACTGAATGCCCAATATTTTAAATACCTTACTCTGATTTTATAGCTGAGGAAACTGAATCTCAGAGAAGTTAAATAATTGTTGTTAGGTCTTCCAGACAATAAGTGATGGAATTGGCTTTTAAATGAGGACTTTCTGATCTTTTTAATATCTATGCTTTAATATCTGTGTTAGTCTTTTTGATATCTTTGCTTTACTGGCCCTACAATAGCTTATACTCTCATTGCCCCTCATTCTTTGCATACTTCAGATCACTCTGATAACTAGTTTGTTCGGGTGTCATGCACCACTTCTTCAGCTTTCAAAATAATCTTCCCATCACCTTAGTCTTCAGAAAATATCATCTGAATTGCCTGAATTATTTACCAAAAAAAAAACCAAAAACAAAAAAAAACATAAGCTGTTATTTAGTGGATGGAGCAAAGATGTGGTTGCTATTTTCTGTTTTCATATAACTTCTAGAAATAGGAAGTAATCACATTTATCTGAGAAATAGATCATGAGAGCCTAACCCAGGCATTGATGGATGGTGAGAGTCAAGAAGAGCAGTTGCATGTGAGAGAGAGATCAGAAAATGACATACTTGGACAGCGATTCAGTGAAGGAGGGTGAACAGTCCCAGGGGAAGTTTAAAGTTTGGTTATTAGAAGCAAATCGGTTTCGTGATCAAATAGGGACTTCAGGAGAAGGAACAAATTTGACCAGGGAAAAGATGGAGTTTGGACATAGAGAGTTTGTAATTCTTGTGACATCTAGCCTCAAACTACATCTGAATCTATGCCCTTGACCTGTGACTAGTTTGAATTGAGATGTCCTCTAAGTGTGAAATACACATTGCATTTAGAAGAGTTAGTACAGAAAAAATGTTAAATAGTGTATTTATTAATATTCTTATATTGATTCCATGTTAATATAATACTACTTTGAATATTTTGAGTTATTGAGCTAAATAAAATATGTTTTTAAAATTAACCTGTTTCTTTTTACCAGTTTTTAAAATGTGCTAGGAAACAAAATTGTATGTGTGTCTTGGCTTATATTTCTGTTGGACAGTACTAATTTATGTAGATTTGTAATAGATAGAAGTGTAGGGGGAAACATCCAGATTGGGAAATATCCTATTATAAAAGTGATAGTTTATAAGATTAGATAAAATGCCAGCATACAGGGTATAGAAATGAGGAATATGACAATTATAGTCTGAGAAGAGAAAGAGTAATTCAGAGGAGAAATGGAGAATCAGGACTCTAAAGTGGTACATAGTCTGATTAGCAGAAAATTTCAGAAGGAAGTAGTTCATATCATTGGATGATAAGAAGGCCAAAGAGGAAGAAGAGGACTGAGAAAAGGCCAGTGAACTTGACTGATACAGAACCAATTTCAGTAGAGTACAAGAAAGATCGATTGCAAGAGATTAAGAACTTAGAGCTTGATGAATTAGACTCTGTATATAAGCTCTTCTTTCAGGCAAGGAGTCCACTTGGAAAGATAATAAATAATCTCTTGTTTGGAACAGAGTACAGGGGAATTTGAGTATGCTGTTGGCTGAATGAAAGGATGAGTAAAGTAGAAATGCTTGAAGTTGTTAAGAAAGAGAAGATAATTTCTATAGTAAGGTCCTAATGCCTCGGGTCCCAAACTTGAGTGCATGTTAGAATCACCTGGGTAACTTGTCACAGGAGCAGATTCCAGGTAACATCTCACATCTAAATAAATCATATTTCCTGGAGATATGTCTCCCTGAACATGTTTTAACAATTCTTCTAGACAATTATGATGTATCCAACAGGACAAACAAGAAAATTAAGGATCCTGGTGAGGACATGAGGGAAATGACTGACCATAGCATCAGAATGCACAGAGAGCCAGCTGGGTTAGAATAAGACTGGCGGACCATGAACTGTGATTAAGGAGTTGGCTCTCATTCATTAAGAGTGAGCCTAAGTTCAGTAGGAATGAAAGACTGCGAAAGTTAAAAGCATAGTGATCAGAGAGGGAAGTTTCAGAATTGAGGACCTTGGAGGACATGCAGATACATACAAATAGGACTGTGTGTGTTTGATACAGAAAAAATGTGAAAAGAACTGAGTCACACACATTATAAAACCCATCAGTTTGGTGACTCTAATACAGGACAGGGGTAAAAAAAAATTGAGACTTGGGGTTTAGGAGGAAGCACTAAAGGCTTTATTTTGGGGGGTACCAAAATCACTGGAGATGGTAACTGCAGCCATGAAATTAAAAGATGCATGCTCCTTGGAAGAAAACCTATGACCAACCTAGACAGCATGTTAAAAAGCAGAGACATTATTTTACCAACAAAGTTCCATCTAGTCAAAGCTATGGTTTTTCCAGTAGTCATGTATGAACGTGAGAGTTGGACTATAAAGAAAGCTGAGTGCCAAAGAATTGATGCTTTTGGACTGTGGTGCTGGAGAAGCCTCTTGAGTCCCTTGGACTGCAAGGAGATCCAACCAGTCCATCCTAAAGGAGATCAGTCCTGTGTGTTCATTGGAAGGACTGATGCTGAAGCTGAAACTCCAATACTTTGGCCACCTGATGTGAAGAAACGACTCGTTGGAAAAGACTCTGACGCTAGGAAAGATTGAAGGCGGGAGGAGAAGGGGACGACAGGATGAAATGGTTGGATGGTGTCACCGCTGCGATGGACATGAGTTTGAGTAGGCTCCAGGAGTTGGTGATGGACAGGGAAGCCTGATGTGCTGCAGTCCATGGAGTCACAAAGAGTTGGACATGACTGAACTGCTAAACTGGACTAAAGGCTGAATCAGTGCAGAGCCAGTGTCTTNGATGAAATGGTTGGATGGTGTCACCGCTGCGATGGACATGAGTTTGAGTAGGCTCCAGGAGTTGGTGATGGACAGGGAAGCCTGATGTGCTGCAGTCCATGGAGTCACAAAGAGTTGGACATGACTGAACTGCTAAACTGGACTAAAGGCTGAATCAGTGCAGAGCCAGTGTCTTTAGAGACTTCCAGAATGGGGTGCCTCTTTGGGCTACAGTGCTCTCAGTCTCCATGACACACTCTGGCGTGTTGAAAATAGAGTGAATGCCTGACATTCACAGATATAAAATGTATAGTTTAACTATTTGCAAGTGACTCACAGGGTTCATGACATGAGCAGTTAATAATCGTTTCCAAGGCTTGAAATTGAATCTCCTGCTCTAAAGTGGCTTGTAGAAACCAGTCACATAGCATGTAAGTGTTGCAGTAAAGCCAGTACTTACATCTTCATTTGCCTTTGATATATGATTGTATTAATTATCAAACTATCTCAGCCTGATAGGTTTCACAGAAGAGGAAATTATTTGGTAAATTGTGGTATCAAAAGGTTTAAAAACTAATTGAGTTTTTAAAAAATTTAGCATTGCTCCTAGCATGTAATTAAAAAGGGTTAGAAATGAATTGAGTTTAAGAAAAATTTTAGCATTGTTCCTAGCATGTAGTAATTACTTGATAAGTGGTAGTTACCAATTCAGGATACCAATTCAGGAGTTCAGTAAGTTTTGAAGTCAGATATTTTTTGTGTATGCCCAGGTTTAGAGAATAGTATTTATATTAAAAAGTTTGTTTTGATTCGGAATCTCCATGCATTATTAAACTGAATTTAGAATGCTAAATTTGAAAGTAAATTAGAGGGAGAACAAAGGTTCATTTATCACTCATCAACTGTTTGATATACTTGAAGGGGGCTATATTTCATAGTGCATGCCTGAGTGCATGCCAAGTTGCTTCAGTCATGTCTAGCTCTTTGCGACCTCATGAAGGAGCCCACCAAGCTTCTCTGTTTATGGAGTTTTCCAGGCAGGAATCTGGAGTGGGTTGCCAATTCCTTCTCCAGGGCATCTTCCCAACCTAGGAATCGAACCTGCCTTTCCTGGGTCTCCTGTATTGGCAAGAGGATTCTTTACCACTGTGCCACCTGGGATGCCCCTATATTTCGTAGTAAAGCCTCTGCGTGCAATGCAGGAGACCTGGGTTCAATTTCTGGGTTGGGAAGATCTCCTGGAGAAGGAAATGACAACCCACTCCAGTATTCTTGCCTGGAAAATCCCATGGATGGAGGAGCCTGGTAGGCTACAGTCCATGGGGTTGCAAAGAGTCGGACACAACTGAGCAACTTCACTTTCACTTTCATATTATATTGCTTTTGTGAAATCACAACTTTTAATATATCTTTTAAGTATGTTTCCATACCCTGTGGTTCAGATGGTAAAGAATCTGCCTGTAGTGAGGGAGACCCAGATTCAATCCCTGGGTCAGGAAGATCCCCTGGAGAATGGAATGGCAGCCTACTCTAGTATTCTTGCCTGGAGCATTCCATGGAGAGAGACACCTGGCAGGCACAGAGTCAGACACAACTGAGTGACTGTCACTTCATTTCACTTCCATACCATAAATACACATACACAGAAACAAAATTAATTACATTATTCATGTTTTCTTACCGTACGTGACAACTGGGTTCAAGTTTTTTTGCTAAACAATTTTTCTCAGTCTATTATAAACTTACATGATTGTTTTTGATTTGTAGTGAAGAGCTCAGAAAAGAAGCAAGACAATTAAAGCGGGAACTCTTAGCAGCAAAACAGAAGAAAGCAGAAAATTCCGCAAAACAAGCAGAAAAAAGAAGTGAAGGTAAGCACGGTTATCAAGCTTATATTTTCACTTGGTATTTCTTCCCTCTCTCCTTCCTGAATTGAGTGGTGGTGGTATTTATTACTTTGTTTGGCTAGTTACTCAATAAAATTGTTTCACTTAGAACTTTTGTCTGAGAAGGAAATTCAGTCAAATGTGATCATAACTATTGTTCCTTAATAAAGAAAGTACTTAACATCAGGCAAACTTATGTTGTCATAGCACATAACTAGAAGTGCACAGGATAGAGTGTTGTTTTTTAACATTGCATACCCTTTAAAACATTTAATAAAAGTGTTTAGTCCCTACATATGGCACTTGTGTAAACATTATTCATATACTGTTGAATAGTATTAAATACGAATTCCTGGTTTTTTGTTTATTTTGCCCTTATTTAAGTACAGAAAATCTAAAATATTGATAAAAATGATCAAAAGCTTATCAGAATAATACCCTGCTTTTATACAGGTTAAATATTTCTTTATTGTACTGTGATTTTTTTTTTTATTATTAAGCTAAAACAGCTTCAGTAAAGCTATTGCACTGAAGATCTTTTAACTGTTTGAGCTATGAAACATGTAATGTTCAGTTGCCAAAATAGCAATTGGAACCCTCAAATCTGTCTTCTCTTTGTAATAGTAAAATACATTGTAGATTTGGTAAACATGATCAGAAATTTAATTGTTATCTTTAATTGTTAACTTTATTAGAACTTATTAGAACTTATTAGAATTTCATCAGTTTTCCCACTAATGTCCTTTCTCTGTTCTATAATTCATTCCAGAATTCCATACCCCATTTAGTCATCATGTCTCCTTAGTCTCTTCTCATTTTTAACCCTTCCCCCATCCTTTCTTGTCTTTCCTGACCTTGACACTTTGGAGAATCCTGGTTAGATATTTTATAGAATGTCTCAGTTTGAGTTTGTCTCCTGTTTTCTCACTGTTAGACTGAGGTTACACATTTGTTGGAAAGATTGCCGCATAAGTGGTGTGTCCTTCTCCGTACATTGTTCCAGAAGGAACAAGATGTGGGCTTTCTTTTTATTGGTGATATTACCATGATCACCTGGTTAATGTGGTTTGTGCTTAGTTGTTACACTGTTAAGTTGCTTTTTCCCTTTGAAATTATAACTGTTGCGGGGGAAGATATTTTGCGACTACACAAATATCCTGCTTCTTTTCTAATTTCCTCCCACTAATTTTAGCCTCCATTGATGGATATTGCATACAGGCAAGTTATTTACTGTGGTGTTCTAATGGTGACTGTTTTCTTGATTACTACTACTTTTATTACTTGGAATACTTCGTTAAGAATTTACTATTTTTAATACAAGTTTTGACATTAATACTAGGTGCTCATTTATCTGTAACACTAATGGTTTTAAGAATCGTTTAGAATGTTATATTTTCTTTCAAGGTAAACAGGAAAGTATTGACTCACTTTCAGTTACTAGAAGTGAAGTTTTTTAAGCTTTAGTGACTCTGTTTTTTTATCATAAATCCAGAGAAAAAAATGCATTGTGCACCTTTCAAGTTGCTTGTAAGAAGTAAATTAGGTAATGCTGCTGCTGCTAAGTCACTTCAGTCATGTCCGACTCTGTGCAGCCCCATAGACGGCAGCCCACCAGGCTCCCATCCTGGGATTCTCCAGGCAAGAACACCGGAGTGGGTTGCCATTTCCTTCTCCAATGCATGAAAGTGGAAAGTGAAAGTGAAGTCGCTCAGTCTTGTCCAACTGCTTCCCGACCCCATGGACTGCAGCCTACCAGGCTCCTCCATCCATGGGATTTTCCAGGCAAAAGTACTGGAGTGGGGTGCCATTGCCTTCTCCGAATTAGGTAATGAGAGGACCTTTAATAAATTTACAGTGCTATATAAAAATAATAATTTTTAATTTGTAAGAGAAATATAGTTATTCATGGTTTTATTTTGTTCTCTGTCCAGACTTACAAACTTAAAATATGAATTTTAATATGGTGTTAGAATTAAAGCCTCTAATCAACATAGCTACATGTAAATATGACATAAATTAAATCTCACCATGAGCTTTCCTTAACTGTGTTTTCACAGTTGTATTTTTTAATTATATTCTTTCTTAAAAAGTATGTGTGTGTGAACTATGTATTTGCATTCTTAAGCAAAGCTTCCAGTAGTAGTATTTCCTGACTTTATGAATTAATTTGGCAAGTCTAACGCTTGCTGACTACTGCCACTTTTTTTAGAATTTAATGTATTACTTCCACATTAAAAGCACCTGGCAAGAGACCCGTAAGAACAAGGAAGTTTCCGTGTGCTTCTGTCCCTGCATTGGTTTCCCGAGTTGTCAGGGTATGAATGGAGGCCTCCCACGCAGGCAGGGGCTCTAGTAGATGTGGTGCTCTCCTCAGGGCTTCTGTCATCTTAGGGAATCACCTTTGATCAGGGACTAATAATATTCCCTTAGTTTTATAATCTCTGTCGAATTTCCTGAGCTAGATCCTTAGCCAGATCTGTATAGATAATTAGGAATTTATATTCTAACCATGGGCTTTCCTGGTGGCTCAGATGGGAAAGANCAGGGCTTCTGTCATCTTAGGGAATCACCTTTGATCAGGGAGTAATAATATTCCCTTAGTTTTATAATCTCTGTCGAATTTCCTGAGCTAGATCCTTAGCCAGATCTGTATAGATAATTAGGAATTTATATTCTAACCATGGGTTTTCCTGGTGGCTCAGATGGGAAAGAATCTACTTGCAATGGGGGAAACCCTTGTTTGATCCCTCTGTTGAGAAGATCTCCTGGAGAAAGGAATGGCAACCCACTCCAGTATTCTTGCATGAAGAATTCCATGGGCAGAGGAGCAAGCAGGCTATAGTCCATGGGGTCGCAAAGAGTCGGTCATGACTAAGTGACTAATACTTTAACTTTCACTTTTTTCATTTGAACCAGTTTTGCTTCTAAATCTATTCTATTGCCTGAGGAAAGTACTTTGAAATCAGGATCCATCTGTTTCTCCATGTAGAAAATCTAAGATAAGATTTTATATAATCTTAACATAAGGTCTGCTTTTTTAATGTTTTACTGTATTTATTCTTAATTAATTCCTTCAGTTCCATTATGACAGAAAATAAAATAATTAAAATTCATTGTTACTTTTACATCGATAAATACTTTGGGCTACATACAATTAAGCAATTCTAAATACATTGCCCTTTTGATATTACCTGATTGTAGTGATAGTGGCCATGAGTATATGCATATGTTCAAACCCATCAAACTGTGCATGTTCAAACATGTATAGCTCATTTGTATGCTAGTTATGCCTCAACAAAGCTGTTCCCCAGAAAAGAGTGTTGATCTGTAAACCAGAAGCCTCTTAACATCTCTGTCCTAGTATGAAAGCATGTACATATAATTGAGTCAATGTATAAATCCTTTTTAATGCTAGTATAGTAAAAAAGCTTCTCTATGTAGTAAAATTGAATATGGGGCCATCCGTTTTTCCCTTCAGTCTTCCCAGTAAAGCTCAGGTTCTGCTCTTTCTTCTATCACAGAGGTATGGTCAGGAAATAGATGTAATCATGCTTCTGTGTATGAAGAAGAGCGCTACATAAATATAACCTCATAATTTTTGCCATTGCTTTGCCACCTATTTAGTTTTTAAAGGCTTCATCTAATGTATAAAAGAAGGCTTCAGTAAATTAGAGAACTAGAATGTGAAGGAATAAGGCCACTGTTATAGTCATATAATGAGAATTTTTATAGTAATGTGAGACTTGATTCTAAAATTCAAAACAGTTACATTTCTTAGTTGAATACAGAATCTGCAGTAGGCTCTAACATCCCAATTTAAGTAAACAAGGAATGTGGTGTTTTACTTTAGATACCAGCAGTGTCAAAAGAGATGTACTGCAGGACAGTCTGTTTACAGCCTGGGAGTCTCTTTAGTCCCACTGTAAATCATCCAGGCCTGTGCATAGGATTTTTGTAGGGGGTAATAAATTTCAAGTAAGATTGATAGTTAATTGGAGATAGAGTTGGTTTCCTGGGTTGGCTCTGTCAAGTTCTTTAATAAACTGTATAATCCTTTTCATTAAATTATGCCTCTAAGTCCTTTCCAGATTTCTTTAAGTTTCATCATATCAAAACCAGTACCAAACTGAACATAGTCACATAGAAATACATGTTTGGACATATTCTCTAATCAGCTTTAGGGAGATAAGGTGTCAGATCCTCTTTTCAAAGTTCCAGGCACACAATACCTGCTGTATGACTAGTGCCAGAAATTAGAGGAGGAAGAGCAATCTGAGCTTGTAAATCAAGAAAGAATTTTAAAGCCTCTTCATGAAACACATCCCTGAGGTGCTTAGTACCTCTCAAATTGCACTGGGCCATTTCAGGTTTCTTCAAACTGTCTTTTTAATGCTAGATTAAGTCAGATTAAGGCCCTTCAGGCTTAATAGGTTGTGAAAGTATATAGTGTGATGGTTTTTTTTTTTTGTTTTTTTTTTTTTTACTACTTTTCTTCTCTCTAACATATTATGTTAAACTAGCTTAATCTTGGTTTTTATAAGAAACAGAAACCATTGTGGAATGTTAGCTCTGTGTTGTGCCTGATACTATGTATAATTAATTCCTCTCTGAGCAAACTGGTCCTGTTTGCCACAGCAGTTAACTCTCTTCAGGGAGTCTTAAGTCATCATTTTCTTCTTGGAGGCTAGAAGTATCAGACCTATTTTTCCCATAGTCTACTCTTACTGTATTGCCAACTTTTAATGTTATTTACACAGAAAAGTGAAAGTATATTTGCCCTTGACTTATAGAAAGCCTCTCAGTCCAGCCATCAGTAATAGTCTATAGATTCTTTCTTTGAGCGTGGTACTAACAAATTGTTTATCTGATTTTACATTTCAAAACAAGTTAAAGAATAATACAAGTGTGGGACAGTCCTATTTAAAAGGGAAAATTTGATGGTGTATAAAGTATATCTCAAGGACTAGAAAATAAATAAGCAAAGGAAAACCCAGGGCAGGACTTCGCTGTGGATCTTCCTAGCCTACTATTTTATTGAACTAAAAAGAAAATAAAATTTTTTAAAGTGAGAGATAAAGATACAGCTGGGGACATCCATTCAGGTAGCAGTAAGAGTTGATACTGAACACTTTACATTAGGTAAGGAAACACAAGAAGGTGATAGTAGAATGTTATGGACATATTTACTATAGATGATACTTCACTATATTTGAAAGTATGTCAATATTCAAATTATTGACGCTCATTTTAATAACCCTGGTTCATTAAGAAAAGTTTAGATGTTGTTTATTACTGTTTAATAAGGCAGAGAATGGGCAGTGGTTCTAAATTGATTGAAAAACTTTTTAATTATTTTAATCAGCTAAAGATAAGATTTTTTTTATCTGAAATAATTAATTGTGTGGAATCCTTCATTTCCTAGAAGTCCTGGAAAAATGAAGCTTCCTTCTATAGTCAGGACAGTCTGTCATGTGAAATCTTATTGAATGCAGTTTACTACCTTTATGTACCAGAAATCATGTTTATTTTTAACAGTATGTTTTTCAAAAATATACTTTTTAAAATAATAAAGACTTTTAAAAGTATATAACAAGTATAAAGATGTACATACCCTCACAATTAGACCAAGAATTTAATCTTTTTATAAAGTAAGAGATGATTATCTTTAATTTGTGAGTCCATAGCGAACTCTATTCTTTCTTAGACAGTCCTTCTCAGACTTTTCGCTAGCCACCATGAACAAATCTTGTTGAACTTTAAGAATTATACATTGTGGGCATATTTAATTTTATTTCTTGAATTCTGTGCCATCTTGCAGACCTCCTAGCAGTTACTTAGTACTCTCATCTCTCGCTACTTTTAATAGCCAGTGTATTAGGAATACCTCTTTGCTGCCCTTCACTGTCTTAATATAGTTTTTTAATAAGCATTCTTTTTGCCTGGTGATTGATGTAATTCCAATATTGGAAATTTGACAAAAACCATAAGCTATTTTTTTAGTAACTGCAGCCTGTCTTCCTTTTTAATATCAATGCCATTCTTAACCCATTAAATATAGGTTTGTTAATTGATTCGGGTTAAGTATTAACCTTTGGCCATAACTGTCTCTTTTTAAAAAGAAAAGAAAAAGTATATTATTTCTCCCAATTGTAAAAGTAACATATATCCTTTGCAAAGATAGCAGAAATATAGAAAAGTATAAATGAGAAAAAGAAAGACCATTCCATAATACATCTTCCAAAGATAGCCATGGTTAACTCTGTGATATTTATTTTTCTGTACTTTTTAATCTTCATGCCAGAAACACATGTATCTTGTTTTCCATAATCTTATTTTATCATAATCTTTTTTTGTAATATATATATTTTTCAAACTTTCCAAGTGAATTGACTGTTAACTCTTAAATGGACAACTTGCTTTTAGGGGCATGTCTTCCTCTTCATTCTCTCATATCTGATAGAGTAGACTTTAGAAGATGATAAAGACTGTATAAATGTAAATGAGAGATGAAAATTTCCCTCTGTTTTCAGTTCTAGGGTTTAGAAGATGTGAGGGACTCCATCGGCGTTGCTGATGGGAATTATTTATACGTCTCATAAGTTAAAACAGGAAGACTGACATTGCCTGGTAGTTTGCCATCTTGTCATTTCCCAGGTGGCCATTGATAAATCTGTAAGATATTTGGAGCTTGGATTGAAATAATTAAAAATTTATCCACATTAGAAAATAAAAGAGGTGAGGGCTGTGTATGTGTGCATGCACATATTGTTATTTTATTTTGTTTTGTTTGGGTATTTAAATTGTCTCAAAGCGGGAACTAATACCGTCATTAAAAGTTTGATTATAACCAGCAATTCCATTTGGGAATGGTGTTGTTAACTATTCCAGACTCCTGTCAAGACCTTATTTTAAGTAAGATGTTTTTCCTTTATGTGACATTTTCTGAGGCTTTGCCAAAAATGACATCAAACATATAACTCATTTGAGTGCTGAGTTTCTTCAACATCTTGCAGCACTTAATCAAATTTGAAAAAGATATTATTTTCACAACTTTATAGTGTAAACCTGTGAATATGTTGCATTAAAACTTACTTGGGACAATTTAATCTGTGTGGTATTAGGTTGATTTTTTTTTTTAATGATTAATGCAATATGCTGACATTTTTAAATGGTTCTGTTTTCAAAATTCTTCACATAAACTCCTGGCAGATTACTCAGATGCAGCTTTTGAGTAATAGTAATTTTTCATGCAAAAACCAGATAATCCATAAATTGTTAATAGCTACATTAAAAGTTTTGAAATACCAGATAGGACAAAGAGAATAATGAAGTTCTCAGAACTAAGAAGATGTCAAAATATTAAGAATCATTAAAAATTTGTTTGAAGTACAAAAGTAGTCTATATTGATTTTTTTTTTAATGGCTTCACCAGAGTGTAAGCTTTTTAAAAACATGCTGCAGTATGTTTAAAATGTGAAAATAGGCTAGCCTTAAGCAATGCCATGACATCAGAAACTTCTATGTTGAGTATACTCTACATTTCACAGCTCTGTGCAGTCACAGGTTTGGTCCTGAGAGGAATTCCAGCCCTACCCCTCCATTATATATAAGAAATCAAAATTGTTAGTCACTCAGTCGTGTCTGACTCTGCCACCCCATGGACTATATAGCCCAGCTGGCTCCTCTGTCATGGAATTGACCAGGTAAGAATACTGGAGGGGGTAGCCATTCCCTTCTCCAGGGAATCTTCCCAACCCAGGAATTGAAGCCAGGACTCCTGCATTGCAGGCAGATTCTTTGCCATCCTAGCCACCAGGAAACCCAAAGGCCAGCCCGTTAAGGGGCCTACCCAAAGCCACACAGCCAGTCGTAGGACTGGGGCTGGGGTCCCCTGGTCTCCAGTCCAGTGCTCTTTCTACAGCTCTGCTTTTCAGTTTGATCTAATCTTGAGTAGGTACAGTCTGTAGCTTTTTAATTGTTATTTATTAAAACTCACCTTGGTTTTAGTGCTAATAATTGTTTCTAAGATCTTCTCAACAAACCTAGAGTCCTTTAAAGAGCACGTTATCATTATACTTGTTGTGCCTTTTCAGAGACTAAAACATGATTTTTGAATGAGTGACAAAAATTGTAATGTAGAAAATGTTCATTTCTAACAACATAGCAGATTGAGTTCAAACTGATCTTACTGCTAAAAACAACTAAAAATGTTGGATATACTATCAAAAAAAAAAAACTTCTCATATGTTCCTATGAGCTTTAAAAAAAAAAAAAGCCCACAAGAAATACTCAAACCAGGAAATAAGTAAAGGTGTGAGGTAATAGAAATAAGTGGGGCACCAGGTCTAGCTATAAGTCTAATGACATTTGCTAAACTGGGTGAACTGAAGCATTGTTTTTTGAGGTCTTACCAAGAGAGAACGTAAAACCCAAGCCCTTCCCAAGGTAGAGGCTGACTAATAGAGGACTGTCCCATGTAGTTGGGGGCCCAAAGGATCTCATCCTTCATGGCAGGGAGAATTAGAAATAAACAAAATCACCTTGTCCCCCATCAGAAGACTACAAGGAAAGCTACCTGTCTTGAGTCATGTCACAGAGTATTTTGGGGCAAGAGCATTTACTAGGAAGTCTAGCCACAAGGCAGTCTTCCCATTGGTTTGGAGTGCCAATTGACCATGCTTGGATGGCTTCAAAATCCTCCAGCCAAGAATGTAGTTGGGAATAGTCCTGGATTCTTAGTGCCCACATAAGTCTGATAGAAGAAAGCATAAATCTTTTTAAGAGGAACCTGCTTTCATCCCCTCTTCTTAAAATTCAAAAGAAAATAGAGTAGTTCTGAATGAAAACACAGACAGATACACACTAATCCAGGGATCCTGTCAAAAACCTGATAGAAACAACAGAGAACGGAATCAGACTCAGGAACGGATTCTCAGGACTTCATTCCGACACTGAACGTTAAGTATATGTAACGTATTTCAAGAAATTATAAACTAAGAACAAACAAATTTTGAAACAAACAAGGTTAATTTCCTTGAAATAAAGTCTTTAATAGTTGACATTAAAAACTCAAGCGTTTTTTTGTTTTGTTTTGTTTTTTAGCAAATTGGACACAGCTTAAAAGAACATTAGTGCACTGAAAGATAGATCTGAAAACATTATGTAAAATTCAGCCCCAAATGATAGACCTAGAAGAGAAAGAAAATTACTAAATGTCTAATCAAATTCTAGGAAGAGATCAAAAGTCAAAGGCAAGAGTTGAAGAGATGATAGCTGAAAATTCTCTTACTAATGAAAGAGATCAATTCACAGAGTAAGGAAGTTTTTTTAAAAAAATGAATAGAGGATAAATAAAAATAAATCTGGTTCTAGACACATCAAGTTAATACTTCCTAGCATTCAACACAGAGAGACCTTAAAAGCAGCAGTAGAGAAAAGACATCTTTTAAAAAGGAAGAGCTGATTTTTCAACAGCAACAAGTGAGGACATAAGAATATAATCTTCAGCGTATTGAGGGAAAATGTTCTTCAAAACTGAGAGACTTTGCTACCTACATACCGTCATTAAAAGAAATTCTAAAGGACATACTTTAGGCAAAAAGTGAGCCCATATGGAAAATCTGTAGTGCAAAGAGAAAGGAATGTGGAAAGTAATAAATATATGAGTACATCTGAAGAAACATTGAATGAATAAAATAACAATAATGTCTTATGTTAACAATAAAAATAAAATATATAATGACAATAGCATATAAGTTTGAGGAGCAGATAAGGAAGTTCGGAAAAGCATTCTATGGTCCCTGTATTGGTCCTTATTTGGGAAGAAGGTGAAGATCCAAATTAACTTTTAGACTTGATCACAGTAAATATGCATGTTAATATTTTTAAGAAAACTGATAAAAGGAATGGAAAACTAACTACCAAACTGGTAGAGAAAAAAGATGGATTAAGGAAAAATTGAACTCAAAAGGAAGCAAGAAAAAAGAGAAAAAGAAATACAGTCTGGATAGGATATTAAAAATAATGGTACAAAATAAGATAGTAGACATAAAATAAAGATATACTAGTGATTTTACTGAAATATTGCAAAAAGTCAAATACTTTACTTAAAAGATCGAGATTGTCAAACTGGGTTGAAAAAAGAAATTTAATCATGTACTATTTACTTGAGAAACGTCTTAAATATATTGTACAATCTAATTCTTAGGGCAAAAAAATGTATGATTAGGGATAAAGAGAGTCTCTACCTAATAACAAAAAATTTACTTTTCCAGGAAGATTTAACGGTCCCAAACCTGTGTGTACCCAGTAACACAAACTCAAAATGTATGAAGCAAAAATTGGTAGACCTATAATAAGTAAATAAGTTCATCATAGTGGGAGAATTCAATACATTTTTCTCAATAACTGATTTTCAAAGCATATAGAAAAATTAATGAAACTATAGATTTGGACTACTCAGTTAACCTACTTTATATAATACACCTATAGAGAATATTGCACCCAACAGCTTCAGAATGCAGTCTTTGCCAGCATCCTTGAAGAAAGTTAGAAAGGTTTCAGTTGACTGTTTTCAAACAGCCTACCTTCTCTGACAAAATGCAGTTGTTAAGAATTAATAACAACTGATTTTGAAGTTAATGATTTCCAAATATGTTGATGTGTCTATCGCTGTACTTAGAAGGAAAATCATAGCTTCAGATACTTGTACTATTTTAGGAAATTACTAAAAATGCTTCGCATGTAAAGAAGCTTTAAAAAAAGAAAAAGAAGCAGGCAAATTTAATGCAATGAAGTGGAAAAAAGGAACTAATAAAGAACAGGATCGACAAAATATTTTTTAAAACAGGGTTACAATAATAAATTACTCCTGGCATAACTTCTTAGTCCTTTATATAATACATGGTAGATAACGAGGAAATTGATTTGATGATGTTGTATTAGACATTTGTCACTTGGTGTTTATTGGATGTCCTTCCCATCCTGAGAAAATAAGATCTGCTTACTTTGTACAAGGAGTTCCACAGAGGAAAGTTTCTGTTACCAGTGTTGCTCTTATTCACTACAAAAGAAGCTGCTGTTAAAAAGAGTGAGTGAGAGAAGCAGATAGGGACACAGAAATAGTGTTCAGTTGAAACTGGGGATTGTTTCTCTCGCGAGACCATCAGAGTATAAACGCTTCAGGGCTAGCAAGTGATTCAAGAGCCAAGTTTCTTTTCATTTTGATTTTTCAGGATCCGCATTGCTCACCTGTATGTCTGTGTTCTAATGAGGGAAGAGGAAAAATCAAGGACCAGACAAAGGGCTTCATCTTAAAGTTGACCCAAAAGTGGCACCCAGCACTTTCATTCATATCGTATTGTCCTGAAATCACATGGCCATACCCAGCTCTCAGAAAGCTAGAATACAGTTGGGTGGCCAAATGCCTGACTAGAACTTAATGTTAGGACTGAGGAGGTGAGGGTTGGTTCTGTCATTAAAAGATAAAAGGAGAGAATAAATTCACAGAGAAAATCAGCAAATTCTGTTACATAATATAAACCAAAGCCTGAAGAACTAAAGAGGCAGTAATCGATTTGGTTGAAAAACCTGACCAAGTATCTGAGCCAGATTTTGAGAGAGAACTAAGATTTCACCGTAAAATGAAGGGCAATAAAGTAGAGCAATAGTTGGAAGGGTGTCTTGCCAGGCAGGAGTCATAGCTGATTCATCCTTTCCCTATGCTTGGTACTTGACACAGTGACTCGCAAAATAAAAAGTATTCAACAAATATTTGCAGAAGGAATGAATGAAATTGACTTTTCTATCTAAATGGATAATTCTATAACTTGTAAGGGGAAAGAGAAAAATAAGAATGAAGGAAACTCAGGATAATATTTTTAACATGTTAAAATGAAGAGTACAGGTGAACAAACAATGAAGTAGATAGTAAGAGCTAAGAGAGTAATATAAAACAGGATAGTGTAAAACACTGACCAGAGAGCTACTTTAAACTGAGTGGGCATCAGAAAGGACCCAATCACAAACAGAATCCACAAACATTAATTTCAATGCAGAAAAAAATTTAACAGCTTTATTAAGGAATAATTTAAAGTTAATAGTTTGACTTGTTTTGACATATGTATATACCTGGAGAAGGAGATGGCAACCCATTCCAGTATTCTTGCCTGGAAAGTTCCATGAACAGAGGAACCTTGCAGGCTGTAGTCCATGGGGTGCACAAAGAGTCAGACACAACTTAGCTACTGAACAACAGCATGCCTGTGAAACCTTCACCACAATCAAAATAATATTTTCTTCAAGGTCCAGTATGTTTTCATGCCCCTTGATAATCCCCTCCCCGATCCCCAGACTGATGTTAAAGCTGAAACTCCAATACTTTGGCCACCTGATGTGAAGAAATGACTCCTTGGAAAAGACCCTAATGATGAGAAAGATTGAAGGCGGGAGGAGAAGGGGATGACAGAGGATGAGATGGGTGGATGGCATCACCAACTCAATGGACATGAGTTTGGGTAAACTCCGGGAGTTGGTGATGGACAGGGAGGCCTGGCGTGCTGCAGTCCATGGGGTCGCAAGGAGTCGGACATGACTGAGCAACTGAACTGAACTGAATCCCCAGACAACCACTCAAGTTCTTCCTATCACTATAAAGCAGTTTGTATTTTCTAGGATTTTATTTAAATAGAATTATATATTTCTTACATAATATACCCTTTTTGGGCATGGCTTCTTTCACTCAGCATAAGTATTTTGAGATTTATCCATGTTATTGTATATATCAGTAATTTATTCCTTTTATACTAAATGGTAAGTAGCCCATGATATAGATATGCCGTGAGGGTTTTTGTTCTTGTTTTTACTGTGAGTTTTTATATAGCTGTATGGTCTTATTTCTCTTGGATATATATCTGGAAGTAGAATGACTAGGTCATGTGATAGGTTTATGTTTTGTATGCTTATCTTTTTAAAGATTGCCAAACTGTTTTCCTGATGACTCAGGCGGTAAAGAATCTGCCTGCATTGCAGGAAACCCAAGTTCTAATCCTAGGTTAGGCAGATCTGGAGGAGGGAATGGCAACCCAGTCCAGTATTCTTGCCTGGAGAATTCCATGGACAGAAGAGCCTAGCAAGCTACAGTCCATGGGGTCATAAAGAACTAGCACACTTCCCGTACAAACTGTTTTCCAACCTAGTTGTGCCATTTTACGTTCCTACAAGGAGTATATGAGATACACTCTCATTCCACATCCTCATTAACACTGGTATGGCCGTTTTTAATTTTAGTCATTCTAATAATTTGTAATGTTACCTTGTNGTTTGGGTAAACTCCGGGAGTTGGTGATGGACAGGGAGGCCTGGCGTGCTGCAGTCCATGGGGTCGCAAGGAGTCGGACATGACTGAGCAACTGAACTGAACTGAATCCCCAGACAACCACTCAAGTTCTTCCTATCACTATAAAGCAGTTTGTATTTTCTAGGATTTTATTTAAATAGAATTATATATTTCTTACATAATATACCATTTTTGGGCATGGCTTCTTTCACTCAGCATAAGTATTTTGAGATTTATCCATGTTATTGTATATATCAGTAATTTATTCCTTTTATACTAAATGGTAAGTAGCCCATGATATAGATATGCCGTGAGGGTTTTTGTTCTTGTTTTTACTGTGAGTTTTTATATAGCTGTATGGTCTTATTTCTCTTGGATATATATCTGGAAGTAGAATGACTAGGTCATGTGATAGGTTTATGTTTTGTATGCTTATCTTTTTAAAGATTGCCAAACTGTTTTCCTGATGACTCAGGCGGTAAAGAATCTGCCTGCATTGCAGGAAACCCAAGTTCTAATCCTAGGTTAGGCAGATCTGGAGGAGGGAATGGCAACCCAGTCCAGTATTCTTGCCTGGAGAATTCCATGGACAGAAGAGCCTAGCAAGCTCCAGTCCATGGGGTCATAAAGAACTAGCACACTTCCCGTACAAACTGTTTTCCAACCTAGTTGTGCCATTTTACGTTCCTACAAGGAGTATATGAGATACACTCTCATTCCACATCCTCATTAACACTGGTATGGCCGTTTTTAATTTTAGTCATTCTAATAATTTGTAATGTTACCTTGTGGTTTAATTTGCATTCCTCTAATTAATAATGATGTTAAGCATCTTTTCATGTTTATTTGCCATCAGTATATAGTCTTTATTGAAAAGCCTATTTAAATCTTTTGACCATTTATTATTGTTATCTTTTACTGGATTTTGCATTCTGGATACAAGTCCTTTATCGGACATATGATTTGCAAGTGTTTTCTCACAGATAGTGACTTAATTTTTCATTCTCTTAATTTTTTTTCAAAAAACAAAACTTACATTTTGATGGTCTAGCTTATTTTTCATTTTTTAATTGAATTTTTTATATAGAAATCTTTCCCTTAGTTTTTTATGACTTCTTTCCCTTAGCATATTTTCAAGGTCTCTATATTGTATCATGTATCAGTAGTTTATTCCTTTTTACTGACAGTTAATAATCCATTGAATGGATATACCATCACTTGTTTATCTGGTAATCAGTTGACGGACCTTTGAGTTTTTTCCTCTGTGTGTGTGC
>SJYX01006911.1:0-27551 GCA_006410675.1 Oreotragus oreotragus
GGCGTGCTGCGATTCATGGGGTCACAAAGAGTCGGACACGACTGAGCAACTGAACTGAATTGAACTGAAGTGAATATTTGGCAAGGTCTATCTAACCTGCTCAGCCGACAGGCCACTTGAGAGAGTGGTAACCTATGTTCTTCATAAAGAAGTGCTTGTGGTGGAATGGGTTGGGGAAGGGGATAAACAGTCCCCTCATGGACTTCCTACCAAATTCTGCATTGTGGCTTACATGACTCCAAACCTGCCCTACTTTTTACTTCATTCTCAATTAGAGCTGGGGCCCATAGAACTTTTATTTGTATTCTATTCATATTCATGTTCATTGCTGTGCAACAAATGCCAAAAATTTGAGTGTCTTACCACACAAATTTATTATCTCTCAGTTTCTATGAATCAAGAGACCAGGCATGGTTTATCAGGCCCTCTGCTCAGGGCCTCACAAGACTGCAGTCAGTGGATCAGACAGGGTTGAGGGCCCATCTGAAGTTATCTTCCAAACTGACTGCTTGTTGGCAGAATGCAGTTTCTCGAGGCTGGGGGGCTGAGGTCCATGCTTCCTTGATAGCCGTCAGTCGAGGGTTGCCTTTGGCCACTGCCATTCTCTGCCACTTGGTCCTCTCCACAATATGGCAGTTTGTTCCTTCCAGGCCCACAGGAGAGCGTCCACTGCAGCACTGAATCTCTCTGACTTCTATATGTGATCTCTACACCCACTTTTTTTTTCACTTCAGACAGCAAAGAGCATTTATTCATTAAGATAACTATATTGGTAAAGATGCTTTCAGATTTTTATGAAATTATTTCCAGTCATGTATCTGAAACATTTAATAATTGTTAAATGTCTGTTTAACAATAAATAACTGTTACATATATTACAGTGTACAGGTAAATCTTACCACTGAATTGCATGTGTGCATGCTAAGTCTCTCAGTTGGGTCCGACTCTTTGCAACTCCATGGACCGGAGCCTGCCAGGCTTCTCTATCCATGGGATTCTCCAGGCAAGAATACTGGAATGGGATCTTCCTGACTCAGGGATTGAACCCAAGTCTCAGGCACCTCCTGCATTGGCAGGCAGGTTCTTTACCCCTACAGCCACCTGGGAAGCCTGTACTATATTAGCTATGTCATTTTGAAAGTATTATTGTGTAACCTTTTTAACAAAAGTTCTGCTAGAAAATTATGCCCTAATGTCCTAAGGCACGTTATATATAAAGAATCCCATGGCTGATTCATGTGAATGTAGGGAAAAAACCACCACAATACTGTAAAATAATTAGCTTCCAATTAAAATAAATAAATTAATTTTAAAAAAGAATTAACTTCTTATGGTCCTCAGGGGAATTGATAAAATAGCCATTCAAACATTGTTTGTAAGGCTTGTTTCTGGCTAAATCCCAATTTAGAGGGTCCATTGATGACCAATGACTTTGGTACCGTTTCTTCCAAACTACCTAGAAATAAAGATCAGTATCAAAATATTGGACAAGTCAATGTCTTATTGACGATATAAGAGTTTTGTATGAAATATGAAAACCTTTTTAGTTGTACCGTTGGGGTGAAGGACTGAGATCTAGAAAATGAAATACGGAAACACTAGTCAAATTTTATGATCACATCCATAGACCCACTGTTTTTTACTTGGAGGAAAATTGCTTTACAATGTTGTGTTGGTTTCTGCCATATAACAATGCAAATCAGTCATAATTATACCTATATCCTTTCCTTCTTGAGCCTCCCTTCCCACTCCTATCCCATCCCCCACCTCAAGGTCATCATAGAGCATGAGGCTGGGCTCCCTGTGCTACATAGTAACTTCCCTCTAGCTATCTATTTCACACATTGTTGTTTTTCAGTCACTAAGTTGTGTCCAGCTCTTTGTGACCCCATGGACTGCAGCATGCCAGGATTCTTTGCCCTTCACTTTCTCCTGGAGTTTGCTTAACTCATGTCCATTGAGTTGGTGATGCCATCCGACCATGTCATCCTCTGTCACCCCCTTCTCCTCCTTCCCTCAATCTTTCCCAGCATCAGGGTCTTTTCCAATGAGTCACCTGTTCACATCAGGTGGCCAAAGTATTGGAGCTTCAGCTTCAGCATCAGTCCTTCCAATGAATGTTCAGGGTTGATTTCCTTTAGGATGGACTGGTTGTATCTCCTTGCAGTCTAGGGACTCTCAAGAGTCTTCTCCAGCACACATGATAGTGTATATATGTCACTGCTACTTTCTCAATTCGCCTACCCNAAAGTATTGGAGCTTCAGCTTCAGCATCAGTCCTTCCAATGAATGTTCAGGGTTGATTTCCTTTAGGATGGACTGGTTGTATCTCCTTGCAGTCTAGGGACTCTCAAGAGTCTTCTCCAGCACACATGATAGTGTATATATGTCACTGCTACTTTCTCAATTCGCCTACCCTCTCCATCCTCCACTGTGTCCACAAGTCCATTCTCTATGCATACATGCACTTTTTAAAAAAATCACCTGATAAAGCCAGGTCCATGCACACTCAAGGGGCGGGGATTTATAAGGCATGCAAACCAGGGAGGCAACAATCTTGGGGGTCATTGTAGAATTCTGCCTACCACAGACTCTAAGATGAAAAACATTTTAATCTATCAATTTTTTAAAATGAGGCCAGCTGCTTCTCATTAGCATTCCCCATTCTGGGAAGGCAGCAAATCTGTCTAGCAAAGTCTACTGAATCCTTAAACATGACCAGGCTGTGGTTAAAACATTTCAACAACCTTGGAAGACAGGCCTTTTTACTTGTTTTTTCCCTCCTCCCCTCCCCTCCCCAGAGCCTTTGTTCAGCTCTTAAGTCAGATTGTTTGAAAAGGAAAAGGCTGTTCTGGGGCTTCAGCATCTGGGGCTGGTCTAGAGAGAGCAAGGCCATGTTTAAATAATGACTCACAATGAAACTTTCTATTTCTGCTGGGTCAGGCTTCCTGATGACCATTATTACAGGACTTTATGCTCTCTGGAAGTGGTTCTGAAGGCCTCTCATCCTTTGCTGGATAAAAACATCCATTATCTCCTTTTTTCTTACTCAGTTTGCCAGCTTTCTCATGGGACTTCATGTAGAGGGGTCTTTTGCTGTGAGTGTAACTCAAGTTGTTCCCATATGTTTAAGCAAGAGAGTCATTTCCCCCTGATTCCTGTTTGTCACTACATCCCGCCTCCCCTGACTCCTGCACTCATCCATCCATAAAGACCCACAGGGGACACCTTCATGAGCTTGGTATTATGCTAGGCGCTGCATTAGTTGGTCAGTCATGTCTGACTCTTTGCAACCCCATGGACTGTAGCCCGCCAGGCTCCTCCATCCGTGGGATTTTCCAGGCAAGACTACTGGAGTGCATTGCTGTTTCCTTCTCCAGGGATCTTCCCAACCCAGAGATCAAACCCGGGTCTCTCGCATTGCAGGCAGACTCTTTACCATCTGAGCCACTAGGGTGCTAGTTGCTGGGGATCTCCAGATAAGTGAAACGGGGTCCCTGTCTTCAAGGGGATAACAACTACAACAGACATGTCCAAGGGGCAAGAGGCGGGGGCAGAGGGGCAAGGGCGTGGGGTGAGGGCAGTATCTTTGAGCTGGATTTTGAAGAATGCGTAAGATTTCAAGGATGCGGGGCCAAGGGAGGCGGTGTTCTGGGCCAAGGGGACAGCTTGTGTGGAGCATAGACAATGCAAAAGAACACGCTGTGTTCAGGCAATGACAAGTGATTCAGGGAGACCAGATCATGGGGGTGCGAGTGGGGGTGGACTGCTGGAGAACAGAGGGGGCGGGGAGCACCTGCTAACTGAGAGCTTTGACTGGTAAGACCTTGGCTGTGATCCTGCAGGCAACAGGAAGGGGGTGGACTCATCTAAGCTCATGGTCAGATTGAGATAGCACTGAGGTGACAGCAATTTTTGCTAAACGTCATAAATAAAACTATAGACCAGCCCGAAAGCAGTGCCAAGGCCACCGTTAAAGAGCACTGGTATAATTAAGGAACCAGTTCACTTTAAACTTCTATTAGCCACAATGAGAAACATGAAAGTAACGCAGTCTGGGACTCCCCTGGCGGTCCAGTGGTTAAGACTCTACGCTTCCACTGTGGGGGACATAGGTTTGATTCCAGGTCAGGGAACTAAGCTCCTGCATGCCATGCAGTGCAGTCAGAAGAAATAAATTTAAAAAATAAATACAGCCTTTCCTCCTCTCTAAAGAGATATTGGGGAAACAAAGCTCTGGTTAATAAGGTCAGCCTGGGGGAAATGGAAAGAAGTTTTGCCTATGGTGGTGGCTGGAAAGGAGGATGAGGCACACTGTGTTTCCCTGAAATCTCATCTAGGAGGGCCTGGGCCTTGCCTGGCTGAGTGGGGCTCAGGCGTCTCGTGCCTGGGACACCTGGGAGCAGAGTCTCTGTGACAAGGACAAGAGAGCTTGGTTCTGTGCAGGTGGATAACCTAGTGACGGGGCCTGCCTTGCTGGGAGCTACTAGGCTAGTGAATAAGAAAGTTTCTCTCCCAGGACAAGTCTTCCTTTGCCTCCTGTAGCATGCCTCGACTTCTAAGAAACTTCTGACCACAAAGATGGTTCTTTCGTTACTTCTCCTTTTATTGAATCTAGGCATTCACTCCACAAACATTAATCGAGTGCCTTATATATCTGCCTGTGATGCAGGAGACCCAGGTTCAATACCTGAGTCGGGAAGATCCCCTGGAGGAGGGCATGGCAACCCACTCCAGTATTCTTGCTTGGAGAATTCCACGGACAGAGGAGCCTGGCAGGCTACAGTCCATGGATACAACTCAGCAACTAACACTTTCACTTTATATATGTACCAGGTACATTCCAGGTGCTGGGAGATCTAGTGAGGAACAAAATGGACAAGGCCCCTGCCCTAATGGAATTTACANAACCCACTCCAGTATTCTTGCTTGGAGAATTCCACGGACAGAGGAGCCTGGCAGGCTACAGTCCATGGATACAACTCAGCAACTAACACTTTCACTTTATATATGTACCAGGTACATTCCAGGTGCTGGGAGATCTAGTGAGGAACAAAATGGACAAGGCCCCTGCCCTAATGGAATTTACATTCTAGTAGAGGAGACAGATAAGACACTGTAACTAAATTAATATAGAATATAATTTCAGATAGTGATGACCACTATAAGATGTGAGCAAAGGATAAAGTGACAGAGAGAGACTAGAGGCTTTCACAAGAATGATCACAAAGGTTCTGTCTGAGAGGTAACCTCGGGGCTGAGTTGACTTCTATAAAGGAGGCATTCATGCAACCATCTGGGGAAGGAGCCCTCTGGGCAGAAGGAGCAGCAAATCAAAGACCCTGTGATTGGGCGTGCTGGGGATTAGCATGAAGGCCAGTGAGGCTAGAGCGGAGGAAGAAGTGGGAGGGTAGCAGGCTTGGTGGTCAAGGGGGGCATGGTTGTGGGATCAGAGCACATAAAACCCAGGAGGAGTGAGTGTGAGGCGACCCAATCATCTGATACACACTGTTAGGTGGAAATGTTGGCTGCATGCACGCGCGCTTAGTCACTTCGGTCATCTCCAACTCTGTCTGACACCCTGGACCGTAGCCCACCACGCCCTTTTGTCCATAGGATTCTCAAGCAAGAACACTGGAGTGGGTTGCTGTGCCCTCCTCCAGGGCATCTTCCCCACCCGGGAATCAAACCCATGTCCTTTATGTCTCCTGCATTGGCCGGCAGGTTATTTACCACTAGCACCACTGGGAAGCCCTCAGAAATGTTGGCTACACAGATGCTATAGGAATGTGGAGTTCAGGGATGAGGTTCAGTCTAGAGACAGAAGTTTTGGATTCTAGTGTCTAGATAGTATTGATAAAGTATGAATGAAATCATCCAGAATATGGATGGTGAAGGAAATGGCAGCCCACTCCAGGATTCTTTCCTGGGGAATCCCATGCACAGAGGAGCCTGGCAGGCTACAGGGAGTCACAAAGAGTCAGACACAACTGAAGTGGCTTAGCACACAGAATATGGTAGTCAGTAGCCTCAGTCACTCTCAGTGGGACTACTAAACATTTGAAACGTGGCCAGCCCAAATTGAAAAGTGCTAGACGTATAAAATACAAACCAGATTTCAAAGACAGTATAAAAAAAGAACATAAAATACCTCATTGATATTATTTTTATAATGATTACGTGTTGAAATGACAAGACTTTGATTCTACTAAGTTAAATAAAATACATTATTAAGATTAACTTCACCTGTTTCTTCTTGCTTTTTAAAAATGTGGCTACTAGAAAATTTTAAATTACCTCTGTGGCTTGCAGCTGTGGCTCCTGTTAACATTTCCATGTGATGGTGCTGGTCTAGGAAATCACTGTAGATACAGAAAAGGGCCAAGGGTAGAGCCCTCAAATGCTACAACATTTCACATCCAGGGAAAGGAGGAAGATACAGCCAGGGAGGGTGAGAAGGAATAGCCACTGAGGTAGGAGGAAAATGAAGGGAGTATGATGTGATGTTCAGAAAGGCAAGCGATAAAATTTTCAACAAAGAGGGAGTGTCAGATGCTGCTGGGAAGGCAGGTCAAGTAGCAGACGGTTGGACTGAACATGAGCAGTTTTACTGCAGTGGTTTGGAAGTAGCTGGATTTGGAAAGCCGGTTGGAGAAAGCACAGACGTGAAGACATAAGAGTGGTAAGTTAAGAGAGCTCTTTAAAGTTTGGCTTTAAAGAAATGCAGAGAAATGGGTGGTAACGGGAAGAGGATTTCAAATCTAGAGGAGGTTCATGTGTTTGGTTGTGGTTGGTTTGTTGGTTTGGAAGGGGAGACAGCTCAGCTGATGGTGGTACTGTCCTCAGGACCCTCAGTTGGGGAAATACAGCAAGTATGCCAGAAAGAATTTGAGACAGTTGAGACTCAAAGGTTATTTAGATCGAATGCTTTTCTTAGAGCTCTAGGAACACAGATGCTGGCAGGATGCCTTCTTTCTTGGTTTTCCCTTTGTCTTTCATCTTTCTCTTTTTGGTTGTCCTTCCCCTTCCTTCTTCTACCTCTGACAGTGGTGGGTCAAAAGCAACGTTAGCCTGCCGTGGCCTGGTAGTTTGAAAAGTGGGCTCCTTTTCCATGGGCTTCTTTAAAGCTCAGAGATAGTTTATTTCCCAAGTGTCTAAGAAGCCTTTCTTAGTGGCAGGGGAAAGGATACCGCCATGTTTATTAAGATGTCACAGGGACTCACCAGTGATGTGAATTGTTCCTGGCCTAAGGAATTCTCCTGTTCTCCTGTTGCATTTCTGAGGGGCTTCTGAATTTCTCTATCCCTTTGCTCCTTCCAGATCTCCAGATGGAACTTGTGCGTGTGTGTGTGTATATATATATATGTATATTTAGTTTGTGTCATAATTAGTGAGTACTGTGTGGATCTGGGGTTGTCATCTTCAGGCAGAATTGTGATATTGGATCACAGAGTTTGTGTGACTTGAATAAAGTGTCAATACCTTTCAATCAAAGCCCACTTGGAACACATCTGCCATTGAACAAGCTGGTTTTATTATTCATTGCAGTGAGAAAGAACACACACCCGTGGGGAACCATGTGACTTCTCAGTGAGAGAGTCTCAAGTCATTTTGATACCAGGACCCTGTCAGCTTTCCATGTCATTTGGAAACTTTTGCTTGCCAAGGCCTCAGTCACTCTCAGTGGGTGACCGCTCAAGTTTGCCTTTACCTCAGAGCCTGTGGTCACCCCTCTCTAGCTCCAGAGAAACATCAGAGCTTAGGGCTAGAGGGCAGTGCAGGCTGGGCCTGGAGCCCATCCAAGAAACAGCAATGGCGGGTTGACTATTTCTGGAAGCAGAAGAGATCCAGGGTAGGGAGAGGGAATCCAGAACCTACTTAATTCAACTTGATGGTACTTGAATCAAGACCCCAAGGGGAGCTATGATAAGGAGCTATGATAAGTCCCTGCCTGCCTCTCCACAGTGCTCCTGCTGTATATGAATGTAGCATCCTTTCTCTGGGTTATGGTACTGATCAGAAGCCTTCCCCTCCATACACCAATTCCCATTAAAAATGTCAGCATAATTTAAAAAGTGCGATTATCAACTGACATGCTTCCCTAGACGTATCATCTACGGCTTTGGCTAGAATGAATGGAAAATATATTATGATTAAGGTTAATATACAGGAAAAAAATCTAAGGCATTATATTGTTGTTGTTTTAGTTGCTAAGTCATGTCTAACTCTTTGTGACCCCATGGACTATAGCCCTCCAGGGTGCTCTGTCCATGGAATTCTCCAGACAAGAATACTGGGTAGTTGCCATTTCCTTCACCAGGGGATTGTGCCTAACCAGGGTTCGAAACTGGGCCTCCTACAGGTTCTTTACCACTGAGTCACTCAGGAAGGCCGAAGCATTATATAGGAATACCTATATCTTGGTAGCAAAAACAGTACAGAAGATGAAAAATAATACAAAATTTCAGAGTATTATTTTTAGATATGTAAGTAATTACTTGTGCTTTTGAGTCTACAGAGGCTAAAATTTAAACAAAAAGCTTGTTGAAATTGAGAGGGAGAGGGTGGGATGATTTGGGAGAATAGCATTGAAATTTGTATACTATCATGTAAGAAATGAATTGCCAGTCTATGTTCAATGCAGGATGCAGGACACTTGGGGCTGGTGTATGGGGATGATCTGAAGGGATGATGTGGGGTGGAAGGTGGGAGGGGGGTTCATGTTTGGGAGTTTGTGTAAAAAAATAAATAAATACAAAAAAATAATAATAAACTAAAAAAAAAGAAATTATTGCTATGTATTATGCATCATTTCTTTAAATAAAAAATCTGAGACTTGCCTAAAAAAAAGAAAATGTACAGTAGACTCTCAGTTGATTATCTGCACTAATGGAAAGGAGGCCAGGGACAGATAATTCTCCTATGACATAGAATCAGAGTCAACAGAGAATTATCCTTTTGATGGTCACTTTGGCCATTTCTTATTTGGGGCTACTTAAAACAATGCTGTAAGAAGCATTCTTGCATGTATATTTTTGTGTGCAAGTATGAGTATAGCTACAGGGTAAAGTTCCAGT
This sequence comes from Oreotragus oreotragus, assembly GCA_006410675.1. Classification (NCBI taxonomy): domain Eukaryota; kingdom Metazoa; phylum Chordata; class Mammalia; order Artiodactyla; family Bovidae; genus Oreotragus; species Oreotragus oreotragus. Next base: position 9,078 of record SJYX01006911.1, read on the forward strand.
TGTGATGTTACTGTATCAAAAGGTATGTATATTTTTTTTATTTTGATACTGTGAAATTGCTTATTCAGAGAGCAATTTATACTCCATAATGTGTGAACATGTCTATTTCTCCCATCTTTGTCAGCATGGAACATCAAAATTAAAACTTCTTGACAATCTGATAGATGAAAATGTTGACTTGATATTTTGATTTACATTTCTTTAATTATGAGTAGGACTGAGCATTTCTTTATGTATTTCTTCTTTGATAAACTTCCTGTTGTATCATTTGCCCCATTTTATATCCAGTTGTTTGTTTTTTATTGATTTATATGCACTCTTGACAGTTAAGAAAATCGACCCTGAAGTCTATATTTTCTGTAAGTATTACTTCTTAGTTTGTTATTCTTTTGCTGACTCTGCTTTTTTTGGCCAAAAGTTTGAAATTTTTATGTAGTCGGGTATCTCAATTTTTTCTTTATAGCTTATCAATACAATTCTGTCTGCCTGGGTACACCCATGAATAGTAAAAGGCCTTCAAATCTAATGGGCCCCCACATAAACAATAGATCAGGTTTTGTATATTTGTCTTTTATTTTTTGGTAACAGCTTTATTTATTTAATTATTCTTAGCGGAGCTGCATGGCATGTGGGATCTTAGTTTCCTCACCGGGTATCAAGCTTGCACCCCCTGCATTGGAAGCATGGAGTCTTAACCACTGAACTGCCGGGGAAGTCCCAGTAATAGCCTTATTGAGCTATAATTCATATATGATACAATTCATTCTTTTAAAGTATACAGTTCAGTGCTTTTTAGTATATTCAAAGATTTGGAGCCCTCCCTGGTGGTTAAGAATCTGCCTTCCAATGCAGGGGATTCAGGTTTGATCCTTGGTTGGGGAACTAAGATTCCATATGCCACAGAGCAACTAACCTGCGAGCCACAACCCTCACACCACAACAAGAATCGTGGGTGCCACAGCTAAGACCCTATGGAGCCAAATAAATAAAATTTTAAAAAACACAAAGATTTGTGTGGCTATCACAATTAATTTTAGAATACTGTTATCACCTCAAAAAGAAATTCTGTACTCTGCCACTCAAAAAACACCTCTAGCTCTAAGCAAAACACTTTCTGTGTTTACCTATCTTGTACATTTCATGTAAATGGAATCACTGTCTTTTTTAAAGGAAGAATAGTTCTCTCTAATGGCAATTCCCTTTATATATCTTTTCTTGCATAGTTTAAGAATCTAACTGGAGGATAAGGAGTCGGGTAAAATGATTGTGTAATATACTGGATATCGAATGATTTTTTTTTGGTTTCTTGCTCTATATTTTATTTTAGTGAACCAATTATGTCTGAATCACTAATAGAAGTTTCTGGCAGTGTGGAAATTCTGGAGACCAGTGATGAGGGTAAGTAACCCAATAGAATCTTGATAACTAGAACTAGATTTGTTTAGTGTGTTTAACCTCTAGAAGAAAGACTCAAGTCACAAGAAGACAAGTTCATATCAAATTTCTAATGACAATAGACTCAGTCAATATTTGCTTTTCCATCTTCGAAGCTCTTCTCTTTCATCTCAATCTCTGATAGTCTAAAAAGTTTTGTCTAGACCTTGCAGTCTTCCTTGAAGATGGTTACCAGGTTCTGTTTACTAAGGCAAAAGAAGTATTTCTGCTTAATCAGAAAAAGAAACCAGAACGGGCCATGATCTGAGAGGTTCAATTGAGGTTTTGCCATAGATAGTAATCCAGATTTAACTAACAGATAAATTTGTAATTTTGAGGTGTAAAGGGGGTATAGTAACAAAAGGCATCACCATAGGCTTCTATTAAATGGGAACAATCAACAAAAATTTCTTTTGCAAAATCTACTTAGATGTGTATTCATTTAAATTATAATTATAAACTATGAATCACCTGCGAGTGATAGGAGACCATGAATAGGGTAATAGGCAAAGGTCACTAAACAATGATAAGTTTTACTGACACTGAAAAAAAATGTGGGGAGAAGGGAAAGAACCCAAAGATAAGGTGAGACATTGAATTTAAAGATAGAACTGAATTGAACATTCACTGGGTTGTTCTTCAATGACTGCTGAGTTTTCTTAGTAGTGTGTGGGGCAGAAGACTTGGTCTGGAAAGACAGAGAGCAGGGAACCTTCTTGTGGCTTCCCAGAAGCCTGACTTTACTAATGAAGTGAGTAGTGGGATGCTGAACATGGTGCACGGATCCCTGAGGGCAGGACTTGGGTCTTTATCTCTGTGTCACCGTTGTTCAGTATTGGGCCTCAGAGAGTGTGATTAGACACTCAAAAGTTTTAAGAAATGAATGAATAAATAAATGAATGATAGGCCTCCTCACCAAGGCAGCCCCAACAACCAAATGAACTGACCTATCTTTTTGGATACGGGCTAGACAGATGTCTACCAAAAAAGATGGCAATGCAGTGCATCTTGATGAAGAGTGGAGGTAAGGAAATTCTCTTTCTCTATCCACAGTCTTTTTTAAGAGACCAAACATTTGGGTGCATTTGTAGTATGAGTCATTGCCAGATGGAGAATACAGTGGCTGTCAGGAAGTTGAAGGGAAGAAAGGCTAATTAGAAGAGTTCTTTCCAAGAAGCAATGCAAGAGAACAAGGTCACCATTATGTGCCTTGCATTTTGAAAGCTCATTAAGTTCAACCCAGAAGGGCTGCCTGTGTGCATGGTAGATAAGCAAATACACAATCCGAGGCAATAATTTCTTCATTGGAGTTGTGTTTTTTTCTCTGGGGGAAGGTCGGGGGATGGCTTCCATGGGCTCTTTCCTGGCATGTGACATACTGCTGGCCCTCAGTGGATGGGGATGTTGAAAGCTACTGCCTGTTTGGAAATATGTAGTCTTTGGACTTGGACAGGGAGGTCAATGGCTTTGTTACAGGAGAAATCCAGACAGCTGTCAGTTCACTGACCATCACTGCTGTGCCTTGTAGGGGAATAAGTTACCCAGTGTATAGGTGACCTACATAAGTGTTGTTGTTTAGTCACTAAGTCATGTCCAACTCTTTGCGACCCCATGGACTGTAGCACACTACGCTCCTCTGTCTATGGGATTTCCCAGGCAAGAATACTGGAGTGGGTTGCCATTTCTTTCTACAGGGGATCTTCCCCACCCAGGGAACTGGGAAAGTTCATAAACCCAAATGAGCTTTTTGGCCAACTAATATTTTACATCCTCATGGGAAACTAAGCTGTTTCTGCTGAAATGGAAGATTGGAGGGAAATTGGAATGTGTGCATACTTAATTTTTAACACCTGTTATAGTTCTTATGGCGAAGGCAATGGCACCCCCACTTCAGTACTCTTGCCTGGAAACTCCCATGGATGGAGGAGCCTGGTAGGCTACAGTCCATGGGGGTCGCTACGAGTTAGACATGACTGAGCAACTTCACTTTCACTTTTCACTTTCATGCACTGAAGAAGGAAATGGCAGCCCACTCCAGTGTTCTTGCCTGGAGAATCCCAGGGANATGGAGGAGCCTGGTAGGCTACAGTCCATGGGGGTCGCTACGAGTTAGACATGACTGAGCAACTTCACTTTCACTTTTCACTTTCATGCACTGAAGAAGGAAATGGCAGCCCACTCCAGTGTTCTTGCCTGGAGAATCCCAGGGATGGGGGAGCCTGGTGGGCTGCTGTCTATGGGGTCACACAGAGCTGGAGACGACTGAAGTGACTTAGCAGCAGCAGCAGCAGCATAGTTCTTAAGGCATTAGTCATTTGGTTAATTTAGGAACATAAAAATGTGTTAAAGCATGATTTGGTTTGTACAAATTATGAAGTTTTGTACAATTATGTTTGGTACACTCAGTTTTACAGCCTGAAAAGTTTATTGGAAGTATTTTTATTCAGTTATTAAGTGTTTATAGATTGTGTCACGGATCTAGCTACCACCTGCTGATTCTCTCCTGTCTCTCTTTGCTGGTATGTAAGAAGCAGATTTGCAACTTGAAATCCTCTAGCTTTGCCCACCTCCCCTTCCCTTCTGGGATTTCTAAGCAAGAAAGACAATAACCATTATGGTTCCCAACACTGAGCAGAAAGTTGTTCTCATTTCAGAAGGCCAGAAGGAGGTCTACCTGTCAAGAATCAATAAATCCCATGCCTTCTGTTTGAAAAATGTCAGTGCCTACAAAGGCTCCTTCCTGTTTGTGAGGTGGCACTGCCCAATTCTTTATCACTGGGCAGGAATTATTTAGTGGTCTGTTGGAGCTGGCTCATGCTGACTTGAGAGGCTGTGCATGTCTCTTCCTAAATGTCATATTACTAGCTTGAAATTGACCACAATGGGAGTATTTATACCACAGAAGTAGGCAAATACTACAGATAAGGGCAGTTACCCTGAGATCTAATTGATAAATATATCCCAGTAAAAAACTGAGTATAGTCATTAACAGAGTATAGTAATCAGGATTTTACATAAAAATCTCCTTATTTCATGGATTTTAGAAATCCTTAGGGGGTGGGAAGATTAAGAAAGCTGGGGAGCAAAATGCAGATTATTTTAGAGCCAGCCTACTCTGCCCTGTATACTTTTCAGCACTTTCACGTTGAATCCTCACAGTAGTTCTATGAGGTCAAACATCATTTAAAATAATTCACTATCCTAGAATTCATTTAATTTTTTTCCTTAAAAAGTTAAAGAAGGGAACTTGGGAAAATATATATTTCCTAATGCATCTTCATGCTTTATTCTGTCTGTCTCAAGGTACACTTGCCAAATTTATCCTAACCGTGACCCTATGTAGCAGTGTGTGTGTGTGTGTGTGTGTGTGAAGTTGCTCAGTCATGTCCAACTCTTTGGGACCCTGTGGACTGTAGCCTGCCAGACTCCTCTGTCCGTGGGATTCTCCAGGAGAGAATACTGGAGTGGGTTGCTATTTCCCTCTGTATATCCTAGTTAATGAGAGATTCCTCAGACCTTTCAGAACTGAAGTTACTTAAGCAAGGATTATCAAGCATACATACTACCATCCTCCTTCATTGCCCCAATGGTGCTTCTCTTTATCCATAGGTGTGGTTAGATGGTTAGAATTGATAGATCAATTTTACAGATAGAATTGAATCTGGTCTTAATAGACAATAATTGATTCCTTAATTCTAGCTCATTTATTAGCATTTACTACATGCCAGATCCTATGCCAAACTCTTTACTACATTATTTATAATTTATATCAATCCTGATAAGGGCCAGTATTTAAATGATGGATGCTTAAGAATGGCTCTGCACAGTGATCTCAATTTAAGGAAGGGATGTGACAAGCTATGTTGGTTTTCTGCACCCCTCAGTGGATTCAGCTGTCTCTGGAGTGTCACAATGTGTTTGCACTGTGCTAGTTGCTAAAAAGGATGCTAAAGAGGGCCTGCCTACAGCCCTGAGTTGGGGGACAGTAGCTAAAACATAGAACAGTATCTTATTCCTTTCTCATTGATACACAAAACATAGTAAGTGCTTGACCTTAATAAATGTTCACTGAATAGTTGAATGAACGAATGAAGGCACAAACTAGAGAACATTCAGATGCAAAATGTGTGGTGCCAACAGTCAAGTTTTAAGTGTGCAAAAAGGAACATGAATTGTAGTGATGGTGGAAAATTGGACGTAAGGCAGGCCTTGAGGTTTAGAAACCTTTCTAAAGGTTCTAGACTAGGCAGGCCCAGGAGTAATCAGTACACAGACAGGCCATAGTATTTCAGCTAGAAGGAGCCCTACTTCAGCATTTGCCTAAGTGTGTTTTGCTAGATGTTCTGCTTACATGCATTGGGGAGACAGCATTGTTACCCAGTTTCTTGGCACTTCACCATCCACATAGGCATGTCGAAGTTTCAGAAAAGTTTTGTTGGAACACAGACCCCTAAACTGTGTTTAATCAACGTTTTCCAGATTGACTAGACTGCAGACCCCCCTTTTCATGCAACAGACCTATGAGCATCCCTCTGAACATGCTTTGGGAGACACTGATTAGCATGACCCCCTCATTTTCCAGCTGAGCCCCAGAGAAGTTGAGTGACTTGCCTGTGGTTACAGAGCTAATCGATAGCAGAGCCAAACCAAGCTCAGTATTCCAGAGTTTTCTTACTCTCTGGTGGTATTTTCCATCACACCACTAAGCCTATCTTATAACAGTCTTGTTGGCTTCCAGAGACCAGGCTGTTGGGAATTGGAATGAGACACCTGAGTTGGTAAATTACTGCATGTGAAGCAGTAAAAGCAGGTTCCTTCTCACGGATGAATGCAGCACAAACTCCCCTTCCCTCCCCCTCTTCTGAGCCGGGAGAAAGATGCATGTGCTTATTAGGAAACTCAAGAAAACCCAGAGAAAGCCTGAAGAGCATTGAAAGGTCACATTTCTCACTGCTGCCCTGTTTTTGTTTTTTTTTTTTTTTAATGATAGTAGAACAAACTTTCAATTATCTGCATGTACAGAGGGCAGCAGGCCTGTAGGTAATCTGAACCAATCAGCAATAACTGAGGAACAGTGCACATAATACACCCACACATACACGCACACACACACACCCTCCCTTGCAAAATTCTTTGGTGACGTTGTCACGCCTTTTGCACAGGGTGCTTCTTTGCCCAGCACCCCTTTCTGCCCAATTCCTGGCCCTCTCCCTTCCTCATAAAGCCCTTCTTAGAAGACATCTTCCATGACCACACCAACCCCCTGCACTCATTCCTTGGGTCTGCATCCTTGCAGCAGCACACAGGTTGGGCAATACCAGCTCCCACATGGATTTCCAAAGGTCCTGAAGTATCTGTCACATGTGGAAGCTTGGCTTCCCAGCTGGATCACGAAGACTCCAGTGATCAGGGTACCAAGTGCTTATGTTGGCTCAAAAGTTGCTGTGTATGAATGAACTTCTTAGGGCCAGGGAAGAGGTGTGTGTTAATAGTTGAAACTGAGAGGCAAGTGAATGCAGGGTGAGTTGAGCCTGAATAGAGGCTGCCCAGAGGCCACAGCCTGGGGCCTGAGCTTCTGCTTTCACCAGAAACTCAGATACTTTGTTGGTCAGTTCCTAAGAAGAGAACAAAGCAGATGAACAATGCCAGGGGCACTGGTGCAAAAGCTAGGACCCACAGGGCCTTTGGGATCCTACTCCTCATTCCTATCACGAAAGCCATTTCCTCTCCTGTCTTCCCTTCCACCATCACACTCTGCCTCACTTGCATTTATAACTTCCAGGAAAAAAGAAATCCAGATTTAAAGCCTTCAAGAGCTTCTTTGGCAAGAAGAAGAAGAAAGAGCCCAAAGGTGTCCAGGGAGGGAGACGGCTCAAACCAAGCTTGTCCAGCAGCAGTATTGAGATCTCTTTTCTGAAGTCAGTTCAAGGTCAACAAACCATGCCAGGGTAAGCTCAGGAGGGATGGGGGCTGAGGGCAGTGCAAAGGGCAGGGAGCTACATCCAGGTCTTCCTTTGACAGCTGAATCATCACTGGCCTTTGGTCCCCAGGGGCTCTTGGTCACCCTGCCTGTAGGAGGTGGGTCTGCAGCCATTGCCAATGCAGCCACATCCCAGGGGGTTTCCCCTGTACTCATAGATATATGCTTGCTGTCTGGGCTTCACAGCTCAGTGGGTTGGATGGGGCATACCGATGCATATTCCACTTCCCTAAGAGCACTGGGTGAGAGGGTGTGGGTAGATCAGGGCAATCCTGCTGTGTCACAGCTACAAGCACTTGAGATGTGGAGCCTACCACTAGAGAGGAGCTGGTGGCCTCTGTTTCATAAGGGAAGGATAGTCTCCATCATTTTGGAACCTTGATCTGATTTTCTTGCCCAGCCCTCAGACTCCAGATCTAATAATGTGTAATTAAAATCTTAGATGGTGAAGCCATCTAGCTGGGTTGGGACACAAGGATGAAATCACTGTGTTAATTAAAAAAAAAAAAAAAAACAGGCAAGCAAGGAACCCAAGTCTATTTCTCCCTCTATCCCAAGAGACTGGGGGAAATGCTATAACTGATCATATAAAGTATGGGGAAGACTGTTTCTCAGCCACCACTGCCATTCCTATTCAGATTTTCATCTTTGAAGCCCCAAATTCCACATCTTAGAAATGTGGAAAATCTGGACGCCCAGTACCCCCCAGCTCTTTCTGGATCAATTGAATTGCCCTCTGTGGAGTTCCACTTGGGCCTGTTCCCCTGGCCTTAAACCCCAGACTTATCTGAAATCCCAACAGAACTCCAATGCCTCAAGGCTTTGCTTGGAGGTAATGAAAGCTAGTAGAGGTGATGGAATTCCAATTGAGCTATTTCAAATCCTAAAAGATGATGCTGCAAAAGTGCTGCACTCAGTATGCCAGCAAATTTGGAAAGCTTAGCGGTGGCCACAAGACTAGAAAAGGTCAGTTTTCATTCCAATCCCAAAGAAAGGCAATGCCAAAGAATGTTCAGACTACCACACAATTGCACTCATCTCATACGCTAGCAAAGTAATGCTCAAAATTCTCCAAGCTAGGCTTCAACAGTATGTGAACTGAGAACTTCCAGATGTTTAAGCTGGATTTAGCAAAGGCAGAGGAACCCGAGATCAAATTGCCAACATACATTGGATCATAGAAAAAGCAAGAGTACCAGGAAAACATCTACTTCTGCTTTATTGACTACACCAGAGTCTTTGACTGTGTGGATAACAACAAACTGTGGAAGATTCTTAGAGATGGGAATACCAGATCACCTTACCTGCCTCCTGAGAAATCTGTACGCATGTCAAAAAGCAACAGTTAGAACCAGACATGGAACAATGGACTGGTTCCAAATTGGGAAAGGAGTAGTTAAGCCTGTGTATTGTCACTCTGCTTATTTAACTTATATGCAGAGTCAGTTCAGTTCATTTCAGTTACTCAGTCGTGTCTGACTCTTTGTGACCCCATGGATTGCAGCACGCCAGGCCTCCCTATCCATCACCAACTCCCGGAGTTTACTCAAACTCATGTCCATTGAGTCGGTGATGCCACCCAACCAACTCATCCTCTTTCGTNCATTTCAGTTACTCAGTCGTGTCTGACTCTTTGTGACCCCATGGATTGCAGCACGCCAGGCCTCCCTATCCATCACCAACTCCCGGAGTTTACTCAAACTCATGTCCATTGAGTCGGTGATGCCACCCAACCAACTCATCCTCTTTCGTCCCCTTCTCCTCCCACCTTCAATATTTCCCAGCATCAGGGTCTTTTCAAAAGAGCTGACTCATTGGAAAAGACCCTGATGCTGGGAAAGATTGAGGGCAGGAGGAGGAGAAGACAAAGGATGAGATGTTTGGGTGACATTACAGACTCAATGGACATGAATTTGAGTAAACTCCAGGAGTTGGTGATGGACAAGGAAGCCTGGAATGCTGCAGTCCATGGGGTTGCAAAGAGTAGGACACAACTCAGCAACTCAACTGAACTGAACTAATAAGACAGTTAGCAAATGTGTTATACTGCCTACTAACAGCACAGAGGTCTCATTAAAATGGACCTTAATGAGTGCATTGAATGTGAGGAATTTCAGATAGCTTTACTAGGGAGGGAGATGGTTTTGCACCAACGGGCTTGCTTCATACCTCACAAACCATACATTATAGACCATTGCCTTATAGGTCTCAGTCAGTTCAGTCACTCAGTCATATAGGTATAAGGAAGACTAAGATTAGCTCTACTAGAATCCAGAGGGTGGGGTGGAAGAGGGAAGATCTTAACTTTCACCTTAATAATAGCAAGACTCAGAGTCTTCCTTCCCCTTCCACAGTGTTGTCACTGCTGAACTGTATACTTTCAGTGGTGAATTATATGGTATGTAAGCTATATCTCAGTAAAGCTATTATATAAAAAAATATGTGTGGATCATTTGAAAACATTAAAATTATGCAGAAGTACGTAGAGTATAAAATGAAAGTACTCCTGCTGCTCCTAGTGCCATTCTTCAGAGGGAAACACCACTAACAATTTGGTGGATATCCTTCCAGACTTTTCTCTATGATCACAAACTATATATGTATGTAATATATGTGTGCTCAGTCACTTCATTCATGTCTGACTCTTTGTGACCCCATGGACTGTAGCCTGCCAGGCTCCTCTGTACATAGGATTCTCCAGACAAGNGGAAACACCACTAACAATTTGGTGGATATCCTTCCAGACTTTTCTCTATGATCACAAACTATATATGTATGTAATATATGTGTGCTCAGTCACTTCATTCATGTCTGACTCTTTGTGACCCCATGGACTGTAGCCTGCCAGGCTCCTCTGTACATAGGATTCTCCAGACAAGAATACTGGAGTGGGTTGCCATGCCCTCCTTCAGGGGATCTTGCCAACCCAAGGATCGAACCAGTCTCATGTCTCCTGAACTGGCAGGCAAGCTCTTTACCACTAGCACCACCTGGGAAGCCCATGTCATATATGTATATGTATTAAATGGGACCATACTATTCTTTATTTTTTTTCACTCAATATCTCATGGAAGACTGTGTGTGTCAGCACATATGCTTCTGAGGTGTCTGTGGTAGGCCATAGTATAGACACACATGTATCCTTGGTTCCCTTGGCTGCTTTCATAAGACTTTTTCCTTCCTGGCCAGGGCCAAGAGCAGACTCGAGATCAGAGCCCTGTCTCATGACAGCATCTTTGTGTTGGAGCCTGACCCTGAAATATCAGAGAGGAAGCTATACCCCTTTCCAGAGATCCCAAGAGGCAGACCTTTGCAGGTAATGGTGAACTCGAGCATCAGCGCATACTTGGACTACTCCTGATTCCACCCCCACTGTTGTAAACACTGAATAAGAGAATATCTAAGTATATGATGTGCTTCCCTAGTGCCTGACACACAGTATTGGCCAGGATCACCATATTCACTTCTCTTTATGCACCCCCAAAATGCTCTGAGTGTTATAATGGTGACATTAATGTGCAGGCATTCCAACCCCCATGTTTTTTCTTTCTTCCACAGAGATCTCATGTTTCTACTACTCTGCCTAGAGCTGGGACTGCTAGTATGCATGAAGCTATGTTTGGAACTATGCCAAGAGTTGTAGCCAGAAGTGAATTCCATGTTGCAGGCTGCAAGACTACTGAGGTAATAAAGTAGAATTGTTCAAAGTCAAACAGGCAGACTTATGCTTGAATCTCTGCTCTACTATTTATTGGCCTTGTGACTTTGGGCTGATTACTTAATCTCTTTGAGCCTTCCTTTCTTCATCTATAATGGGTATAATATAAATATCTAGTTCAAGGGGTTGTCTGTGAGGATTGAATAAAGACTCAGAGATTAAAGAAATTGTTCCAGCTGACCATATAGTTAGTGGTAGCCCTGGAACTCTGACTCAGATGTGTCAACCTCCAACCTATAGTCTTTCCATTAGCCCAGTCTCTAAGGTGTTGAAATTATCTGGCCCTGCCTCAACAGGAAGGAGGGCACATCTTTAGTCTCCATTGTGTGAGGAAACCTCACAAATAGCTGAGGAAAGAAGAGAAGGGAAAGGTAAGGGAGAAAGGTAAGGGAAAAAGGGAAAGATACATCCATCTGAATGCAGAGTTCCAGAGAATAGCAAGGAGAGATAAGAAAGCCTTCCTTGTGATCCATGCAAAGAAATAGAGGAAAACAATAGAATGGGAAAGACTAGAGATCTCTTTAAGAAAATTAGAGATACCAAGGGAATATTTCATACAAAGATGGGCACAATAAAGGACAGAAATGGTATGGACATAACAGAAGCAGAAGATATTAAGAAGAGATGGCAAGAATACACAGAAGAACTGTGCAAACAAGGGCTTAGGTAACCACGATGGTAACCACATTGGCATTACCATCTATCACCTAAAGATAGATAGATATACTGGAGTGTGAACTCAAGTGGACCTTGGGAAGGATTACTATGAACAAAGCTAGTGGAGGTGACAGAATTCCAACTGAGCTATTTCAGATCCTAAAAGATGATACTGTGAAAGTGTTGCACTCATTNAACAAGGGCTTAGGTAACCACGATGGTAACCACATTGGCATTACCATCTATCACCTAAAGATAGATAGATATACTGGAGTGTGAACTCAAGTGGACCTTGGGAAGGATTACTATGAACAAAGCTAGTGGAGGTGACAGAATTCCAACTGAGCTATTTCAGATCCTAAAAGATGATACTGTGAAAGTGTTGCACTCATTATGCCAGCAAATTTGGAAAACTCAGCAGTGGCCATAGGACTGGAAAAGATCAGTTTTCATTCCAATTCCAAAGAAGGGCAATGCCAAAGAAGGTTCAAACTACCACACAGTTGTAGTCATTTCACATGCTAGAAAGGCCATGCTCAAAATCCTTCAAGCTAGGCTTCAACAGCCTGGAATTTCACACTATATACTCTGCATATAAGTTAAATCCAGAATTTCACACTATGTACACTGCATATAAGTTAAATAAGCAGGGTGACAATATGCAGCCTCGATGTATTGTTCCCAATTTGGAACCAGCCTGTTGTGCCATGTCCAGTTCTACCTGTTACTTCTTGACCTTCATACAGGTTTCTCAGGAGATAGGTAAGGTGGTCTGGTATTTCCATTTCTTTAACGATTTTCCAAAGTTTGTTGTGATCCACACAGTCAAAGGCTTTTGAGTATTCAGTGAAGCAGAAGTAGATGTCTTTCTGGAATTCTTTTGCTTTTTTCTATGATCCAATGGATGTTGGCAATTTGATCTCTGGTTCCTCTGTCTTTGCTAAATCCAGCTTGAACATCTGGAAGTTCTCAGTTCACATACTGCTGAGGGAAAAAATGGAAACAGTGACAGTCTTTATATCCTTGGGCTCCAAAATCACTGTGGACAGTAACTACAGCCATGAAATTAAAAGACACTTGCTCCTTGGAAGGAAAGCTATGACAGACCTAGACAGCATATTAAAAAGCAGAGACATCACTTTGCCAACAAAAATCTGTCTAGTCAAAGCTATGGTTTTTCCAGTAGTCATGTATGGATTGTGAAAGTTGGACCATAAAGAAGGCTGAGAGCCGAAGAATTGATACTTTTGAACTGTCATGCTAGAGAAGACTCTTGAAAGTCCCTTGGATGGCAAGGAGATCAAACCAGTGAATCTTAAAGGAAATCAACCCTGAATATTCACTGGAAGCACTGATGCTGAAGCCCAATACTTTGGCCACCTAATGTGAAGAGCCAACTCATTGGAAAAGACCCTGATGCTGGTAAAGATTGAGGGCAGGAGGAGAAGAGGGCGACAGAGAATGAGATGGTTGGATGGCATCATGGACTCAATGGACATGAGTTTGAGCAAACTCCAGGTGATAGTGAAGGACAAGGAAGGTTGGTGTGCTGCATTCCATGAGATTGCAAAGAGTCAGACACAACTTAGTGAGTGAACAACAAAAGCCAAGTAAAGCCTTCCGTAAAAGTTAACTGCCATTACTACAGAGATTATTATTACAATTGTGCTTTGGGAGTTTTAATCCTCAAAGTCTGTTCTTAAGAACCCCCAGTGGGGCCTAGTAGTCACAAGAGGGCACCTTAGAGGTTGGCCAGGAGTACTCCACAGACAGAAACTCAATGTGGCTCCTTTTCTTTGGCTTTGAGAGTTTGACATCCATCTGTCCTGAGCAGGAGCAGAGCCTATGACAGAATCAAGCATGTCAGCTTCATGTCAACAAGGATTTTCTTTGTTTATTGCTATAGACCCAGTGCCTAGAATGGATGTGGCACATTGTACATGCTTAGCCACTATTTGTTAAAGATAAAATCAGGGATTCTGATATACATCAAGAGGATCATGGCAGGGGCCAGTGCCTCAAATTCAAGTATATAACATGAACTACTAACTGGAATCAACTAAATCAGTCTGCTGAAGCTCAAGGTAAAACCAAATGAACAACTTTTATCCCCTTCAGAAAACTAGTCATCCAGTTCTAACCAGGAATAGTTGTGTAGATTTTCTAAAATTGCCAGAAAATCAGTCTCAACAGGCTTAAGATAAGCAACCAACACAGTCAAGATTCCATCCAGACAATTCCTGGACAGAGAGAATGATAGAAATAAAGATTGTAGCCTAGATGCCAAGCCCAGAACATAACCCAAAGACTCACCTCCCCAAGATCTGGACTTCCAAAGATAAGACCAAAATCAAAACAAAGATCGGACTCAAATAAGATTTCTAGTTGGCATCAGTAGGAGATAACACCAGGATTCTGGTTTGGAGCAAGGAAGCAGTTTGAAGTTTCTGTCTTTGGGGTTGGCAAAAGTGTACAGCAACCCAGAGTGTGAATCCAGGCTATTTATTAGTCTTTGCTTTGTGTAGGTACAAGAAGTGAAGACAAGGAAGGAGGAGATTCTTTCCTTGGCTCGTTTCCCCCCACCTCCACTTTGGGTTCTTAACCCTTCAACCTTTGAGCGACAGGTAATTTGGGGGAAGGCACACAAGTTTTTAACTTTTTCTTTCTATACTCTTCCTTAACAGATCCCACTACTGCATCCATGCCAACCCAGCATCAGCTCACATCTCATTCGATCTGACTCCATCTCTAAGGATCTTGAAGAAATGTCTGTTGATTATGAGTCACCTAAGAAGAGTTCATCAGACAACATCTTGACAAGCAAGGAGGTGAGTGTTGGTTCCGGCCAAAGTTGCAGGTTAGGGGTGGCAGGTGCACAAGTCAGAGGCATAATTTCTTCTTACCTTTCTTTTTTCCTGCTGTAGCTCAATACTAAGGGGATGTTTGAGGAAGGAGCTACCATTTTTGGCTTTTGATTTGCCTGTTGGTTTACATTTTCTGTCTAATTCTAAAAACCAAATAATCAGCACTGTAATTTATAAGGTATGGGAGACAGTATTTCTGGAGAAAAAAAAAAGTTTGTGGATGTTTAGAGTTCTTTCATGAAGAAAACTAATAGAGATTTTTATGGAAGTAAAGCCTCTACAATTTCAAATGCCAAAAATACCAAAGCTTAGGGCATATAATATGGTTTGACAAACACATATCCATATGAAAAATCATTTGACATGAGAGGGCATGTATGTGTATTTCATGCATCTAGCTTTGGCCAGCCAACAATACCCATCAACAATTGGAAAATAAGTAGACTGTCCTAATTAACACTTCCATCTGCAAACTATTGTGTGGTTAATTGGATTGGCTTTTTCCACATCAATCATGATGATCATATTATTTTTTCCTTCATTATTTTAATATGGTATATTACATTAGATTTTCATATATTATATAGTGATTTTCATATGTTAAACCTCCTAATTCTGGGGTAAATCCCAGTTGCTCATCATGTATAATTGCCCTTAAAATGCTGTTGGATTTGGTTTGCTAGTATTTTGCATGTGTATTCACGAGGGATTTAGGTTATAGCATTCATTTCTTGTGATGCCTTTATCTGGCTTTGGAGTCATGGTAATGCTTGCCTCATAGAATCAGAAAGTGTTCCCTCTTATATGTGTTTTGAAATATTTGTGAAGGATTGATATTATTATTTAAAAGTTTGGTAGAATTCACCAGTGAAGCCATCTGGTCCTGCTTTTTTTCACTGTTTTGAGGTTTTGATTACTGATTCAATCTGTTGCTATAGTTGTATTCAGGTTTTCCATTTCTTTTTTATTCAATTTTAGTAATTTGGATGTGTCTGGGAATTTATCCATTTCATTTAGGCTATCTATACAAGTATTCATAGTACTGTTTTATAATCCTTTTTATTTCTGTAAGGTCGGTAGTAATTGTTCCCTTTCAATTCTGATTTTAATAATTTGTGTCTTATTTTTTCTTAATCAATCAAGCTAAACATTTGTCCATTTTGTTTTACTTTTCAAAGGACTGACTTTTGGTTTCATTGATTTTCCATATTGTTTTTCTATTCCCTATTTCATTATCTCTGCTTTAATCTCTATTATTTCCTTCCTCTTGCTAGCTTTGGGTTTAGTTTCATCTTTCTGGGTTCCTTAAGGTGGAACATTAGGGTAGTGATTTGAGAGCTTTTTTAACAAGCATATATAGCTATGCATTTCTAAAGACTGTTTTTGCTGTACCACATAAGTTTATGTTGTGTTTTAGTATTAATTAATGTCAAAGTATTTTCTAACTTTCCTTTTGATTTTTTCTTTGACCCATTCATTGCTTAAGGGTATGTTGTTTAACTTCCACCTATTTGTGAATTTTCCAGTCTTCCTTCTGTTATTGATTGTGTAGTTTTGTTCTGTTGTGATCAGAGAAGATACTTTGCATAGTTTCAATCTTTTAAAATTTATTAAGACTTATTTTGTAGCCTAGCATATGTTTTATACAGGAGAATGTTCCATGTGCATTTCGGAAGAATACATATTATGCTCTTGTTGAATGGAGTATTATATATACATATATATATATATATGTTAGGTTTGTATTATTGTTTCAGTTTCTCTATTTCCTTATTGATCTTCTGTCTAGCAGTTTACTGATTAGTGAAAGTGGGATACTGACATCTCTATTATTGTATAAGTGTCCATTTCCTTCTTCAATTCTGTCAATTTTTGCTTCATGTATTCAGGAGTGGGTCTGTTGTTTTGTTTATGACTCTTCTAGCTTCCTGATGGATTGACCTGTTTGTCAATGTATAATGTCCATCTTTGTCTCCTATAACAATTTTGACTTGAAATCTGTTTTGTTTGATTTTAGTATAGCCACCCCAGCTCTCTTTTTGTTATCATTTTCTTGGAATCCCTTTAATCATCCTTTCACTTTCAACTTGTTTGTTTTTGGATCTAAAGTGAGTTTCTTGTAGATAGCATACAAATAAATCATGTTTTTAAAATTCATCTTGCTAATTTCTGCCTTTTGATTGGAGAGTTTAATTAATTTACATTCATAGTAATTACTAATAATGAAGGACTTCTGCCGTTTAGCTCTTTTTTGTACCTCGGTTCTTCCATTACTATCTTTTTTTTTTTTTTTTAATGTGGAGGCTAATTACTTTACAATATTGTAGTGGTTTTGCCAAACATTGATATGAATCAGCCATGAGTTTACATGTGTTCCCCATCCTGAACCCCCTTCCCACCTCCCTCCCCATCCTATCCCTCTGGGTCATCCCAGTGCACCAGCCCTGAGAACCCTGTCTCATGCATTAAACCTGGACTGGCGATCTGTTTCACATATGATAATATACATGTTTAAATGCTATTCTCTCAGATCATCCCACCCTCACCTTCTCCCACGGAGTCCAAAAGACTGTTTTATACATCTGTGTCTCTTTTGCTGTCTTGCATATAGGGTTGGTTTTGCCAAACATTGATATGAATCAGCCATGAGTTTACATGTGTTCCCCATCCTGAACCCCCTTCCCACCTCCCTCCCCATCCCATCCCTCTGGGTCATCCCAGTGCACCAGCCCTGAGAACCCTGTCTCATGCATTAAACCTGGACTGGCGATCTGTTTCACATATGATAATATACATGTTTAAATGCTATTCTCTCAGATCATCCCACCCTCACCTTCTCCCACGGAGTCCAAAAGACTGTTTTATACATCTGTGTCTCTTTTGCTGTCTTGCATATAGGGTTATCATTACCATCTTTCTAAATTCCATATATGACTGAAGCAACTTAGCAGCAGCAGCAACAGCATATTGTATTGGTGTTTTTCTTTCTGGCTTACTTCGCTCTGTATAATAAGCTCCAGTTTCATCCACCTCATTAGAACTGATTCAAATGTATTCTTTTTAATGGCCAAGTAATATTCCATTCTGTATATGTACCAGGGCTTTCTTATCCATTTGCCAGCTGATGGACATCTAGGTTACTTCCATGTCCTGGCTTTTATAAACAGTGCTGCAATGAACATTGGGGTACACGTGTCTCTTTCAGTTCTGGTTTCCTTGGTGTGTATGCCCAGCAGTAGGATTGCTGGGTCGTATGGCAGTTCTAGTTCCAGTTTTTTAAGGAATCTCCACCCTGTTCTCCATAGTGGCTGTACCAGCTTGCATTCCCACCTACAGTGTAAGAGGGTTCCCTTTTCTCCACACCCTTTCCAGCATTTATTGCTTGTAGATTTTTGGGTAGCAGCCATTCTGACCAGTGTGAGATGGTACCTCATTGTGGTTTTGATTTACATTTCTCTGATAATGAGTGATGTTGAGCATCTTTTCATGTGTTTGTTAACCATCTGTATGTCTTCTTTGGGAAAATGTCTGTTTAGTTCTTTGGCCCATTTTTTGATTGGGTTATTTTTCTGGAATTGAGCTACAGGAATTGCTTGTATATTTTTGAGATTAATTATTTGTCCATTGCTTCATTTGCTATATTTTCTCTCATTCTGAAGGCTGTCTTTTCACCTTGTTTATAGTTTCATTTGTTGTGCAGAAGCTTTTAATTTTAATTAGGTCCCATTTGTTTATTTTTGCTTTTATTTCTGTTACTCTGGGAGGTGGGTCATAGAGGATCCTGCTGTGATGTATGTTGGAGAGTGTTTTGCCTATGTTCC
>SJYX01006911.1:28542-129972 GCA_006410675.1 Oreotragus oreotragus
TATTAGTGTATAGGAATGCAAGGGATTTCTGTGTGTTGATTTTATATCCTGCAACTTTACTATATTCATTGATTAGCTCTAGTAATATTCTGGTGGAGTCTTTAGGGTTTTCTATGTAGAGGATCATGTCATCTGCAAACAGTAAATGTTTTACTTCTTCTTTTCCAATTTGGATTCCTTTTCTTTCTTTTTCTGCTCTGATTGCTGTGGCCAAATACTTCCAACACTATGTTGAATAGTAGTGGTGAAAGTGGGCACCCTTGTCTTGTTCCTGACTTTAGGGGAAATGCTTTCAAGTTTTCATCATTGAGGATAATGTTTGCTGTGGGTTTGTCATATATAGCTTTTATTATGTTGAGGTGTGTCCCTTCTATTCCTGCTTTCTGGAGGGTTTTTATCGTAAATGGATGTTGAATTTTGTCAAAGGCTTTCTCTGCATCTATTGAGATAATCATATGGTTTTTATCTTTCAATTTGTTAATGTGGTGTATTACATTGATTGATTTGTGGATATTAAAGAATCCTTGCATCCCTGGGATAAAGACCACTTGGACATGATGTATGGTCTTTTAAATGTGTTTTTGGATTCTGTTTACTAGAATTTTGTTAAGGATTTTTGCATCTATGTTCATCAGTGATATTGGCCTGTAGTTTTCTTTGTTTGTGGCATCTTTGTCTGGTTTTGGTATTAAGGTGATGGTGGCCTCATAGAATGAGTTTGGAAGGTTATCTTCCTCTGCAACTTTCTGGAAGAGTTTGAGTAAGACAGGTGTTAGCTCTTCTCTAAATTTTTTGTAGAATTCAGCTGTGAAGCCATCTGGTCCTGGCTTTTGTTTGCTGAAAGATTTCTGATTACAGTTTTGATTTCTGTGCTTGTGATGAGTNGTTTTGGTATTAAGGTGATGGTGGCCTCATAGAATGAGTTTGGAAGGTTATCTTCCTCTGCAACTTTCTGGAAGAGTTTGAGTAAGACAGGTGTTAGCTCTTCTCTAAATTTTTTGTAGAATTCAGCTGTGAAGCCATCTGGTCCTGGCTTTTGTTTGCTGAAAGATTTCTGATTACAGTTTTGATTTCTGTGCTTGTGATGAGTATGTTAAGATTTTCTATTTCTTCCTGGTTCAGTTTTGGAAAGTTATACTTTTCTAAGAATTTGTCCATTTCTTCCACATTGTTCATTTTATTGGCATATAGTTGCTGATAGTAGTCTCATGATCCTTTGTATTTCTGTGTTGCCTGTTGTGATCTCTCCATTTTCATTTCTAATTTTGTTGATTTGCTTCTTCTTCCTTTGTTTCTTGATGAGTCTGGCTAATGATTTGTCAATTTTATTTATCTTCTCAAAGAACCAGCTTTTAGCTTTGTTGATTTTTGCTATGGTCTTTCGTTTCTTTTGCATTTATTTCTGCCTTAACTTTTAAGATTTCTTTCCTTCTACTAACCCTGGGGTGGGTTCTTCATTTCTTCCTTTTCTAGTTGCTTTAGATGTAGAGTTAGGTTATTTATTTGACTTTTTCTTATTTCTTGAGGTAAGCCTGTATTGCTATGAACATTCCCCTTTACACTGCTTTTACAGTGTCTCATAGGTTTGGGGTTGTTGTGTTTTCATTTCATTCATTTCTATGCATATTTTGATTTCTTTTTTTATTTCTTCTGTGATTTGTTGGTTATTCAGAAGTGTGTTATTCAGCCTCCATATGTTGGAATTTTTAATAGGTTTTTTTCCTGTGATTGACATCTAATCTTACTGCATTGTGGCCAGAAAAGATGCTTGGAATGATTTCAATTATTTTGAATTTACCAAGCCTAGATTTATGGCCCGGGATGTGATCTATCCTGGAGAAGGCTCCATGTGCACTTGAGAAAAAGGTGAAATTCATTGTTTGGGGGGTGAAATATCCTATAGATATTAATTAGGTCTAACTGGTCCATTGTATCATTTAAAGTTTGTGTTTCCTTGTTAATTTTCTGTTTAGTTGATNTGTGGCAGTGTGGGGTCAGTTCAGTTTCAGATAATTCCTTGTTCCATTTATACTTCTCAAGATCCATAGCCCTCTTCCTATGTAGTCGGTGCTAACTACAGGGTTTTAATCTGTTACACCTGTCACTTCCAAAGCGGTTCCCTCTGTTTATTTTGGCTTCTTCTGTTTGCAGGTCTCTTCAGTGTCTAATTTCCACCCTGACACAAGGGGGCGAAGGTGGTCACTTATTTAGGCTCACTTGTTCAGTCCTGCTGTGGGTAGGGAGGAATGCTGCAAACAAATATCACTGGCATGTGTGGGGAGTGCTTGCAGTGTCTAGGCCACACTGGGTTTGCCCCCACTCACGGCGTGTGTGCTTTCCCAGTCTATATTGCTTAGACTCCAGGTTGCTCTGCAGGGGAACTGTCTAAAGTGGGCCCTGGGTTGTGTGCACCTGTCTCTTATACACATCTTAAAGTCTCCCACTATTATTGTGTTATTGTTAATTTCCCCTTTCATACTTGTTAGCATTTGCCTTACATATTGCAGTGCTCCTATGTTGGGTGCATATATATTTATAATTGTTATATCTTCTTCTTGGATTGATCCTTTGATCATTATGTAGTATCCTTGTCTATTTTCACAGCCTTTATTTTAAAGTCTATTTTTTTCTGATATGAGTATTGCTACTCTTGTTTTCTTCTGGTCTCCATTTGCATGAAATAACTTTTTCCAGCCCTTCACTTTCAGTCTGTATGTGTCCCTTGTTTTGAGGTGGGTCTCTTGTAGACAGCTTATACAGGGGTCTTGTTTTTGTATCCACTCAGCCAGTCTTTGTCTTTTGGTTGGGGCATTCAACCCATTTACATTTAAGGTAATTATTGATAAGTATGATCCCGTTGCCATTTACTTTGTTGTTTTGGGTTCAAATTTATACACTTTTTCTGTGTTTCCTGTCTAGAGAAGATCCTTTAGCATTTGTTGGAGAGCTGGTTTGGTGGTGCTGAATTCTCTCAGCTTTTGCTTGTCTGTAAAGCTTTTTATTTCTCCTTCATATTTGAATGAGATCCTTGCTGGGTCCAGTAATCTGGGCTGTAGGTTATTTTCTTTCATCACTTTAAGTATGTTCTGCCATTCCCTTCTGGCCTGAAGAATTTCTATTGAAAGATCAGCTATTATCCTTATGGAATCCCCTTGTGTGTCATTTGTTGTTTTTCCCTTGCTGCTTTTAATAGTTGTTCTTTGTGTTTGATCTTTGTTAATTTGATTAATATGTGTCTTGGGGTGTTTTGCCTTGGGTTTATCCTGTTTGGGACTCTCTGGGTTTCTTGGACTTGGGTGACTATTTCCTTC
Organism: Oreotragus oreotragus; assembly: GCA_006410675.1. Classification (NCBI taxonomy): domain Eukaryota; kingdom Metazoa; phylum Chordata; class Mammalia; order Artiodactyla; family Bovidae; genus Oreotragus; species Oreotragus oreotragus. The sequence goes on from SJYX01006911.1 coordinate 31,854, forward strand.
CCCATTTTAGGGAAAATTTCAACTATTATCTCCTCAAATATTTTCTCATGGCCTTTCTTTTTATCTTCTTCCTCTAGAACTCCTATGATTCGAATGTTGGGGCGTTTAACATTATCCCAGAGGTCCCTGAGGTTGTCCTCATTTCTTTTAATTCTTTTTTGTTTTCTTTTTTCCTCTCTGCTTATTTATTTCTACCATTCAATCTTCTACCTCACTTATCCTATCTTCTATCTCTGTTACTCTACTGTTGGTTCCCTCTAGAGTGTTTTGATCTCATTTATTGCATTATTCATTATTGATTGACTCTTTTTTGTTTCTTCTAGGTCCTTGTTAAACATTTCTTGCATCTTCTCAATCCTTGTCTCCAGATTTATCTGTAACTCGATTTTGTTTTCAAGATTTTAGATCATTTTTACTATCATTATTCTGAATTCTTTTTCAGGCAGCCTCCCTATCTCTTCCTCTTTTGTTTGGTTTGGTGGGTGTTTATCCTGTTCCTTTACCTGCTGGGTATTTCTCTGCCTTTTCATCTTGTTTATATTGCTGTGTTTGGGGTGGCCTTTCTGTATTCTGGCAGTTTGTGGTTCCTCTTTATTGTAGAGGTTCCCTCCTGTGGGTGGGGTTGGACAAGTGGTTTGTCAAGGTTTCCTGGTTAGGGAAGCTTGTGTTGGTGTTCTGATGGTTGGAGCTGGATTTCTTCTCTCTGGAGTGCAATGAAGTTTCCAGTAGTGAGTTTTGAGATGCCTGTGGGTTTGGTGTGACTTTGGGCAGCTTGTATATTGAAGCTCAGGGCTATGTTCCTGCATTGCTGAAGAATTTGTGTGGTATGTCTTGCTCTGGAACTTGTTGGCTCTTGGGTGATGCTTGGTTTCAGTGTAGGTATGGAGGCTTTTGGATGATCTCTTATCAATTAATGTTCCCTGGAGTCAGGAGTTCTCTGGTGTTCAAAGGTTTTGAGCTTAAGCTTCTTGCCTCTGGTTTTCAGTCTTATTCTTACAGTAGCCTCAAGACTTCTCCATCCATACAGCACTGATGATAAAACATCTAGGTTAATGGTGAAGAGATTCTCCACAGTGAAGGACACCCAGAGAGTTTCACAGAGTTACATGGAGAAGAGAAGAGGGAGGAGGGAAATTGAGGTGACCAGGAGGAGAAGAGGGGGAATCAAAAGGGGAGGGAGCAGTCTAGCTAGTAATCAATTCCCTATATGCTCTCCACAGTCTGGAACCCTCAGAGAGGTTCATGGAGTTATATAGAGAAGAGAAGAGGGAGGAAGGACATAGAGGTGACCGGGAGGACAAAAGAGGGAATCAAAAGGAGAAAGACAGATCTAGGAAGTAATCAGTTCCCTAAGTGTTCTCCACAGCCTGGAACACACACAGAGATTCACAGAGTTGGGGGAGAAGAGAAGGGGGAGAGGGGAGATAGAGGTGACCTGGGGAAGAAAAAGGAGAGTCAAAGGGAGAGAGAGTAATCGAGCCAGTAATCACACTCCTAAGTAAAAATGGGTATGGAAGATTGGATTCTTAAAGGTACAAAATTGATAACAAATACCAAAAAGCAAAGATTAAAAATCTAGAGTAGAGGTTAGACTCTCAAAAATACAATATTAAAAAACAAAAACAAAACAAAATCATAAAAATTATAAAAAATATATATGAAGTTTGCTTTAAAAATAGGGTCTTTTTTTTTTGCAAGGTAATAGTAGGTTATAAAATGAAAATTAAAGGAGTAATAGAGGACTTAAAAACAAAAAATTTTTTTAATTAAAAAATAATAGTAAATATATATCTAGGAATTTCTCTGCACCTGTTGTGGCAGTGTGGGGTCAGTTCAGTTTCAGATAATTCCTTGTTCCATTTATACTTCTCAAGATCCATAGCCCTCTTCCTATGTAGTCGGTGCTAACTACAGGGTTTTAATCTGTTACACCTGTCACTTCCAAAGCGGTTCCCTCTGTTTATTTTGGCTTCTTCTGTTTGCAGGTCTCTTCAGTGTCTAATTTCCACCCTGACACAAGGGGGCGAAGGTGGTCACTTATTTAGGCTCACTTGTTCAGTCCTGCTGTGGGTAGGGAGGAATGCTGCAAACAAATATCACTGGCATGTGTGGGGAGTGCTTGCAGTGTCTAGGCCACACTGGGTTTGCCCCCACTCACGGCGTGTGTGCTTTCCCAGTCTATATTGCTTAGACTCCAGGTTGCTCTGCAGGGGAACTGTCTAAAGTGGGCCCTGGGTTGTGTGCACTGCCCAGGTCTATGCTGATCAGGTTCAGGTTCTTGGGTACTCCAAAAAGGCACAGACTCAGTTGGGCCTGCGTTTTGTGCCCTCCTCAGGTCCAAGCACCTCAGTCGACCAGGTGAGCCCACTCTCCTCAAGCCTCTCAGTTTCCCATGTGCACCATCTCAGGTGTGCTGTGTGTCTCTTCTGGGGAGCTGATCTCTGGCTGCGACCCTCCAGGTGGATGTCAATCGTCCAGAATCCCAGGAAGTCTTGGTTAGCAACTGGGAGCCTGCTCGCAGTTTGGTAGAGGATGCTACCTCTGGGGCCGAGTTTGCTTCTCGCTTTCTGGCTCTGGCTGCCCCCTGCCTGCCTCCCTGCCTCTGGCAGGGGATGGGCCGGTCTGCAGCCAGCTAGCTCTCCTCTGGTATTTGCTCAGTCCTTTGTTCTGTGAGTGGGCCCGGCAGTGCCTTAGGTTAGGGCTTTTCGCAGGATAATTCTCTCTCTCTCTCTTTTTCCCTCTCTCTCTCTGGCTATCCCACAGTTTGGCTTGCTAGGCATTCAGGCCCGGTCCTTACCCTAAGCAATGCAGCCTGCGCCTCTCTCTGTTCAGCTCCCCTGCTTGCTGGTGGTGGATGCGCGCGTCTGGGCTACTTGTCTACTGGGAATTGCCGTTAGGCACGTAATCTGTGGGTTTTATTTATTTATTTTTCTTCCCAGGTATGTTGCCCTCTGAAATTCCAAAACTCCCCATAGACCCGCTGGTGAGAGGGTTTCCTGGTGTTTGGAAACTTCTCCTCTTTTAAGACTCCCTTCCTGGGATGGGTCTCCATCCCTAATTCTTTTGTCTCTCTTTTTTTATCTTTTATATTTTGTCCTGTAGAAAGTGAAGTTGCTCAGTCGTGACTGACTCTTTGTGACTCCATGGACTGTAGCCTATCAGGCTTCTCTGTTCGTGGAATTTTCCAGGCAAGAATACTGGAGTGGGTTGCCATTTCCTTCTCCAGGAGACCTTCCCAACCCAGGGATTGAACCCAGGTCTCTTGCATTGTAGCCAGACGCTTTACCGTCTGAGCCACCAGGGAAGTACTACCTCCTTTCAAAGACAATGGGCTGCCTTTCCGGGTGCCTGATGTCCTCTGCCAGCGTTCAGAAGTTGTTTTGTGGAATTTGCTCAGTGTTCAAATGTTCTTTAATGAATTTGTGGGGGAGAAAGTGGTCTCCCTGCCCTATTCCTCTGCCATCTTGGGACTGCCCTCCCTTATTTTGGATTAGAATTTTTAGTGTACTATTTTCATTCCCTTCTCATTTCCTTCTTTATATATTTTAAAGTTATTTTCTTAGTGGTTACCTTGGGGATTACACTTAAGAAAATTAAAATTTTAAAACATGTAGTTTTCTCTTTCTTTTGAGTAGGCTAACTATATATTTTATAGATTAATGAATAGAGCTAAACTATTTATAGTCAACATTTCCTAACATCAGTCTAAACATTTGTCTTGCTTAACGTAGTAAACTCTCTATTAGTAAATTCAAGAACTGAGTCAAGTTGTTATAGGTTAAATGTTGGGCTATTTCTTAGCTATTTCTGCTAAGTTATTGGTCTGGTTTATTAGTTCAGGAGGGTGAATACAAGGAGGGGGCATGTGGCAGCAACAGTAGCAATAGCAGCAGCAGCAGCATCCCATGAAAGAGCTTTAATCACCATCCCAAGCAGATGTGCTGGCCTGGATGCTTCTCTGAGCTTCTCATAAATTATGACACCCCCATCTCTTATATCCCCAAAGGCCTCCCCACAAACTCAGCTCTGACTGCCTTCTCACTAAGCATCAGGTAGGGAGCTAGGCAGAAAACCAAATCAAATAGAGAAGTCAGACTAAGTTCAGTTCAGTTCAGTTCAGTCGCTCAGTCGTGTCCGACTCTTTGCGACCCCATGAATCGCAGCACGCCAGGCCTCCCTGTCCATCACCGACTCCAGGAGTTCACTCAGACTCATGTCCATCGAGTCCGTGATGCCATCCAGCCATCTCACCCTCGGTCATCCCCTTCTCCTCCTGCCCCCAATCCCTTCCAGTATCAGAGTCTTTTCCAATGAGTCAACTCTTCTCATGAGGTGGCCAAAGTACTGGAGTTTCAGCTTTAGCATCAGTCCTTCCAAAGAAATCCCAGGGTTGATCTCCTTCAGAATGGACTGGTTGGATCTCCTTGCAGTCCAAGGGACTCTCAAGAGTCTTCTCCAACACCACAGTTCAAAAGCATCGATTCTTCGGCGCTCAGCTTTCTTCACAGTCCAACTTTCACATCCATACATGACCACAGGAAAAACCATAGCCTTGACTAGGCGGACCTTAGTCGGCAAAGTAATGTCTCTGCTTTTGAATATACTATCCAGGTTGGTCATAACTTTTCTTCCAAGGAGTAAGCGTCTTTTAATTTCATGGCTGCAGTCACCATCTGCAGTGATTTTGGAGCCCAAAAAAATAAAGTCTGACACTGTTTCCACTGTTTCCCCATCTATTTCCCATGAAGTGATGGGACCGGATGCCATGATCTTCGTTTTCTGAATGTTGAGCTTTAAGCCAACTTTTTCGCTCTCCTCCTTCACTTTCATCAAGAGGCTTTTTAGCTCCTCCTCACTTTCTGCCATAAGGGTGGTGTCATCAGCATATCTGAGGTTATTGATATTTCTCCCGGCAATCTTGATTCCAGCTTGTGTTTCTTCCAGTCCAGCGTTTCTCATGATGTACTCTGCATATAAGTTAAATAAGCAGGGAGACAATATACAGCCTTGACGTACTCCTTTTCCTATTTGGAACCAGTCTGTTGTTCCATGTCCAGTTCTAACTGTTGCTTCCTGACCTGCATACAGATTTCTCAAGAGGCAGGTTAGGTGGTCTGGTATTCCCATCTCTTTCAGAATTTTCCACAGTTTATTGTGATCCACACAGTCAAAGGCTTTGGCATAGTCAATAAAGCAGAAATAGATGTTTTTCTGGAACTCTCTTGCTTTTTCCATGATCCAGCGGATGTTGGCAATTTGATCTCTGGTTCCTCTGCCTGTTCTAAAACCAGCTTGAACATCAGGGAGTTCACGGTTCACATATTGCTGAAGCCTGGCTTGGAGAATTTTGAGCATTACTTTACTAGCGTGTGAGATGAGTGCAATTGTGCGGTAGTTTGAGCATTCTTTGGCATTGCCTTTCTTTGGAATTGGAATGAAAACTGACCTTTTCCAGTCCTGTGGCCACTGCTGAGTTTTCCAAATTTGCTGGCATATTGAGTGCAGCACTTTCACAGCATCATCTTCCAGGATTTGAAACAGCTCAACGGGAATTCCATCACCTCCACTAGCTTTGTTCTTAGTGATGCTTTCTAAGGCCCACTTGACTTCACATTCCAAGATGTCTGGCTCTAGATTAGTGATCACATCCTCATGATTATCTGGGTCGTGAAGATCTTTTCTGTACAGTTCTTCTGTGTATTCTTGCCACCTCTTCTTAATATCTTCTGCTTCTGTTAGGTCCATACCATTTCTATCCTTTATCGAGCCCATCTTTGCATGAAATGTTCCCTTGGTATCTCCAATTCTCTTGAAGAGATCTCTAGTCTTTCCCATTCTGTTGTTTTCCTCTATCTCTTTGCATTGATTGCTGAAGAAGGCTTTCTTATCTCTTCTTGCTATTCTTTGGAACTCTGCATTCAGATGCTTATATCTTTTCTTTTCTCCTTTGCTTTTCGCCTCTCTTCTTTTCAGTGCTATTTGTAAGGCTTCTCCAGACAGCCATTTTGCTTTTTTGCATTTCTTTTCCATGGGGATGGTCTTGATCCCTGTCTCCTGTACAATGTCACGAACCTCATTCCATAGTTCATCAGGAACTCTGTCTATCAGATCTAGGCCCTTAAATCTATTTCTCACTTCCACTGTATAATCATAAGGGATTTGATTTAGGTCATACCTGAATGGTCTAGCGGTTTTCCCTACTTTCTTCAATTTAAGTCTGAATTTGGAAATAAGGAGTTCATGATCTGAGCCACAGTCAGCTCCTGGTCTTGTTTTTGTTGACTGTATAGAGCTTCTCCATCTTTGGCTGCAAAGAATATAATCAATCTGATTTCGGTGTTGACCATCTGGTGATGTCCATGTGTAGAGTCTTCTCTTGTGTTGCTGGAAGAGGGTGTTTGCTATGACCAGTGCATTTTCTTGGCAAAACTCTATTAGTCTTTGCCCTGCTTCATTCCGCATTCCAAGGCCAAATTTGCCTGTTACTCCAGGTGTTTCTTGACTTCCTACTTTAGCATTCCAGTCCCCTCTAATGAAAAGGACATCTTTTTTGGGTGTTAGTTCTAAAAGGTCTTGTAGGTCTTCATAAAACCGTTCAACTTCAGCTTCTTCAGCATTACTGGTTGGGGCATAGACTTGGATAACTGTGATATTGAATGGTTTGCCTTGGAAACGAACAGAGATCATTCTGTCGTTTTTGAGATTGCAACCAAGTACTGCATTTCGGACTCTTTTGTTGACCATGATGGCTACTCCATTTCTTCTGAGGGATTCCTGCCCGCAGTAGTAGTTATAATGGTCATCTGAGTTAAATTCACCCATTCCAGTCCATTTTAGTTTGCTGATTCCTAGAATGTCGACGTTCACCCTTGCCATCTCTTGTTTGATCACTTCCAATGTGCCTTGATTCATGGACCTGACATTCCAGGTTCCTATGCAATATTGTTCTTTACAGCATCGGATCCTGCTACTATCACCAGTCACATGCACAACTGGGTATTGTTTTTGCTTTGGCTCCATCCCTCCATTCTTTCTGGAGTTATTTCTCCACTTATCTCCAGTAGCATATTAGGCACCTAACGACCTGGGGAGATTCTCTTTTGATATCCTATCATTTTGCCTTTTCATACTGTTCATGGGGTTCTCAAGGCAAGAATACTGAAGTGGTTTGCCATTCCCTTCTCCAGTGGACCAAGATGACCAAATATCTCTCCTCTCAAAGAGTCTGCCTGCAATACAGGAGAGCTGGATTCAATCCCTGGGTTGGGAAGATCCCCTGGAGAAGGAAGTGGCAACCCATTCCAGTATTCTTGTCTGGATAATTCCATGGACAGAGGAACCTGGTGTGCTACAGTCCATGGGGTCACAAAGAGTCGGACACGACTGAGTGACTAACACACACTACCCTCTCAGAGTCTTTCCAAGTTTGCTGTTTTTTTCTTTCTTTTCTGAGGTGCTGCAGGACCCAAAGCTTAGTTTTTCCTCCAAAACCCCTGGGGCAGAATGGGAAGGACTGCTTTAAGGCCTTGTTGTCTAAGACTAGTTCTTCCACACTTCCTTGGGTAAAGAGTTGTGTGCCTTGTCCCTTTCAGTTCCAGTTTAGCAAAGCCCCCTCTTCTTCCCCATCCTCAGACCAGAGGATCCTCCTACTTAGAGCTTCCCTGACCCCTGCTACCTTCCCAACCGGTTCATCTTCATCAGTGAGTCAACTTCATATTCCCCAATGAGTCTGTAGAATATTTTTCCTCAATATGGCTTTTTTATGGAGAAAAACAATTGTATGGAAAAGAAGTCATGCATTTTCACTCTTGAGAAAGAGATGTATCAGTTATTTTGGTGCTTAAAGCTTGAGCTGATTAAATGCCTAGACTTTAGTCCCATTCCAGGATAAGTGTTGCTAACATTTAACATGGTGTGGGTTAAGTAGCTTCCAGCTATTCCACTGTACTGGCTAATGAAGAGTTCATTTAGATTGCTCCAAGGTTCTCCCCTTATCATGTCTCTTGCTTTGCCCATGATGGCTTACTTCATAATTCACCATTATTATTTCCAAATAGGTCTCCAAAGCCCATAACAATATTCTTAAAAATCCTCTGATATATCAGAAGAGAGCATAATGCCCACTTCCCCATTGCTGCATAGATATTTGTAGCTTACAAAGTTATTTTGCATAGATATAGGTGCATTTCATTCTCTCAAAAACTCTGAAATGTAGATAGGGAAGATACTATTATTCTCATTTTGGGTGGAAAAAACTGAGGTTCAGAGAGGTGAAATGACTTGACCAAGGCCACAGCGCCAATCAGAGATACAGCTGGGACTCAAACTGAGGACTCCTCCCCAAATTCATACCAGTTTTCACTCAGCCATGTGGACTCTAGCAGTTCTCTAAATTTGGACAACCAATGCCCACCAATAACAATATCAGCTAATACTTGTTCAGACTTTCCTGTGTGAAAGGCACTTCACATGTATCATTTCTTCTAATTTTAAAAACAGCACACTAAAGTATATAATTATTATCCCTATATTAAAGACATAGAAACTGAGGCTCAAAGAGGTTAAGTAACTTGTCCGAGCTCAAACAGTTTTAAAAATTGCTTGGCTAGGACCTCAAATTCAGGCCTTTTTGACTCCAAAGTTCATGTTCTTATTCTCTATACTACTTAAGGAACTGGGGAGCTTTAGATAGCAGGGAGCTCCAGGGGATATGTGAAATTCTACCTCCTACAACTTTCAGGATGGCAAAATGGCACAACACCTTTTATGAAACAGAAATTGAGTGAGGCTGCAGCTGCACAGGAATTCCCAGGAATGAGCACATAATGTACTTTGACACACTTGGGAAATTAAAGTCCTAACAGCCAGTCATGTCCTGTGCCAGCATACCATGGCAGAGAAGCCTCCTACTGAGAACCACTTTTCCCACCAAGAGCTGCTGCTTCTTCTGGAGATGTTCCAAAGACTACTTGCCTTGGGAGCTTTCAGCTGAATGGCTCATACAGAACCTAGCTCCCTAGCATCCCAGTGTCAAAACCTCCCAGATAGTTTCAGAGTGAGCTTTTTTCCTAAAGTGACAGTTTTTCAGGCCAAAGGCTTGATAAAATCTGGCCTAAATAGCCACCAGGTAATGCCATTATTTCGGAGAAGGTGATGGCACCCCACTCCAGTACTCTTGCCTGGAAAATTCCACGGGCGGAGGAGCCTGGTAGGCTGCAGTCCATGGGGTCGCTAGGAGTCAGACATGACTGAGCGACTTCACTTTCACTTTTCACCTTCATGCATTGGAGAAGGAAATGGCAACCCACTCCAATATTCTTGCCTGGAGAATCCCAGAGACGGGGGAGCCTGGTGGGCTGCCGTCTATGGGGTCGCACAGGTCGGATACGACTGAAGCGACAGCAGCCGCAGCAGCAGCAATGCCATTATTTAAGACGTAACAGTTGGGAACAGATAAGCTATCTCCTGGGCTTCCCTGGTGGATCAGAGGTTAAAGCATCTGCCTGCAATGCAGGAGACCTGGGTTCGATCCCTGGGTTGGGAAGATCCCCTGGAGAAGGAAATGGCAACCCACCCCAGTATTCTTGCCTGGAGAATCCCATGGGCGGAGGAGCCTGGTGAGCTACAGTCGACGGGGTCACAAAGAGTGGGACACGACTGAGCGACTTCACTTTCACTTTCTTTTTCAAGCTATCTCCTGCACATACTGAATCTAGAAATTGCTAGAATTTTCCTGAGCTTGATTTGATATTCCAAGAAGCAGCTAAACTGCTCTCTATCCTCACTCAAGTGTTTCTTATCATAGTTAAACAAAAATGGGACAACCCTGGTACCATACAACAGACAAAGAAACCATCAAAAGGATGATCAAAAGGGAGCATGTTTGATTGAACAATTTTTTACAGAGTCCAGAAACTTGACAGGAAGGGGAAAGGAGCTAAAATGTGTTTTAATTGTTCAAAGAGCACTCTTTACCCCCACTAACAGCATGTCACTGTCCAGCACCCCTCCCAATCAGTGCTGAAGGATCCCCTCCCCTGCCCTAAGTCCTGACCCAGGTTCCTTCCCCAGGAAGGTTCTGGGTTAGTAGCTGCCAGGCCTGGCACATCTCCCAGATGTTGAGGTGAAAGGAGCTCATTTCACTCCAGCTGTTAATCAGAAGCTGTCTGTGCTAACTCCCCTCTAAATCACGGGAGAAGGAATGAAAACATCTTGGCCTTCCTGAGTAATATACATCTTGGGTGTGTTGGCTCTCAGAGTGCAGAGAAGGAGGAGTGGGGTTGCAGGAGGAATGGCAAAGGAAAAAACAGAGGAAAGAGTCCCATTTCCTGCACTTGCTTTTCTTTCTGGAAAGGATTCAGTTTGTTTTTCCTGGGTAGCCTGGAAAATCCTGTGGTTGATTCCTGTGGTAACTTTTCTAGGTTTCTCCTGTCTAATGTGGCTGGAGGAAAAACAGGGCCTAAGAAGGAACCCCACTTCTCAGTGGGAACAGATATGGCTGCCTCCTGTTCTAAGGCACCTGATGTGATTATTCAGGAGCTTGCTGTGCTTCTGTTTGAAAATAGGAGCCTTTCTCTTCATGGCAGAGGACTAGACAGTGGTTCACAACTCTAGCCCCCAGAAGACTCTCTTGGAGAACCTGTTAAGCCTATTCTAAGGCCCGCTCCCCTGATAGAATTATTCATCAGATCTTAATATGTCTGTAAAAGTGCTTTTTTAGCAATCACTCCAGGTGATTCTGATACTGGGGGGGATTCCCAGACCATATTTTGAGAAATATTGCCCAGCATTCCAAAGAGTTTATTTGAATAGTTTATTTAATTCACTGGTGAGTTTATGGGAAGTTGTAAAATATATACAACTTACATACTCTAAACCCAACCACAGAGATGCTCTTAGGGCTGTTTTGAATCACATGCCTGAGCTTGAGTGCCATAATCAGGTGGAGATGATGCTTGATGGCTTCACACTCTCATTTTTAGTCCAGGTTTGAGGGTAGCTGTGGGCCTGTGTATAGACTGAAGGCTCAAATATTCGTTAATGACAGTCCACCAGGCATAAGGAGACTAGTGGCCATTATTAAGTTTGATGGACTCTTGGCTTCGGCTGTGATTGGGAACAGATAAGCTATCTCCTGCATACATTCAATCTAGTAATTGCTAGAATTTTGCTGAGCCCAATTTGTTTGTTATGCTATAGAATGTGTTTCATGAAACAGTGCTTTTATCTACAATGCTATGCTACAAAATTTGAGATGACAAGTGAATTGAACATGTTTCTTTATTAAGTGTGCATTTACTTGCTGAATAGGCATCATATGTTAGTTTTCATGCAAAGTAGGTTACATGGTATCCTCTAGAATACCATGATATCCTCTAGCAACTCTATTTCTAGATCCACAGACTGCTGAGACTTTTTCCATCTATCTTTGGCTGGAGCTAGTGGGTCTCAGAAAGAATAACTAAAATGATACAGAGAACAGAGCAGCTTTCTCTGACGACCTCTCAGAAGGTCAATGTCTCTTTGGAGCTTTTAACATAATTAATTCACCCGGTCAACAAACATTTATTGAGCAACTACTGTGTACTGAGCACAGTTGTAGGTGTTAGGAATACAGCAGTAAATAAAACAGATGAAAACTCTTCTTTATGGAGTTTATATTGTAGTGGGGGGCATGATATCGACAATAAACAAGAAAATAGGCAAAATATACAGTATGTTGCTGCTGCTGCTGCTAAGTCGCTTCAGTCGTATCCGACTCTGTGCGACCCCAGAGACTGCAGCCCACTGGGCTCCCCCGTCCCTGGGATTCTCCAGGCAAGAACACTGGAGTGGGTTGCCATTTCCTTCTCCAATGCATGAAGGTGAAAAGGGAAAGTGAAGTCGCTCAGCCATGTCCGACTCTTCGCAACCCCATGGACTGCAGCCTACCAGCCTCCTCTGTCCATGGGATTTTCCAGGCAAGAGTTCTGGAGTGGGGTGCCATCACCTTCTCCATATGTTAGACAGTGATAAAAAGTGCCAAGGAGGAAAAAAAATAACCCAAGGAAGGGGACTGTAAAGTGTCAGCGTAGAAGGCTAACATTTCAAATAAGTTGGCCGGGGAAAGTGTCACTGAGAAGATGGCTTTTGTATCCAGACCTGAAAGGGGTGGGTGAACTATCACTGACATGGAGGAAGCGCAGAAACAGCAAGTGAAAATGCCTTGAGGGAAGAGTATGCAAGGAATGTTTGAAGAACAGCAAACCAACATTGGGTCTGGAACAGAAAGTGGTAAAAGCCACGATCAGAGAGGCAATGGAGAGACAGATCATGTGAAGTTAGTGGGGGCATAGATGTTGCCATCCAGTCCCCCAAAACCAGAACCCTGACGCCACTCTGAAGCATGAAAACAAATTCAGAACAATGAAACAAGAGCCACTGGTCTGTATACTGATATTAAGTTCATAATTCCAAGACATAATACAAGCTAAAGATAAGTTAATAGTGTCGGGATGAGGTGTCGTTATATAAAAGTTCATGGATGGAAGTTACCTAAAGAAGTTAGAAAAAGCTTGGGACCACTCTATATTTTGTGTGATGGGCCTCACAAAGATAACTGTATCATTCCGCTCCCTTTCCTAGAATCAACAAGAGGATGGTGAACTGAATGTATCATCAGTCTGACCCGCTAGCTATGTTAAGTCCCCAGGCGTTGGAATCACAGGTCATAAAAGAACCATACTGGGAGCTAAGATAGTAACTAAGGTTATCACTGGATCAACATATAATGGTCAGGGGGAAATGTGAAGGGATTGAAAGCTGCAAATACCCTAGCACTGCATAAAGCTAGTTTGGGAAGAACTAGTGAGTAAACACACATGGAGTTCTGTCTACCTGCTAAACTGCATCATTTGCCACTGACATCCAGGAGAGAGGGGGATCATCACCTTGACTTCACAGGGGCTTCTGCTAGCACAAATACCTAGAACTTCTTAGAAAGAAGAGGTGCTCTGGGGTGTCTCTTCAAGGTGTAGAAAAAGCCATGTCAAGAAGCCTGGAGCTGTAAAGCAATTATCCTTCAATAAAAAAATTAATTAAAAAAAAAGAAGCCTGGAGGAGACTACTTTGAAAGTCCTACAGAGGAAGCCAACTAGGAGCCCCTGGGCCAGATAGTTTGGAGGCATAGAGGCCAGCCATGCAAGGACAAGGCGACAGGCTCCATCCCTACCCCACTGGTGGTGGCGCACTCCATCCCTCTGGGCACTGCCATCAGCCTTGCATCCAGAAACTGTAAATATAAGGTAGTGTACTGTCTGTGCAAACGCAGCTTTCAGACAAACCCTCCTCCAACCAGATTTCTTCCTTCCTCCGAGCACTCCTATGGAGAAATTGCTGAGCTTTGATGGGTTTTACTGACATAGACTGTGCCTCTCACCCCAGTCAGCCCCTTCTGTAATATAAGAGGGGTACAGGACAAGAGAACATGCAAAACCTCTGACCTTGTGAACTCTGTATAATGGTGGGGTTCCTATCCTGAGGGCAAAGGGGAGCTCCTGAATGCATTGTAAGCAGGGGAGCAACCTGCTACCATCTTGTTTCTTGTTTTCACCTGCAAGGGAACCAGTTGAAATTGTGCACCTTGCCTCCAATGGGTCCACTGACCAGAAGCTTGACTCTAGTTGTAGGAAAAAGGGACAGCAGATCATGAAGGAGTTCTCTAGGAATGTTTCTTCAGCCAGAGGAATTTCTAACTTTGAGACCAAGGCCAGCATACAGAGCTGACTTGTTTCTATTTTCCTACTCTCTCCAGAGTGCCTTTGAGCCCTCGTCTGGACTGGTTCGCTCACAGTCCTTGATCACGTTTGCCATGCCCTCCTTGTCCAGCAGCACCCAGGTGCCTGTTGGCTTCAACACCCCAGCCACCACCCAGAGCTGTTTGGATTCCTCAGCTGCTCAATACAAGATGGATTTAAATCCTTGGAAACAAAAGAAGAGCATCCAGGTGACTGTAAGTCCTTCAGGAGGCCTGGGAATACACTCTTACATAAGAAAATATGAGTTCCAGGAGTTCCCTGGTGGTTAGGATTCTAGGCTTTCACTGCTGTGGCCTGGGTTCAATCTAAAGTCAGAGAAGCAGAACCTGCAAGCTGCGCTCATGCCCCACCCCCAAAAAAGATGAGTTCCAACCTTTGCAAATTGCTCCTAGGTAAGTGGTATGGGTTGGGGGATCCACACCCTAAGTAGGGATGGTGAAGTCAATGACACTGTCCCAGGTTTGACAGTCCTGGAAAGAGGTGAGCATACTTGTGTCTAGTGCCTGGGATGTTCTATGTAGATGGAACTTACATAAAAGGGATGGAAGAAAGCAGAAAGAGTGATCTGACTCCTAAGAAATTGCTTACTGGCTTAGTATCTGGGAATTCACTCAGTGCTCTTTGTAGAAGATATTCAATCATAGCCCAGATCAGGATTCTTTTTAATTATGAATCAGATAAGACCCATGAGTTACAATTGGCAGCACTGTTCCACTTCTTTGGAGGTCAGGCTTCCAGCAATGGCAAGCATTCAGAACTCAGCTATTAACCCCTCCAAAGACCTCTCCGTGTCACATACAGGTCGCCAAGTTCTTATGCTTTCTAGCACACTTAGGCAAGCTAATTATGTTTAAAACATGACCACAGACCAAAATCAGATCTGATACCAAAGAGAAGTGGCAGTTGATAGCAGAAAGAAAGGACACAAACTATCTGGGGTCCTTTGGTATAGGGATCAAGAACCTTGCCCACCTCTATCAGGGCCACACTGTATCAGCATCCAGTGTAATAGGTCATGTTCACTACTCATCCAAATCATCAAGAAAAGTTGGACTATATTCCCTGATCTGTGTTTAGGAAGATAGGGAAGTAATTCCTTTGAAAAAGATTTTTTTACTAAAAACTAAGAATTAAATCAAGAACTTCCAGATGTACAAGCTAGATTTAGAAAAGGCAGAGTAACTAGAGATCAAATTGCTAACATCCATTGGATCATTGAAAAAGCAAGGGAATTCCAGAAAAACATCTACTTCTGCTTTGTTGACTGCAAAAGCCTTTGACTGTGCAAATCACAACAAACTATGGAAAATTCTTAAAGAGATGGGAATACCAGACCACCTTACCTGCCTCGTGAGAAATCTGTATGCAGGTCAAGAAGCAACAGTTAGAACCAGACATGGAACAATGGACTGGTTCAAAATTGGGAAAGAAATACGTCAAGGCTGTATATTGTCACCCTGCTTATTTAACTTATATGCAGAGTACATCGTGAAATGCTGGGCTAGATGAGTCACAAGCTGGAATCAAGATTGCTGTGAGATATACATATCTATGGCTGATTCATGCTGATGTTTGGCAGAAACCAACACAATTCTGTAAAGTAATTATCCTTCAATTAAAAAATAAAATTTTTTTTAAAAAAGGTTGCTGGGAGAAATACCAACAACCTCAGATATGTAGATGATACCTGCTAAGGGCAGAAAGCAAAGAGGAACTAAACAGCCTCTTTGACAAAGGTGAAAGAGGGGAATGAAAAAGCTGGCTTAAAATTCAACATTCAAAAAACTAAGATCATGTCATTCAGTCCCATCGGCATTTCCCTTCAAGGCAAATAATGGGGAAAAAATTGAAACAGTGGCAGATTTTATTTTCCTGGGCTCCAAACTCACTGTGGAGAGTGACTGCAGCCATGAAATTAAAATTGAAAGCTCCTTGGAAGAAAAGCTATGACAAACCCAGACAGCATATTAAAAAGCAGAGACATCACTTTGCTGACAAAAGTCCATATAGTCAAAGCTAAGGTTTTTTCCAGTAGTTATGTATGGATGTGAGAGTTGAACCATAAAAAATGCTGAACACCAAAGAATTGATGCTTTCGAAAGGTGGTGCTGGAGAAGACTCTAGTGAGTCCCTTGGACAGCAAGGAGATCAAACCAGTCAATCCTAAAGGAAATCAACTCTTACTATTCATTGGAAAGACTGATGCTGAAGCTGAAGCTCCAATACTTTGGCCACCTGATGCAAAGAGCCGACTCATTGGAAAAGACCCTGATGCTGGGAAAGATTGAAGGCAAGAGAAGGGGGTGACAGAGGATGAGATCGTTGGATGGCATCACCAACTCAATAAACANCTTTGGCCACCTGATGCAAAGAGCCGACTCATTGGAAAAGACCCTGATGCTGGGAAAGATTGAAGGCAAGAGAAGGGGGTGACAGAGGATGAGATCGTTGGATGGCATCACCAACTCAATAAACATGAATTTGAGCAAACTCTAGGAGATAGTGAATGACAAGAGTCTGGCATGCTACAGTCCATGGGGTCACAAAGAGTTGGACATGACTTAGTTACTGAATGACAACAACAAAGAAATTTTAAAATTTGGTATTTTAAAGAATGTGTCAGTTAGCTGGAAGATTCACTTGGCTGAGTCTTTAGCCTCAGTAACTCTGGGCTATAAGTAAAGGGCTATAAATCAGAGATGGAGGAGATGAAAAGATTTAATAGTTATAGGCATTTTACCGGGAAGGACATTAAAGCACAAATAGATGTCCAAGGTTATACACTCTGGTAATGGCAGAAGTAGGACCAGAACCCCATCTTCTGACTTCCGGTTCAGTTCTATTTTCACCCCCATCATAAAGGGCTATAAATCAGAGATGGAGGAGATGAAAAGATTTAATAGTTATAGGCATTTTACCGGGAAGGACATTAAAGCACAAATAGATGTCCAAGGTTATACACTCTGGTAATGGCAGAAGTAGGACCAGAACCCCATCTTCTGACTTCCGGTTCAGTTCTATTTTCACCCCCATCATGTTGCCCCTAGCTTAAACATTGCAGTTTTTGCTTTAGTAAGAAAATAAAGTATAAGATCAAAGAACAGCTGGCAGAACGGTGGGCCAAGGAGGAAGGCCTTCTAGTAGCACTGAGAGAATCTCCTTGGTTCAATGTCAAGCAGAGGGTGATCAATCACTAGGCCATATACATAAAGTCCTGTATATGCATGATCACCTGGACATTTCACCACAAACCTGGACACATAGGGAATGTTGATGAAGGAAGATTTAGCAAGACCTTTCTTTCTGCATAGCCTAATTGAGGTAAGGCCTGGGTAGCTCTCTCTAACAAGGTCAGAGCATCTGCTTCTTCCTTTTGCCTCTCTCCCTGACACATGGATGAATGAAAATAAAAGTGTTCAGGATCCTTTATGACAGAGAGGCTGTTGCTACTGGCTCCCTGCTTTGGAATTTCTTAGATCTGCAAGTCCCACAGGAGGTTCCCCTTATTCTTAATTTATAGATGTGGACAGAGATATAGAGAGTAACTTGCCCAAGATCATATGAAGGGCACATGACGGAGCAGAGATCTGAACCCAGGTCTATCTGACTTGATCAATTCAAAAGTAAATAATTTTGAGCTGAGTCTGTTTACCAAGGCATTTTGAGTGGTAACATAAAGCTGTATGTTTGTCTTTAGATGTATATCATGATTGTTATCAGGCCCCACAGCCCCATCATCAGATTGATGGCCTTGCAGTGTGGGTCAGTGGTTTCTGAGGTGTTTTCAAGAGTTCCCTGCAGCATATCACTCAGAGACCAGAAACTTCAAATTTAAATGAAGTACTGCCAGTAGGTAAAATGATCACCAGGTTATGGATACTACTGAAATAATTTCCATTGTGAATGGTATTGTTATGCTCCCAACACAGCCATTTGGATAGCAAGGACTTTTTTTTTCCTGATGCTTTTTTTCTTTGGCAACCATGCAGGGGTGGGTGGAGAGCATTTCAGCCTGATTCAAAGTCTTTCCCTCTTCTAGGCGAAACCAAAACAGGAGGAGCCAAGCCTCCCAGAGGCTTCTGAAGAGAAAAGCACAGCCAAACCGAAAGAAGCTGACCAAAAGAAGCCGAAAAAAGACAGCGCAGGTTGGCATATCTTCGCCGTCACTCATAAACACAAACTCAAGCTTAATGGCACAGTGCTATGTGACGAGAACTTTGTAATGGAGAATTGCCCAGGCCTCTATCCTTGGTCTTCTGAGGGCTTAAAATTTAAGATGCATATTAATATGGTCCAAGTTTCTCCGTTTGAACTGCCCATTTAATATAGTTGCCACTTGTGTTAGGTAAAAGGCCATACCTGGATTCCTATTTTACCTAAATGAATTTCCAACCAGAGAGGCATTTTGTGCATATTTGTTTGTCAGTTTGTTTAATCCTCTCCACATCTAATGTCCATGCCAACTTCTTCAGTGAGCCCAGATATCTGAGGGCAGCCAATGATTTCCCCTTCAGCTTTCCCCCACAGCAACAGAACCAGACAACAATAACAGAACTGGTGGAAAAAAGCCTGTTTTTTAAAAGTTGCTTTTCTATTCTAATAGAGAGAAAAGGTCTTGTGTTAACAGTAAGACCAGTTCCCTTATCCATGGGCAAAGAGGGCTTGGACAGCTGCAGATGCCCTTGGCAGCCAACACCTATCAAACCCCCAAACAAAAAATACCACTGGAGTGAAAAATCACTCTGTGTGTTCATGTGTGTGTGTTGGCTCCAGCTGATGGCAATCTAATTTCCAGCAACACTTGGAAAACCAAAATTCCTGTCCACAAATTAAGTCAGATAGTTATTTCATATTTTTGCCATAAAGGGTTTCACATGTGGGTTCAAAGTCAGGATATCTCTAAAAACATTTTCCCATGAAGAGTAGCAAAACTATAAAACTCTTGTATAACAACAACAAAGAAATTAAGTGAGTGAATTTTAACTTTCTTTTTATCCTCTTTTCATATTTATTTTTAATAGCTGTCCCTTTTACACAGAGGATAAAACTCACTCGGTGTCCAGGAGGGCAGATACACTGATTTTCCATGTCATGGGAGTGGTTTGGAGTGCAACTCCCTGCACCCCCCACCCCTCAACCTCAACCATGCCCAGTTCTAGATTCTAAATGTGCAACCACTAGATGGAGCTAGAGACCAGTGGATGATAAGGGAGGGGAGGTGGCCAACGCCCTCTCACCCAGGGGTTAAAGTGAGTGGTAAAAAAAACAATACTTTGGCCACCTGATGCAAAGAGCTGACTCTTTTGAAAAGACCCTGATGCTGGGAAAGATTGAAGGCGGGAGGCAAAGGGGACGACAGAGAATGAGATGGCTGGATGGCATCACCGACTCAATGGACATGAGTCTGAGTGGACTCTGGGAGTTGGTGATGGACAGGGAGGCCTGGCGCGCTGCAGTCCATCGGGTCGCAAAGAGCCGGACACGTCTGAGCAACTGAACTGAACTGAAAAAACCCGCCTGCCAGTGCAGAAGACGTGGATTCTCTGGAGGGTATAGCAACCCACTCTAGTATTCTTGCCTGGGAAATCCCACGGACAGAGGAGCCTGGAGGGCTACAGTCCGTGGGGTTGCAAAGAGTAGGACATGACTGAGCACACATAGTGATATTACTAGAGAAGAGAAGACCAGCCTGTAGAACTGCTGCCTTGTGTTTACCTGAAGCCTGTGGATCAGTGCAAATGTTAAAGCTTTTCAAGAATTTCTTTGCCTGTATATTATGTTAGATTATTTTAATAAAGAGAGTTGAAAGCAGAAGAAGTGGGAAAGGCATAATCCTACCCTTGCAGATAACCCCTGTTGATACCTTTCTTAAAAAAAAAAAAAAACACCTGTATATAATGTTAAAATTAAGTAGAATTAAGTAGAAAATATAAATATTAAGGAGAAAGTAAAATTTCCTTTCACCCTGCCCCAGTCAGTTTCCTAAAAGGTAATTGTTGTTACAAGTTCAAAAATTGCTTTTTGATGTGTCTCATTTCTAATGGTGGAACAGACTGTTGATATGATGGTGATGTGCCAACCTTGGAATCAGTTCATAAAACTGAATTTCACTTATATTTAAAAATTTCCAAATGCAGAAGGCTAACAGTGACCTAGTCGTTCTCTATCTTCTGAGTAGCTACTTCTCCACATTAGGGAATTCAACAGCAAATAGGTACCCATTGGGACAAGGCAGAGTATTCTTATTTTAGAAAATCAAAAGAACACATTTTTCCTTTCCTTCTGTTTGGTACAGGTGCCTCAAGCCAAGAACAGAGCAACAAGACTGAGATTGCTAAACAGAAGACAATGGATCCGGCTACAAACACAGATGCTACTGAGAGTCAGAGTTACCCATTTCCAGCAGCATACATGAAATGGCGTGGAAAGAAAAGCTCAAGTACTTTAGGAATGAGCGAGTGTGGATCCAAAGGAAGAAGCTTTAAACAATCCACTGGAGTGCTTGGCCTAAGTGATGGAGCTGGGTCCCCACCTGCTGATAAGAACGCCAAGGATTGCCATTTCTGGCAACTGTCCTTGGAGAAGCAAGTCATGGAGCAGCTCACAACACCACAGACAGAAAGCACTACTCCTCAGGAGCTGCCGTCAGGTAAAGATGACCGAGGAAGGGAAATGGCTGATGCAGATTCTGAAACCAGAGAAGCATCAGTATCACAACTCAAGCCTGAAGACATGGAAGAGCTCATGGTGGGTGGTCTGTCAACATCCCATGAAGATGGGACTTCTGGACCCAAGAAGCCAGAAGCCAGGGCTGCTCTATCACATGTGGCAGGAAGGCCATCTACACCCCAAGATACTCTCTCAGTGGCAGTGGACGATCAGATGTTTATGGAGCCTTCTCAGAGTGGCAGTGGACGATCAGATGTTTATGGAGCCTTCTCAGAAGCTTCTGGCTTTGATGTGAAAAGTGTCCAATTTAAAATGAAGTCTGCTCAAGAGACCCTCAAAGAAAAGCCTTCCAGAAGAGTTCTGCAGGCCCTAACAGCGAGGATCTCTAGGACCGTGAATGCCTTGGTGGAGGTATCCCTTTGTGCCAGGAGACCACCTCCCAGAAGCCTTTCATGGTCCTTTGGAAAGTCAAAAGCTACAGTCTTCATCTCAGATTCCAAGAGCACGTCAGAGGAGGGCGGTGATTCTGAGCAACAGCTGGTTCTTGGACATTCTTCCCCACCCTCCAAGATGCACAGAAATGAAGAAGTCTTCCCAGAATCAAAAGGTTCAGCTGTGGAGCTGAGCAGTCCTGAGCAGCAGCAGGCCCCTAGGTATTCTTCACAGTCCTCGGGGAAGTCCAAAGCCACAGCTATCTTCTCTGATTCCAAGAGCACTTCCAAAGAAGGCAGTGATTTCGAGCAGCACCAGGCTCCCACACCCTCTCTCCAGCCCCTGAGCAAGCCCAAAGATGGCCAAGAAGTCTTCACAAAATTGGGTTCCTTGGGACAGATGAGTGGTTCTAATGAGCCACCGACTCCCACATGTGCTTCTCAGGCTGTGGGGGAGCCTGAAGACAAAGTCTCCACAGGATCAAATAGTTATGTGGAGAAGTACAACAGTGCCAATGACACCAAGGAAAGGGGGTCTCCCCGACCCCCTGCCAAGGCCATGGGATCCTCTGCCCAGGCTGTGGCAAAACCTAAAGACCCCAAAGAAGTCTCCCTGGCTTCAAAGACCACACCTGAAGTGCAGGGTGCTTCTGAGTGGCAGGTGCCTCCCAGGGACACTTTCCAGTCCTGGGTGAGCCCTAAATTCGAGCAACCCACTTCCACAGGCCCAGAGAGCGCAGCCATGGAGTGGGGCATTTCCATGGAGCCACTGCCTCCCACAGTGACTTCTAAGCGCCTGATGAGGCCAAAAGTTGAGCCACCAGTCTCCTTGGATCCAGGAGTGATGGAACTTAAAACGATGACTTCTGCAGAGGTGCTGCCTCTGAGACATCCTTCTCAGCCTTCAGTGAAACCAGCAGCTCAGCAAGAAAGCTCTGCGTGTCCAGAGAGCCCCGATGTTGAGAAAACCACACCCGCACACTTGCTGACTTTCCCACGTCCTTCCCAGGCCGCGGTGAGGCCAGCAATTGAGTACCAAGACTCCATGGGTGCAGAAAGCACTGTGGTTGAGAAGAGCACTTCTCTGAAGCCACCATTTGCCAAGCATCATTTTCAGCCCCTGATGAGAGCTCTAGCCCAGCAACAAGTCTCTGTGACTTATTCTGAAGCTGAACAGAGTGTATCTGCAGGTTTGAAGGGTTCTGTTGCTCAGAAGATCAGTCTGGTGGAGAAATTGCTCCCTAAATATTCTCCCCAGTCCTTGACAAATCCTCGAACCCAGAAAACCTTGGAGAGCACTGCTGTTGAGGAGGGCAGTTTTGTGGAGGTGCCACCTCCCCAGCCCTCGGTGAAGTCTAAATTCCAGCCACAGACCATTCCAGTGGAGTCTGTGAGTGCTCCCACAGAGTGGAGTGGTCCGGGGGTGCCTGTGCCTCCCAGACCAACCATCCAGCAGTCCTGGGAGATCCCCATGTTTGAGCAACCAGCCTCTAAAGGTCCAGAGAGCGCTGCCTTCAAGTGGGGCATTACCATGGAGCCGCTGCCTCCCAGAGGGACTTCTCAGGCCTCAATGAGAGCAGGAGTCAAACAAGCAATCTCTGAAGGTCCAGAGAGTGTCGACACTGAAGGGGATGCATCTACCAAGCTGCTGCCTGACAAACATCCCTACTCCATTGTGAGACAGAAAGTCCAGCAAATATCATTGAGTTTTGAGAGTGCTGCTGCCAAAGTGGGCATTTCTGGAAGGCCGCTGCCTCCCATATATCTCAGCCAAGTGCTTAAAAAGTCTAAAGTTCTGGAGATGGCCTTACGTCTAGAGAGCATGGCTGATAAAGAAGTAATACCTAAGAAATCAGTGACTGTCAAGCGTCCGTCTCAGTCATTTGTGAAGTATATGGCACAGCATGTCTTTTCAGAGAGGCCTGGTACAGAGGAGGGAACTCACATGGATCCTTCATCTTCAAATCTACCTTCCAAATCATTGAAGCCAAAAGTCGAGCAGCAAGTTTCCTCAGGCTGGAAGAGTACCGATGTTGAGGGAGCCATTTCTTTGAAGCAAGCGCCCATGAAAAGCCTTTTACCAAGCTTGGGGAAGCCCAGAGGCCTGCAAGAAGTCCTCTCCCATTCAGAGAGTGCTCCTGTGAAGCTGAGCAGTTTTAAAGAGCAGCTGCCTCCCAGACATCTTGCCTGGAAACTGGGGAAGCCTGAGTACCAGCAAGAAACCTCCTCAGCTTCTGAGAGCTCTCCTGAAGAATGGAAGAGTTCTGAAGAGTGGCTGCCTGGCAAACACCCCAGCCAAGTCAAAGATGGAGCTGAGTTTCAGCCACTGATGCTCTCAACAGGCCCAGTGAGTGCACCTGTGAAGCAGAGCAGTTCTGAGCAGCATCTGCCTCCCAAACAAGTTTTTCAGGCTCCTGCAGACCCTGAACATCAGCAACAGGTTTATCCAAGTCCCATGAGTGCTGCTGCTGAAGGAACCACTTTGGAGAGTGAACCTAGCTGCTGGTCTCTACCCAGAGACCTGGCTTCTCCAAGCAAAATCAAGAAACCCAGCCAAAGCTCTGAAGACCTCACTAAGAACATCACAACTGGCCCTACCAAGCCCATGCTGGCCAATGCTCCTTTCTTGCAAGTGCCCACTTCTGGAAGCAGTTCCTCTCAGGAGGAAGTTCCTGAGGGTGATGATCAAAATAACAGCCATTCAGATTCATCCAACAACGGGGCTGATGTTGAAAAGCTTTTTGGAGTCCGACTGAGAAGAACCTCTTCCTCACAGAAGTATAAGGGTAAGAAACAAGGTTTTACCAAGCTTTTTTCACCCTCCTTGGGCTCAATTTCATCCTCTGTAGGTACAGCCCAGCCAATCAGAAGGGCTTCCGAGGGGGCCCTGGGCACCATGCAAAACCTCACCACAGTATCTGACTTTGCAGAGAAGCAACAGAGGAGGCCCAAATCTGAAAGGATGGCCAAGAAGCAACCTGCTTACAGGATTTCAGGTGAGTCTTTATCTTCCCAGATGGGCAGCAGGTACCAAGAGGAGAGAAGAACCAGAAAGCAAAATCTTGAATGGGAGGAAGTCTGTTCTAGCCTTGCCCATTGCCCTGTGGCTTTGACAGGGCTGGCTTGGGGATTTAGGGGCAGAATAATGCTCTAGTCTAGATGAATAGACTTGGAGATGGTTAACTTGGAGTCTTCTCTTTCCCAACGGGGTCTCCTTTGGACATTTGTCCACATTTTGTAATGGACACGTAGCCATCTCCCCACCCCCCTTACCCCATATACATGCAGATGGGATTTTATGCCTTTCTCAAAATATCTTTACATGTATTATGCTCCCTTCAACACCACATAGCTTTTTATTATTTATTATTATTATTTTTTTTTGCTACTCACCATGTGGGATTTTAGTTTCCTAACCAGAGATCAAACCTGCTATAGTGAAAATATGAAATCTTAAGCACTGGACCTCCAGGGAAGTCCCCCATGTATATTTTTGAAGCCCGTTCATTAATAGAGCACTATATTCAGACTCTCAGCTTGAAGTCTTAATTTATTGTAAATGTTTGTACTTCCACAGCTTCTTAACTCACCTGAAATGTCTAAGAATCAAGAGCTAGGTGACTTTTTGAGCATTTATCTCTCTCAAAGCCTTTGTACCTTCAGAATTATCATCACATAGTCTTGTACATGCCTATAACCATATCCATAATCACACACTTTCATTAGAGACTATGAAGTAACAGATGCAATAAGATTTTCCTTGGAGTTAGAGAAATGACATCAGTGGCCTAATCATCTGGCCTCCTAGGAGCTTCTCTGGCCCATTTGGCAACCATTGCCCTACCTGAATTGGGGATAGAAAGAGAGATGGACACGGGAGGGAAAGGGGCCCGTAAGAGGACAGTTGACAAACTTTGACGTGCAGCTTAACTACTCAAGGTGTTCCTGCCTTGCAAAGTTGTGGGGAAGGCACTAAAGAATGGGGCCCTTCTCTGTTTGTTGTTTACTTTCATTTGGCAGTTAACAAGGATCCCATTTGAGACAATATTGTGGGTAGGTCCTAGTCAGTCTCAAGACCCAGCCTGCCTCACTTTAATTCGACTTTCTTTCATTCCTTTCTCAGAAAAAGCTCTTGGTCGACGGTCAGAGTATGCTGCCTCAGAGCCAGCTTGGATAACCGTGATAAAGCAGGAGCAGGGGAGCTTCCAGGCCAACATTCCTCCCAAAGAGCCAAGACGCAAGAGTAGAGCTGCAGCCAAAGATGAGATGAAAGAACCCAGACATGAAGTAGGACCTCAAACAGCCTCCAAAATACTCCAAAAGGTCATTGGACCCAGTTGATTAAGCTTGTATTAGGAACTTTGCCAGACATGCAGTTCCCCACCTCCTTGGGTGCATTAATCAAGGCAAAGGGACTTTTGAGGGAAAGACTTGGTTTTACTCATAGAAAGGTGCCCCCATTTTATGTTCTAAAGGATTTGTGAAAAGCAATGCATAGAGAAGATTCTATAAATCAAATCTTGTTCTAAACATTCTAGAATAGGATTCCTCCAAATTGGTTGAGGCATAAGTAGATATAAGAATACCCCAAAGGTCACCACTGGGGTGAGTTGAATATATTCTTACAAATATTTTAGCCTTTAAATATGTATATGCATTTAAGAAAATATGAGTGGAATTAAACTATATTTTTTTCACTGAACATTTTATTTCTGGGCACCTTTCCATTATCAGTACATAATGATTTACCTTTATGTAAATAAAGGTAATGTTTGGTGTTCGGGCTTCCACATATTGAGTTGGTTTGGTCTGGCACCTCCCTATAGATTAAAAGTGAAATTATGTGATAAACTAGGCTAATGGATCAGAACATGATAGGATGACATCTTGCTTTTAATGTCCCATTTGCAATGTCTTTGGACGTTTTAGAATGAGGACTCCTCTTGTCAACACTGCATAAAACTGCCTCAAGAAAACTCAATGAAGTTTACATAACAAGAGATGTCTAAGTTCCTATACTTTTAAGTGCTTAAAGAATTTGTTGAAGGATCATGTGAAAATCTGTTTTCACTTTTTGCTTTAAAGATCTTTTCATTTCATCATTATTATTTTTATGGGAGCAGGATCATACAGGTAGAAAAGTCTACCTTGGTTAAAGTTTTGTCAGAAGGAAATACATTAAGATATGTAAACTAATTAATTTAATCAGTTGTAGTGAGGTTAATTTGAAAAGCTTAAACTGTACCATTTTGAAAAGACCTATAGTTACATCATTTTCTCATGCAAGGGATGAACACAAGATGTAAACAAGTTTTGTTGTGTAGAAATCTGTGGAACCCAATTAATTGATAAGATTTGTTTGCAACCACCACATTTCGGTTAGCTTTCTGTCAAGTGCTGGTAAACTGCTAGAGAAAAGGTTGTAGTCGGGCTAAGTAATTCTCATGTTAACCTGTTTACTACACTGTTTATATGATTAGATAACCTTTTCTCCCAGCTCAGAAAGGTGATAAAGTTGAACCAGCTTAGATTTTGTGATCCTAAATTCTGAACCTAGGTGCTTTGTGTGCTCTTTCCTTCCTTACCTCTCTCTATTTCTTTTTGGTTAATGTTGAACTTATAATACCCAGGACGGGACGTGCACCTATGATCTGAGTAATTTGCTATTTTCATATCAGGACTTATAAGATCATTCTGTTTTCATTTTTGTATTAAAGAGAACTGGCCTTGTAAGTGAAAGCCAACCAAGAATGGTTCTCACTTCTGATGTCAAGAGACAAGAGAAGATGGCACCGACAAAGCCTCCAAAGTCTACCAAAACAGGTAAAAAAAAAACAAAACCAAAAAAACACCCTATCCCTCAACTCCCAAAAGAGCTCTCACAGAATGTGAAACTTCCCATTTCAAACTCAGGCAATACGTGTCTCTTCCCCCAAATCAGCTTGTGATTCTCTCATGGTACTTCCATTAGATATAGATATTATCTTGTTTTAGGAAAATCCAACTATTATGACTAGTATAAGTCAGTCCCGTGTGTAAATTTCAGAGGGCCTTTCAGTCTTTTACCCCATCAAGGAATCTGTATGGGAACAAAATTGTGATCATGCACTAGAACGTTCCTGTGGCTGGTATTCAAAAGGAGAGAATACCAAGGCACTTTCTAGTTCACAGCAAAGTGGTACTTTCTCACCCTCTACATTCCCAGTGAAACTGTGAAAAATCCGGTATAAATGCCCAATAGTATTGAATTTTAAAAAACTATTTAAAAGGCTTGTTTCAACCCCTCCATATTCTGAGCAGGGGTATGAGAGGTAGGGCATGTTGAAAGCTGAGAAAAACACTGTACTGTGATAATATCGAATGGGGTCTCCTCAGTAGAGTTATGTGTCAGAGGGATTTTTTTTTTTTTCTAGAAGGAGCAGGGAGAGGGGAGGATAGGTTTATATTGAGTCATCTTTGTTCTCTTCCTTAGTCCATCTCGTGAAGAAATTAGACTAGGAATTTAGGAATCCACTGTCTGGCCATGATATAGCAGCACAGTAGGTCAAGTGAATAGCTTCTCATGGGCACGGTACTCCTATCAAGTGGTTTTCAACTCTCACTATGTATTAGAATCACCTGATGTGATTTTTAAAAAATTATAGATGGTCTTGGATCCACTGTTGGAGATTCTAATTCAGTTAGTTCATGAAATAGCATGTGCATTTGTATTTTTAAAGAGACCCTAGATGGTTCTAATATGTGACCAGAGTTGAGAACCACTGGCTGACTCTAAGCCACTAAGTCAATCAATCGTAAAGCAGGATGAGGGAAGGAGGTACTTGTAGAACTGGGGCATAGCGAGGTAGTCTTGATATAATGTTATTTAGCATAGACTTTTCCTGGGTGGACCTACTGAGTCATCAACAGTGATTTAATATAACATAAGGGATTGGCAAAACAAAAACATTACCTTATTTGAAATTTTTAAAACTGAACAGATACCACGTAACATGTTTCTGCTCTGGTCTCAGTTCAAACGTGTAAGACAGTCCAATAATAACGACCCAAAGATTGGCAGTTACAGCTGCAGGTATTTATTCTCAGGCCTTCCAATGTCCAGGCCTCTGTGGTTCTAGCCATATTGACATTACTCCTTTCACATACCACCCTATAGCACTGACTTTTAGAAACCAGAGGAAACTTAAAAGGAGGAAAATTTTTATTGCATCCCATAAACATACTTCAGTATCTCTGGGGCTTCTTACTGCTTATGTGTTATTTGCTATGGTTTGGTTCCAGTTGGATTTGAAGATGAGAAGATACTTCAAGTACCTTCGATGGAAAAAGAAACCAGGTCTGCTACACTTCCAGCCATGCTACCACAGCCAGTTGAGCCGGCTGAACCAGTCTGGTTCTCCCTGGCCAAGAAGAAAGCTGAGGCATGGAGCCTTATAGCAGAAACGATGCAATAAACCACTCCTGGGTGGAGTATCAGCATTTCAAATTATAATTGCCAATAGCTATATTAATGCCATGTAGTGAATTATTTATGGTAACCATTTTTATTAAGCATAAGAGTCTTAAAATGGGCATTAAAGCTAATAATTATTTGAATGAAATAGATCCCATGAATGCCTAACCTTCAGTACAGTCACTGCCAGCATCTGAAAACCCAGCATTTCCTTTATAAAAACTTTGCACTGCTGTTGAATTGAGAAATCTTTAACTTTGGATCATGGACTGTAGAAGGGAAAAAGCTAAAACATTTTGTTGGAGCAACTAAGAGGTGGGCATTTCCCTTGATCAAATAAATTCATTCTAATGGAAATATCCAGATGATCTGGTCCAAGGATTGGCTTATATGTTTTATGAGCCTAATTAAATGCTTCAGTTCTTTTGTTGCTGCTCTGAACTTTGTAAAGCCTCCTGAGAAGAGGTGGTATTGATAGAAGTGAAAATTCTGGGTTTCCAAGAAAAAAATTTGCACAGCCAGCTCCCCAGTCTGTCCATTGCCCTTTGAAACAACTTCTTTGTATCCCTGAGGGGCTCTGACCCCTGCAACTTACACAGAGCTCTCTTTGCACATGCCACATGTCAACCTGTTGCAAGTCTGGCAGCTGTGAGCACCTTCCTATGAGGCATAACATTCCTTGGGGACTATCATACTCCTCTGAGGGGTTAGCCCTCCAGTGTTTGGCCTCTTGCCCCAGTGCTATTGTGGCCCTCTCTAGTTGCTCAGAAGCACAGTGCATGTCATACACATCCTATTTTTAAAGCACTTAAGGCCCTCTTAAAATTCAAAATTCTGCAGATGAGGGCTTCCCTGGTGACTCAGACAATAAAGAATCTGCCTGCAATGCAGGAGACCTGGGTTTGATCCCTGGGTCAGGAAGATCCCCTGGAGGAGGGCATGGCAACACACTCCAATATTCTTGCCTGGGAAATCCCATGGACAGAGAAGCCTGGTGGGCTACAGTCCATGGGGTCACAAAGAGTCAAACACAATTGAGCAACTAAGCACAGCACAGCACAGCAGAGACCAAAAGCTGTGCTTTTAGTCAAGCAGATAGGAATCCTTCCACAAAGGAAGTCTGGGGCTCCTGGACAGCTGTCTTATGCCCAGGCTCCCAGTAGCCCAGTTTCTTGTTGCTTTCCCTCAGCAGCCTCTGTTTCACAAGATTTGGGCTCAAAGCAAGATTGAATTCTCAAAGCCATAGAACAGGTCTTTCTGCTAACTGGAAGCCTGGAGTGATTGAATTAGCCTTTCCCTGCCCTCATTCCTAGAGGCACACACACCCAACAGTCACTAGGCTGGACAGCTCCCACCTCCCCAGTGAACCACTCACTACAAGTCATTGCCCTCCATTCCACCACCCCCTCCCCAACCTGCCACACACACACACAAAACACTAAGGGAGAGCTCCTTCTGGATGCCTGGACAGTACCTGGCTCATTTTCTCAGCTCCCACCTCCCCAGTGAACCACTCACTACAAGTCACTGCCCTCCATTCCACCACCCCCTCCCCAACCTGCCACAAACACACACACACACACACAACACTAAGGGAGAGCTCCTTCTGGATGCCTGGACAGTACCTGGCTCATTTTCTCAGGAAACCCAGAAGTGTCTTAGTATTACACCTTTCATGGTATCTGCCCCTGTCACTGTGGAGCTACTTTGTTTAAACAGAAATGCAGCCCTAGACATAACTGTGCCTTTAATTTCTGAGTATGGTGCTGCCCTATGCAAGAAAAATTCAGAGGCTATAGGGTGGCAGAAATAATTTCAACCCTTGGTGCTTGGTTTCCCTGATGATGGTATAATGTGATACTGTACAATCATTTGCTGGATTTTGCATTTTCTCTATAAAACAAGTATTTTTCCTTATAGTATATTTTTGCCTTTTTGATAGTGCTAGGTTTTTGATTGATTGATTGGGTTTGATTTCTGTTGTATTTCCATAGTGAATAGTTCATTAAGGTAGATGCCTTTACCCAGGTAATCCTGGTAGGTTAACTGTTATACCTCCCTTCTCCCTTTTCTCAGGGTGGACCATAATTGGGTTATTCTCACTCTAAGAACTCTCCATTAACAATTTCTTTTTCACACTTAACAACAAAAAAATATGTTTTAAGTAGAGGTTAAGTCTTTTTAAATGCATAAAGGCACATTTTGATAAGTTTTCAGCTTCTTTTAGCATTCTTGATTTCTGCTGTATGCAAAGCAAATAAATTCAATAAAGCTTGTTCTATTGTCTGTCTCTGTCACATGGGGAGGGAAATTAAATAGGTTACTGACAATTTAGACCCAAGGGTTGTCAGAAGAGCAAATGATCTTGAGAGGTTGTGTGGAGCAGAAAGGACCCCTATGCAGGTGTGCCTGACCAAGCTGATGGCCTCCAGGTGGGCGTCTATATGAGGGAGTGGTACTACTAAAGAGGGGGTTTTCATATGTGTAAACACATGAGGAGCAAAGAGATGGGTGGGAGAGAAAATGCAGACAGGTGAGTAGAGGGGACAAGATGGAGGTTGTACTGCAGCCTGGCTCAGGGACTAGGTCTGAGTCTTCCTGCAAGGTGGGCTTCTAGAACAAGCCATTATCAAAAGGAAGGGGCCCCACTGTGCCCAGGTAACAAAGTGTAACACAGAGTGAGCAAGGGGAAAGAGTAATAGAGCAGGCCTGTCCATAACATTTGTCCTATTTGCAAGGTTCAAAAAAAAAAGTTTAGTTAGGGATCCACATGTCTAAAAATATTTGAAATGTTTAAATCAAATGATAAACCATTAAATAAGTTGTATCTCCTTCCGTGACAAATGTACCTTCCTAATGACCTGAAAGGCCAGGTTGGGATTTAG
Source organism: Oreotragus oreotragus (assembly GCA_006410675.1). NCBI lineage: Eukaryota > Metazoa > Chordata > Mammalia > Artiodactyla > Bovidae > Oreotragus > Oreotragus oreotragus. The sequence continues at coordinate 63,088 of SJYX01006911.1, forward strand.
AATTCTCAGACTCCTCTAAGTTCTGCCCTGATGATGTGGGGAGAGCTGCCCTCCTTCCCTTCCCCCACCTATGCCCTGGCTCCTAGGCCAGGCCACACCCCCTTCTGGGTCTACAACCTCCTTGGGCCTGGGAGCACCCACCCCAGCAGTGAGTGCAGTCAGCCCTCTCCAGGACAGGTCTAAGAGGAGCACACGGGCGCTGGGAGCAGGCTAGGGACTCTTCAGGGCTGCCAGGTACCTGCAGCATGGGCTAGCAGGGACACACCCCTTGTTCCCACGGGCTGGGCTCCTGGCCCTGGTGGGAGGGGTGTAGCTGGAAGAGGACCAAAGTGGCCCTCTAAAGCAAAGAGCTCAAGACAGAGACACCTCTTCCCTGGGTCTAGAAACAACACTATTTTCACAACTAGCACCGCAGAAATACTAACAAATCAGAACCAGTTTGAAGGGCCTCAAATCATACTACTTGACCTGCCCTTTCAGTTGAAATAATGGTGACAGGGAATGCTTTGCCTTCTGCCTCACCATGTGGTTCTAGCCATAAGGAATATGCTGCTGCTGCTGCTGCTAAGTCACTTCAGTCGTGTCCGACTCTGTGTGACCCCATAGACGGCAGCCCACCAGGCTCCCCCGTCCCTGGGATTCTCCAGGCAAGAATACTGGAGTGGGTTGCCATTTCCTTCTCCAATGCATGAAAGAGAAAAGTGAAAGTGAAGTCGCTCAGTCTGTCCGACTGTTAGCGACCCCATGGACTGCAGCCCACCAGGCTACTCCGTCCATTGGATTTTCCAGGCAAGAGTACTGGGGTGGGGTGCCATTGAACACATTTTAAAACAGCCATCAGTGACAAAATAAATGAGTGTGTTAAGTTTACTTTGACAGATATTAGTGGAGCACCTACTAAGTGGACAACTCAGTGCCTAGGACTTTGGGAAAGATAAAACGTTTTAAGGCCCCAACCATTCAGAAGTTCACAGTCCTGGGGGAGGTGAGATGGGGGCAGGAGATACACACACAGATAAATCATGCACAAATACTTGGACACAAATGTTCATACCAGCACTATTCACAATAATCAGAAGGTGGAAACAATGCAAATGTCTGCCAACAAAAGGAATGGATAAACAAACTGTGGTATATACATACAACAGAAATATTACTCAGCCCTAAAATTAAATGCTGATACAAGCTACAATGTAGATGAGCCTTAAAAACATTATGCTAAGTGAAAGAAGCCAGACACACAAGTTCACATATTGTATGGTTTTGTTTATAGGAAATGTTCAGAATAGGTGAATTCATTGAGATAGAAAGCAGATTGGCGGCTGCCAGGGAATTGGAGGGTGAGGAAATGGTGAATGACTGCTTAATAGGTACAGAGTTTGGGGGTGATGAAAATGCTCAGAACTAAAGATGTGCTTGCACAAAATTGTCAATGTCATTGAATTGTTCACTTTTAAATGGTTGATTTTAAGTGAACTTCACCTCAATTAAAAATGCTAATATAAGTTGGAATATAAGATGTGCTACCACAGAATATGAGAGAAGGTATCAATGCTACCAAGAGAGCACTTAGGAAGCTTTAACTAAATGCAGAAATGAGCCTGTCTAGTCTCAGGTCCTGAGGCCCATCCCCTTCTCTGATCCTCTGATCAAATGTGACTTATCCTTTTTTCCCTGTTAAACAGAGTCTAGATATCAAGCTTATTCTCTCCCTTTCTATTTTACTCATTTTTAATTATGAAATATTTCAGACATACACAAAGGTATAGAGAATAATACTGTTGACATCTATGTACTCACCACCCAGCTTAAGAAATATATTACAAATATAGTTGAAGTCCACTGTGGATCCCTCCCCAATAGGATCACCATCCTTTTCTTTCCCCAAGGGGTAGCCACCATCCTAAATGTAGTTTTTATCTTTCCACTGCGTGCCTTTCTGTATGCTTGAGTACGCACACATCCTCACAGGCATTGCCTTTTGCTCTGTGTGTATATCCACCATCCATACCTGGTGAGTGAATGTTCTCTTAGACCTGGTATCATGTCTGTGATCTTCTGAAAACAGCTCTGTCCCTTGGATATTTTTCTGGAAGTGTTAGTCATTCAGTTGTGTCCAACTCTTTGCAACCCCATGCACTGTAGCCTTCCAGGCTCCCCTATCCATGGAATTCTCCAGGCAAGAATACTGGAGTGCCATGCCCTCCTCCAGGGATCTTTCCAACCCAGGGATAGAACCTGGGTCTTCTGCATTGCAGGCAGATTCTTTACCATCTGAGCCACAAGAGAAGCCATCCCCTATACACAGCCTCTCTGTGTCTCAGCCCCTGTGAATCCTAATCTCCTCCCCAGTTCAGCCACTACCATCCTGTTCAATTTTTCTCCAGCCATCCCCAAGCCAGTGAACAAAGGCTAGTCCCACCATAGATGGATCTCAGCTTCTCCCCCTGTCGCTCTCAACCAGTGCTTTTCAAACCTTAGCTGCATCCCCTGGAGGGCTTATTAAAACACAGACTACTGGACCCCACTCCCAGAGTTTCTGATTCACAGGTCTTGAGTGGAGATTAAGAATTCCTGGGTGATGCTGATAATGCTATTTTAAGGACCAAACTCTGAGAACCAGTGCCCCAGATCAGCCTCTGGGCTCAGGCTCAGCAGCACTATTTGGCCTCCAGGCTAGCTGGGCCATCCATCAGGTTTCCTTCAAAAGCACCCAGCAGTACTGTGAAATACACATATAACACAAGTCATGTATAATTTTAAATGTTCTAGTAGTCACAGATAAAAAGTAAAAAGGAACTGGAGAAAGTCATTTTAATGCTATATTTGTCTAATACTAAATTATCATTTCAATGTGTAATTAGTTATTAGTGAGACTTTACATTATTTTTTTTACACTTGCAGCATATTTCAACTCAGGTTAGCCACCTTTTGAATGTTCCACAACCACACGTGGCTAGTGACTAATGCAGTAAACAAGCTCAGTTCTAAAGGCTTGATCTCCATTTCTGTCTTTACAAAAATTGTTTTAAATTTGAAATTTCAAATTTGGGGCTGCAATAAAGAATTTAAAACAGGCTTACCAAATGGTGGAAAGTTATGCCTTTCAAGTGGGTCAAACAAAAGTGAAAGAGATTTGAGTCAGGATTATTTACCTAAACAAAATCTGCCACATTTCAGTTTATTAATGTAAAATAAACTTATTTTTACCTAGAACAAACACTCTCAAACATATCTGTAGATAGTGAAAGTCATGTTATTGGATGTCACTTTTAGGGAAATGAATTTTGGAGTGGAATCAGCATTAGTAACATTTCCATGGGCTTCTGCGAAATGAAAGCCCTGAAAATCAGGATCCTTCTTTCTCCATCTTTCTAGTCTTCCAAACTGCAGGATGAAATGAGAGAAAATGAACAATTATACAGTATTAACCAGCACCAGAGACTTTCTTAATCTAAGAAAACTATATAAGAAATCTATATTTGCTGCTATCTATATCTGAGGGCTGTTATCTCAACAAGTAGGGAAGAAAAGCATATTTCCCTCTTGTAACCAGCCTCATAGATATTGGTACATGTGCAACCTGATGGCTTCAATTCTGTGATCCTACCAACCTTGTCTCCCTCTTGCCCAACACCATACATGTTTTTTTTTCCCCTTTGAAAGGATATTCTTGGACTTAAATCACTATTTTCATCTTAAAAGTCTGTGCTCAGTCCACAGATGATACTCCCTTAGTCTCCCAGACCCTCAGTTTCCATATCTACCATATAAGAGGCTGTTTTAAAATACACCATTATGAAAATGAGGGAAAAATGTTAATTATTAAAGACAAGATATATCTTATACCTTCATTACTAGCTCAGTGATAAGCAGCAGTCATACTATGACAAAGTTGCTCTTCTTTTAACTGTCACACAAAATTTAAAAATCTACAACTGAACAAATGTTTAGCTATTAATCACTCAATGTGGTCCCTACTTGAAATTCCGAAATTTATGCTATTTGTAAGTAGTCACATTCTAAAAGATGTCATCTCTCAGTGCAGGAGACTCCACTTCTGTGGTCAAGAAATAAACACTCTACTAGTGCAGACAAAGTTGCTCTTCTTTTAACTGTCACACAAAATTTAAAAATCTACAACTGAACAAATGTTTAGCTATTAATCACTCAATGTGGTCCCTACTTGAAATTCCGAAATTTATGCTATTTGTAAGTAGTCACATTCTAAAAGATGTCATCTCTCAGTGCAGGAGACTCCACTTCTGTGGTCAAGAAATAAACACTCTACTAGTGCAAAGCCCGGGGAAGGCAATGGCACCCCACCCCAGTACTCTTGCCTGGAAAATCCAATGGACGGAGTAGCCTGGTGGGCTGCAGTCCATGGGGTCGCTGAGGGTCGGACAGACTGAGTGACTTCACTTTCACTTTTCTCTTTCATGCATTGGAGAAGGAAATGGCAACCCACTCCAGTATTCTTGCCTGGAGAATCCCAGGGATTGGGGAGCCTGGTGGGCTGCCGTCTATGGGGTCACACAGAGTCGGACACGACTGAAGCGACTTAGCAGCAGCAGCAGCAGCAGCAGTGCAAAGCCCAGTTACTTTCACTGCTGCTTCTAGTAACTGTTTACTAAACAAATACTGGTCTTAGGTACTGATACATTTACAACTTGTTAGTAGTCTTACAGGTAGAGGACAAAAAACCTCATAAAAACAAATGAGGAGCCATGAAGTATATTTCAGTACATAATGCACTTTATATTACTAGGTGCATGCTGCTGGAGTGGGGTGATTAGGTGCATGAGTGTTCTATAAACATTAAGTAGGTAAATTTGAATTGCTGAACTAATTTTGAACAATTTTTTTTCTTAATTTACTGGGAGAATTAAAAAGCAAAAACAAAATTTGTAAATGCCTGGGAATAGCTGGGTTATTTTCAAAGCTATACACAGATAACTGGATTTTTGGGGCCTGTCCTTTGCTGGGTCCAGATTCTTTCCTGGTTCTTCTTGTTTTTTGTTATACTTCTCTTCTTTCACCTCAGTTTCAGTGTCTTGGACCTCTTTTTTGGAGTTCTCATCCTGGTGCTTACCTATTTTTTAGTGAGGAATAATACAGACTTTGGGACCAGAGGTAAACAGGAAAAAAAAAATCCCAACTCATAAGGAATAGCAACAGACATCCAGAACTCTACCCTCAGAAGAAGCAGGAGGATAGGAGCAACTAAGAAAAGAGGAACTGGGGGCCTTCCTTCCATGGCCCTCACTTTGTTGCTGCTTGATCATTTTCACAGTCACATTATTTCTTCTTCTCTAGTAAATCTGTCATCCTGTGCTACCGATTACTTCTGGCCAGAGATCAGAATCCTCTGGGTCTGATGCATTCTATATGTTTCGGTCAGAACTTTCTCACCAAAATATGTTTCTCCTCAATGACAAATTCTATGGTGAAGCTCATTAGTTCCTCAACCCCCTGAAACTCAGTTCATAATATTTTGGGATCAACTTTCCAAGAATCTTGCCATTTTTAAAAGCTATGAACCAAATATGATGTATGCCATTTGCTTATTCTCTTCCATGTCCTCTCAAGCTCCCTCCCAAACACCTGCCTTCACTGATCTTTACCTGTGGGCTCATAACTGGCATGGATCATCTCAGACCTCTTACCAGGGCTGGCAAAGGGAAGCTTATTTCCGCACCCCGCCCCCCAAACCAGAGAGGTCGTTATGGAGTTGGGCTTCTACTGGGCCCCTCTGGCCTTCGATTAAAGGAGGCCCTGACTCCCAGCCTCCCTTCCCGAGGCCCTCCTCTGAGCCTGCCCCCCTCCTCGGGATCCCTGGTCCCCAGACCCGGCCTGCAGATGCCAGTGTCCCCGTCCCCCCCCCAACTCACCCCCTCCCCTCCTGAAGGCTCACCCTCAGGAGCGGCCGGCTCCTGCGCCATTTCCCACAAGCTGGACTCCTTGGACGCCTCAGCGGCTGTCTCCCATAAAGAGGCTTCCTTGGCTTCCTCCGCCTCCTCCACCACCTGGGCTGGGGCCTTCCCCACCGGCCCCTCCCCTGGTCCATCCGATGACTCCCGGAGCTCGGAGAACTCAGCCACTGCAGCCGAGCTTTGATCGGACGATCGCTGCTGGGCCCGGTGCTGGACCGGCATGTGGCCGTTGTGGGGCCAGACGAGGATGTAGTCGTTGTAGCAGATGCGGCTCAGCACCGAGCGTACCAGGTCCAGCAACGTTAAGCGGAAGCCAGCCATGGGGAAGTGATGTGCGTCCACCATGAGGTCTGGGCCCCCTGCCTGCTCCTCCTCCCCCTCCTCGGTGCTCCCGCCCTCCAGGGCCGCCTCCCTTGGGCCTCCTGAGGCCTCAGTGATTCCGCCTGCCCCAGCCTCAGGCACGGCGTCACCCCTGCGAGGCCCGGAGTTGTGGTCCACACCTTCACGGGCTCTGGACGGTCTGGCCTGCACCCCAGCCATGCCTGCTGGGCCTTCCTGCCCGTCAGGGCCCTGATCTTCACCTCTCGTGGTGGACATGGCACTGGGAAGTTACCTTAATTGGGCGGGTGATGACGGCAACAGCCCAGGTGGTGGCGCCTTAAGTGGCTGCCCTGAGGGGAGGCTGAGGGTGGCAGGGCGGGACGAGGCAGCCACTGAGAGGACGACAGAGGAGGCCCCACGACAGGGAGGGTAGGCAGCCAACGGCAGGAGTGTCCCACCGAAAGCTGGGCCTCAGACAACAGTGGAGCCAGGCCTGACGCAAAAGATTCCCCTACGCCACAAAGGAGGGGCGGGGCCAGAAGAGTAGCCAATAGGACGTGCCCCCTCGTCACGAGCTCTGAGCTCATTTGCTGACAAGTGAGGATTGACGTGTGCTATGTCCAATGAATAACCAAGGCGCTTAGACTGTAGAATTGTTCACAATCAGCTCCTGGTTCTTTTGACGCCCTGGGTTTGGTTTTAGCCTACATTTAAGTATGGAAGGTTCCTGTCCTTTTAGTTTTACGATTGTCCACAAAGCCCACAGTGGTACAATATATTGATAACGTGGGCTGAGGAATCTTCTGTAAAAGGCAGACAGTTAACATTTGGGGCTTGGAGGTGCTCAAAGGTAAAATCAAGATGGTTATTATGTAGGTACTTACATAACAGAAGTCCACAACAAATAAAATGTTGCTGAAACTAAAAAATATTAATAATTGCTTACAATGTTTAAATAATATAGGTCTGTTAGTGAGAAGAATGAAATTCTTTTGGCAGAATATCATTTTGCTTAGGTGAAGATCAAAGTGTTCTCTGTCATCAAAACTGCATATGTTCATCTGTTCTGTAATCAAGTTTTACATAGTTCGCCTTTGCAAATGTCTTTTCACACAGATATTGGCAAATACTGGTATAAGTCCATGAGATAGGTACTTCTAAATACTGGTATCAATCCACAAGCATATGATTTTAATTTAGAATATTCATTATTTGGAAGAAAATTGTAGAATTCTATTAGGTTCTTTTGATATTTGCCTTTTAGCATGTCATTACATTGCAGAGTAATCACTTTCATTTGAAGTTTATGTGGAAGCTCCTCAACTGCACAGTTTAGTGGATCTGAAATATGGAAACTTCCTTTGTACTTGCATGGTGGTGGTGGTGGGTTAGTCGCTAAGTCGTGTCTGACTCTTGCAACCCCATGGACTGTAGCACACCAGGCTCCTCTGTCCATGAGATTCTCCCGGCAAGAATACTGGAGTGGGTTGCCATTTCCTTCTCCGAGGATCTTCCCAACCCAGGAATCAAACCCAGGACTCCTGGCCTGCAAGTATTGCAGGCATATTCTTTCCCAACAGAGCTATAAAGGGAGCCCTTGTACTTGCATAGAGGACTGAAAAAAAGCTGCTGGAATTATAGTATGAGCTTGAATTTTATCTACTGCAAATTTGTATGTGAATAGAGAACTCCCTTAATTTAACTTTCGAAAGCATCTGAAGAGTATAAAGCAGTCTGACATTACTTTGATTCAAATAATGTTAATTGTCATTGAAATGACTTTACCACAATATGTCTTTTAATATAAGCACTCTTTGCTTTGTAATTTTAGGTTTAGCTCATTAAGAAATATTATCAAACCTGGAACAAAAGCTAATTTCCAAAGCCATTCAGTGTTAAACGGTAATTGAGGGAGATGTTCTCAATCAAAAATAATTCAGTCTCCACCATGAGCTTAAAAAAATCACATACACATGGACATACACACACAGAGTGGTAGAGATATTCAGGACCTCCAACTTCTGTTTCTGACAAAAGTTCACAGAACCATGATGGTTAAGTTCATGAGAGTGAATGGTGTTCCCCATTAACACTGTCAGTTTAATAACACATGAGAGATTCAAATATTGTCTGCAATGTGACTGCTGATAAATAATATAATGAATAACCCAAAGAGTTAAAGACCTTATATTTCCACAAATTTTGTATATTTATTCACTAACTCTTTTCTTCTCCACTCATATTTTTAACGTCATCAGTTGTAACATCTTAGCAGATTCCACTTCAGGTTATACTAAGTGCTTTTTCAACTTCTTCAAAAACATTCAACCCAGAGTAGTTACATGCAGATGTTCACAGATACTAATTCTTCAGTCATTATAAACTGCAGCCACCAACCTCTCAGTCCTAGTCTGCCCAATACTGTTATTGCCAAATTCATTGGATGACAAGTATGAAATTTTTGACATGTTTTGTTAGACAATGCAAGTATTGATACTATCAGGAAAACCTCAGGCAGGCCTCGGAACTCAAGTCTCTCTCAAAGTAAATAAAAATGTTGACTGACTATATCTCTCAAATTTCTTAAAGAAAAGTCATAGCTCTGCCACTTGTCACTCCAAAGATGAGCTCATTAAGAAGCTGCCAATAAAAAACTATGACAAAGGTTACTGTGACTAACCATTTCAGAGCTGAGTCACTAGTGACTAATTCACACATAAGGAACAGTAGTACCAATATAGGATATGATGCAAAAACAGTGTCTCTGTCCATACAGTGAAAGGGGATCTTTCATTTGGGGTCTAAGTGAAAGTGAAAGTGAAGTTGTTCAGTCGTGTCCGACTCTTTGTGACCCCGTGGACTGCAGCTCACCAGGCTCCTCCGCCCATGGGATTCTCCAGGCAAGAATACTGGGGTGGGTTGCCATTTCCTTCTCTAGGGGATCTTCCCAACCCAGGAATCGAACCCAGGTCTCCTGCATTGCAGGCAGACGCTTTAACCTCTGAGCCACCAGGGAAGCCCCATTTGGGGTCTAAGCTACCCTCAAGTCCCTTACTGCTCACTCTGATTTAACAATAAGCAGCTACATAGCTTAACATCAGAATCAAATCTCTGTGATACTCAATATGAACTGGACACAGAGCAACTAAATAAAAGACATTCAAGGAACTCAGATAAATCACTGTCAAAATTTTGGTAGTGAATATCCACTTGTAGAAAAGCTTGAGGGGTGTGTGGGCTTTTGTATAGTGATAGTGGTTTCTGCAATTTCTCTTTGTGATATTTTACTGTCAATAAATTAGCTGGCAAATATAAGTATTTTATTCATGAATGAGCACACTGCTTCACCACTTCTAGTTCATCAGAAAGTTTCTCTACTTCTTACAATCAGAGAAAAGAAGCCTGGCAATAGTTATATGGACTTGTTAAGAAAAATCCAGTCCAATGCACTCTGCCCTTCATAAAAATCATACATGTAGAGAGTCCCAGAAACACAATATAACAACAACAAAAATTTAGCTTGACTCCTTAAATAAACAACAACCCTACAATATTAATAATATCTGTTGACCCATGAAGTTATAGAACATACACTACAGATACTAGCCATTCACTCCCCAGGCAAGTATTGAGTACCCATCTGTATACTCGGGGTTGTGCCAGGGAGGCCTCTCTCACAGATGCCTAAGACTGATGACTTGCTCTAGTTCATGGTCTAGAGGGGAAGACAGACACTTGGACAACAATGACCCAAGTGACAAGTGCTAAAACAGGATGAACCCAAAGTGCTATGGGAGTATGGGAGAGAGAATAATTAATTGGGAAGGGAAAGGAAAGAGGGGAAGGAAAAAGGGAAAGACAAAAGGGGGATGGAAAGAAGTAGAATAATTAACTGGGAAGGTACTCAAGGGGAGACATTTCACCTGGATCCTGAAGAATCTCTAGGAGTTTACCTAGCAATGAAGTATGGCAGGGAAAGAGGAAGAATGAAGGAATGAGGTCTCTGCATGGAAAGGAAACAGGCTGCATAGTAGAAGAGAAGTGTGTGTGTGCATGTGTATATATGTGTACCTGTCCAGGGAATGAAATGGTTCCATGATGGGCAGAGTGGCAGATAGGCCTGGAAAGCAGATTGAGGTCATAATGACTGCTACTAATAATTTTCCTGTCTGAGAGGTTAAAGCGTCTGCCTCCAATGCTGGAGACCCGGGTTCGATCCCTGGGTCGGGAAGATCCCCTGGAGAAAGAAATGGCAATCCACTCCAGTATTCTTGCCTGGAGAATCCCATGGACAGAGAAGCCTAGTAGGTTACAGTCCACGGGGTCACAAAGAGTCGGACACGACTAAGTGACTTCACCTCACCTCACCTCACCTCACTAAAATTATTACTAAGAGTGTCTTCTGCATAAGGGCATATTTCTCTTTGTGCCATTAATCCCTTCCCCTCTCACTTAGCTCAGTGCCCTCCTATCTTTTTTGCCTCCTACTCAAACTCATCACTTTTTTATTCATCAAACCATATATTTACACATCTACCAAATTTATTGGGTAACTTCCAATGTACCAATGCCATGTGCCATTAGAACTGTCATTTGTATCAGTTTATGTTCGACGCATAAAACTCAAACATAGCAGAACTGTCCACAGTCCCCATCCTACTGCATCCCCCATCATCATTCCTGGGGCCTTGCTGGAGGGGTTGGCTGAGACCTGTGGAAGCTGGGCCCTTCCAGCTGTGCTCAGTGTTGCTGTTCTGATATATTTGTCAAGATTCTATTTATACTCAATCACATCCTCTCCTGTTGATTCCTCCACTTATCAGTAGGGCAGAAACACAACAGGATGTCTGCTGTCAATGAGGAAGTCTCTGGTAACAAATTGTGCACCTAGAGCCTCTTCTCTGTGTAGGGAGGTGGGATGGGGCACCAGGCTTGCCATGGAGAAAGCTATTGTCATGGAGCAAGCTGTTGCCAATGAAAACCTGTGACTATGAAAGATGGAAGTAAAGAGGACCCTGGAGGAGGTGGTGCTTTGGCAGCTGCAACAAGCTATCTCCCTATGAGGTTGGCATTGGGTCCAGCTTCCTGGGAGGAGAACTAATTGGCACCAGCAAACAAAAAAGAAAGGAAGATGCTGAGCAGGGGTCTCTTTGCTGCTGCTGCTAAGTCACTTCAGTCGTGTCCGACTCTGTGCAACCCCATAGACGGCACCCCACCAGGCTCCCCCATCCCTAGGATTCTCCAGGCAAGAACACTGGAGTGGGTTGCCATTTCCTTCTCCAATGCATGAAAGTGAAGAGTGAAAGTGAAGTTGCTCAGTCATGTCCGACTCTTACCGACCCCATGGACTGCAGCCAACCAGGCTCCTCTGTCCATGGGATTTTCCAGGCAAGAGTACTGGAGTGGGGTGCCATTGCCTTCTCCAAGGTGTCCCTTTAGGAAATACGTAAAGCAAAACTGACGGAGATCTCCTCCCATCTCCTTCCACCTCCTCCCACCTCTGACATGGGACTCTCTTCACAGCATGTGTGTGTCCCAGAAGTCCATGGGTCAGTCTCCAGGGCTTCATTCCTCTGCCTGAGCCTGCCTGTGGCTACAAACCCATCGAGGACATCCAACCCCCTATCACTGGTGTTCGGTTGCTGCCTACTCTCCGTCTCCAGCCATGACTTCTGATCTCCAAGTCAGGAAGTTGGCACAATCTGGGGTTTCCAGTTTCCTTAAGGGAAGGTGCTCGCTTTCCCCACCCCACTCCCCATTGGTCAACAGAAGTGGCCACATCCTTTCCCTTTGCAGATCCATCATCAGGGTCGGGAGAGGAGAAACAGGGGAAGGACCCAGGGCCACAACAGCTGGAAGAGGTCTCTGCTTCCTGGCGGGCATGGCAGGGCACACTCCCTGATCAGTCCTGAGCTCTCCTTTACAGCCCGGCCCCAAACTCACCCTTCCAGGAAGCCTTCTCTTCTGTATCTGCTCCCCCTGCAACCCCCACAGGCTCTCGTGGTCGCACTGAGATGTGTGGACACTGTTTGGCTCCCCTGGAAAAGCACTGGCCCTTTAGGGGGACGGTCCAGACCTCCTTCAAATTTGCGACCCCCCCGCCCCCACGGAGTCTGCACAGGTAGGTGTCTGTTGACTGAAGCGCGGGGCTTCTGAATCCGTCTCACAGTCAGTGGAGCTTCTCTTCTCCCTGCCCAGGCCTGACTGTCTCCGGAGGGTCTTCCCGCCCTCTTCCCATCTCGCTTTGGCTCCTCTGCGAGGCCTCCCGGGAGGTTTCCGCACCTGTGGCCAGGGGTGATGCTCGTGCTGCTGCGGTGGCGGGTACAGCGAGGGCCTGCGCCCCCAGGCGAGGCCCCATCCCCCACGCCCACAGGGAGTGACTTGTGCTGGCACTGGCCTCCTAGACCACGTGTCACGGCCAGATCGGCCTGTGGGTGCTCACCGAAGAGAAGCACCGACACAGGGCTGCCATCTCCCTGGGAGAGATGAGAGCCCTGGGGGAAAGAGCACGGGGTGCTGAGTCCCAGCCCCTCCTCTGGTCACGGAAGCCGCAGAAGGCAGGGAGCCAGCAGGCCTGCGGGAGTCTCTGGACTCGACCTGGCCTGCACATCTCAAGGGGGTCACTGCCCAGGCCTGTGGCCTGGAGCCCAGCCCCTGGGAGTGGGCTGGAGTGTCAGGGCTCCATCCTTCCTGCTGAGCAGAAGCTCGGCCCTGAGGGGCCCTGGTCCTGGCTGAGTCAGAACTGCCAATGGCCCCTTTTCACTCACAGGCTCCCCTAGCTTGTGGGGTTTNTGTGGGTGCTCACCGAAGAGAAGCACCGACACAGGGCTGCCATCTCCCTGGGAGAGATGAGAGCCCTGGGGGAAAGAGCACGGGGTGCTGAGTCCCAGCCCCTCCTCTGGTCACGGAAGCCGCAGAAGGCAGGGAGCCAGCAGGCCTGCGGGAGTCTCTGGACTCGACCTGGCCTGCACATCTCAAGGGGGTCACTGCCCAGGCCTGTGGCCTGGAGCCCAGCCCCTGGGAGTGGGCTGGAGTGTCAGGGCTCCATCCTTCCTGCTGAGCAGAAGTTCGGCCCTGAGGGGCCCTGGTCCTGGCTGAGTCAGAACTGCCAATGGCCCCTTTTCACTCACAGGCTCCCCTAGCTTGTGGGGTTTACATTTTCTCCTCAAAGTTCAGTTGTCCTCCCTAGGCTGAAGCTTGTTTATCATTCTTGGTGACTTTAACATCCACTTGGATGACCCATTGCACACCCTAGACTTTCACTTCCATTACATCCTTTTCATGTGTGTGTGGTGAAGGCAAGCACAGCAGTTACTGCAAGATACTGGGCAGCTAATGCTAGATACTGCTAGATACTGCAAGATACTGGGCAGCTAATGCTAGAAAGACCTGAATTCCTTGATGGCTCTCAGGGAAGGGGTTTAAAGGCAAGCTGAGGGAGAGGATCACAGGAATGTGTTCACCTTATGCACAGTTCTCTGATCGGTGCGTGGTGAGGTAACCAGGTGAGGCCACAGGCTGCAGTCCAAATGTGGGCTGTGTGCTTACCACTCACCACTCTCCATTTGAGTGGGGTCTGGTTTCTGCAAAACACCTCTGAAATGCATCAGCTGCTTCTTGTTTCTCTGAGGTGTGGTTTGATTTGTAATTCTGCAATTCTGCTGTTCTTAGAAAGTGTCCCGGAGGACAAAAAACAACCATAGCTCACCTGGGAACATAGACACTGGTGACAGCCATTCCTGGGAGCTCCTTCCACCATATGGACACCTGGACCAGCAAGAGCCATCCTGGAGTTCACCCTCTAGCTCATCCGTGCCAAGATTTCATGACTGCTTTATCTAGTCTTTTCTACAACTTTACATCAGATTCTCACCTCTGTGATGTGATCCTACCCTAGCCTTTGTCGTCATCAGAAACTACATCATTTTGAAAATTTCTGCTCCAGTGCTCCAGTTCTTCAAGCTCATCCTATTCTCCAATTCATTGACTGCACCACTGTTTCACTTTTCATCTGCCCACTGTTTTCTCCATTTGCCTCCTTACCCAGTACAGAGTCTGTGCATTGACATCATCATAATCACTTTGTAGGGAGAATGATGCCTCCCACAATTATGTCCACATCGTAATCCCTGAAATCCTGTGAATATTTTAGATTATATGGCAAAGAGAAATTCAGGTTAAAATGGAATTAGGGTTGCTAATCAGGTGACCTTAGAATAAAAGGAGATTATCCTGGTTTAGGCAGATGATCCCAGTGCAATCACAAGTTTCCCTCAAAGTGGAAGAGAGGAGTGGAAGAGAGAACTGGAGAGATGGGAGCATGAGAAAGACTCAGCCCAATGTTGCTGGCTTTTAAGATGTAGGAGGGGCTATAAGCAAAGGAACACAGGGAGCTTCTAGAAGCTATTAAGAGAAAAGGCAATGATACAGATTTGCTCCCAGAGTCTCCTGAACAAAACCTGCTGACACCTTGATTTTAGCCTTGTAAAACACATTTTGGACTTCTGAATTCCAGAACTGTAAGATAAAAAAAACTTGTACTGTTGAAAGTCACTAGGTTTGTGGTAATTTGTTGCATCAGCAATAGGAAGCCAATACACTCTCCCTTGTTAAAGTCAGTCCATTTCCTTTCTCCTCTTAGCTCCCTATCATATTCACTAGGCAATCCACAGCACTACTTGAACCACATGCTTCTCTGTCTATATTGAAGCAGCTGAAAATACTAAAAATTGTATGGCTGGGCTGACCACAAATTTATGATCACGAGCACACTCAAGACTGCCTGGGGCTTCCCTGGTGGTCCAGTGGTTAAGAATCCACCTTGCAATGTAATCCACCTTGCAATGTAAGGGACACTGGTTCGATCCCTGGTCTGGGAAGATTCCACATGCCATAGAGCTACTAAGCCCATGTGCCACAACTACTAATCCCACGCGCCACAACTGCTGAGATCACCTGCTACAGCTATTGAAACCTGGACACCTAGAGTCTGTGCTCCACAGCAAAATAAACTGTCGCAATGAGAAGCCCACACATGGCAACAAAGAGTAGCCCTCGCTGACCACAACTAGAGAAAGCCGCATGCAGCAACAAAGACTGAGCACAGCCCCAAAATAAAATACATAAGTAAATCTTAAAAAAAACAACTGCCTGGCAACCTCACTACACTTCCTCTCCACCTCAAATCTTTGACAACTACACCACACAACAGCCAGCCCACTCTGTGTCTTAGCTTCCTCATTTTGCATGATTTGTCATCTACTCTACCTTAGTCACTCATTCCTGGTGCCATGCCTAGGGTCCCAGACCTTCTTAATGAAAATCGATATTAGTTCAAAAAATCTCAACTTCAAAAATTCTGCACTCTTATTTTTCCAGTCTGGTCCTCTTCTTCTTATGATCCTCAATGATCACCATCTGGTCAAAGTCATGGATCACTTTTCTAATTCTTATCCTTTTTGATCCTTCAGTCACAGCTGTCCATTCAATTTACATTCTCACCAACAGCATACATGGGTTCCCTTTTTTCCACATCCTTGCCGACACTTGTTATTTGTGTTCTTTTGGGGATAACCATTCTGACAGGTGTAAAGTGATAGCTCATTGTGGTTTAGATTTGCATTTCTCTGATGATTAGTAATATTGAACATCTTCTCATGTGCCTGCTAGCCATCTGTTTGTCTTCTTTCGAAAAATGTCTGTTCAGGTCTTCTGTCCATATTTTGTTGTTTTCCTTAAATTGAAATATAGCTGATTTACGGTATTGTGTTAGTTTCAGGTATATAGCAAAGTGAACCAGTTATGTGTATACATTTTTCAGATTATTTTCCACTGGAAATTATTACAAGATACTGACTATAGTTCCCTCTGCCATACAGTAAATCCTTGTTGCCTATGTATTTTGTGTATAGTAGTTTGTTATTCCCATATTCCTAATTAATCCCCCCCTTCCTTTCTCCTTTGGTAACTGTAAGCTAATTTTTTATGTCTGTGAATCTATTTCTGTTTTGTTTATAGATTCATTTGTATTATATCTTAGATTCCACGCATAAGTGATATCATATAATGTTTGTCTCTATATGACTTATTTCACTTAGTATGATATTATCTAGGGCCATCCATGTTGCTGCAAAATTTGTTCCCATTTTTTAATCAGGCTGTTTGTTTTTTTGATATTAAGTTATATGAGCTGTTTATGTATACTGGATGTTAACTCCTTATCAGTCATGAAGTGAAGTGAAGTCGTTCAATTGTGTCTGACTCTTTGCGACCCCACGGACTGGTAGTAGCCCTACCAGGCTCCTCCCTCCATGGGATTTTCCAGGCAAGAGTACTGGAGTGGGTTGCCATTTCCTTCTCCAGGGGATCTTCCCAACCCAGGGATCAAACCTGGGTCTCCCGCACTGTAAGCAGAGGCGTTTACTGTCTGAGCCACCAGGGAAGTCTTTAATCAGTCATATAATTTGCAAATATATTCTCCTATTCTGAGAGTTGTCATTTCATCTTGTTTGTGGTTTCCTTTGCTATGCAAAAGCTTTTAAGTTTAAATAGGTCCCACTTGTTTATTTTTGCTTTTATTTTCATTACTCTAGGAGGTGGGTAAAAAAACATCTGGTGTGATTTATGTCAAAGAGTATTTTGCCTATGTTCTCTTTTCAGAGTTTTATGGCTTTAGGTCTTCCATTTACGCCTTTAACCTATTTTGAGTTTTATTTGTATGTGGTATGAAGAAATGTTTTAATTGTGTTCTTTCACATGTAGCTGTCCAGTTTTCCCAGCACCACTTATTGAAGAGTGTGAAAACCACTGTTTTCTCTCCATTGCATATTCTTGCCTCCTTTGTCATAGATTAACTGACTATAGGTATGTGGGTTTATTTCTGGACTTTCTGTCCTGTTCTATTGACCTATGTGTCTGTTTTTGTGCCAGTACTATGGTGGTTTGATTACTATAACTTTGTGGTATGGTCCGAAGTCAGGAAGCCTAATCCCTCCAGCTTTATTCTTTTTTCTCAAGATTGCTTTGGCTGTTTGGGGTGTAATTGACTTCTTGTCCGCCATGTCTCAGTTCAGTGTCACCTCCTCAGAGGTCCTCTCTTACCTCAGTTGTTTTCTGTCTCAACGCCATGTCCTTTTCCTTCATAGAGCTTATTGCCATCTGTACAGATTTAATTTTTGCTATTGAGTTCCTTATATATTTGAATATTAACTCCTTATCAGATATATGACTTTCAAATCTTTTCTCCCACTCTGTAGGTTGCCTTTTCATTTTTTATTATTTCTTTTGCTGTGCAGAAGCACTAACAGTTTGATGTCATCTTGTGTGTGTGTGTGCTCAGTCATGTCCAACTTTTTTTGATCCCTTGGACTGTAGCCTGCCAGGTTCCTCTGTCCATAGCATTTTCCAGGCAAGAATACTAGTGGGTCACCATTCCTTCTCCAGGGCATCTTCCCCATCTGGGGATCGAACCCATGTCTTTTTTGGCTCCTGCACTGGCAGGCGGATTCTTTACCACAACACAACCTGGGAAGCCCTACTTGTTGATATTATCCTACTTATTAATTTTTGGTTTTGTTGTTTGTGCTTTCGGTGTTTTATAAAAAAAAAAAATCACTGCCAAGACAATTGTGAAGGCGATTTTACCTTATGTTTTACTCTTGGAGTTTTATAGTTTCAGATTTTATATTTAAGCCTTTAATCCATTTTGAGTTGATGTTTGTGAGCTGTGTAAGATAGGAGTCTACTTTTATTCTTCTTCATAGGGATATCTAGTTTTCCCATTACCTTTTATTGAAGAGACCATCCTTTCCCCATTGAATATTGTTGGCTCCCTTGTCAAGTATTAGTTGATTGTGTACAGGTTGGTTTATTTCTGGCCTCTATTTCTATTCCATTGATCTGTTTGTCTGTTTTATGCCAGTGCCATGTTATTTTGATTACTATAGCTTTGTAATATAGTTGGAGATCAGGAAGCATGATGCCTCCTACTTTGTTCTTCTTTCTCAGGATTGCTTTGGCTATTTGTGATTCCATATGATTGGACTATTTGTCTTATTTCCATGAAAAATGTCATTGGAGTTTTAATA
Source organism: Oreotragus oreotragus (assembly GCA_006410675.1). NCBI lineage: Eukaryota > Metazoa > Chordata > Mammalia > Artiodactyla > Bovidae > Oreotragus > Oreotragus oreotragus. Next base: position 81,428 of record SJYX01006911.1, read on the forward strand.
GAACTTGCATTGAATCTGTACCTCCACTTTTCTGTCTCTCTTTTTTTTAACCTTTTTTATCTTCTCTTCCTCTTTTTCTTTCTGGGAACCACTCTGCAGCATGGTTTCTTTACCTATAAAATGAGGATAAGAGTAGCATTGTGAAAGTCTAAGGAGATACCACATACCAAATTGCATTGATCTATCTTCATAAGCCCTCACAATGCTTTAATAATCTGCATACTGGTGGTAGCTCTTCTGTTTAAGCAAGCATGGTTTTATTAATGTTGTTTTTAAGAGCATGTATTATGTAAAGTGAGTTATACTTGAAAAGTATTTGGGGAGAAAATCTCCACACACCACTTCCCTGCCTTTTGCTATCCATCATTAACCAGCCTCTTAGTTAACTGGATGGGGAAGGGGTGGGGGGTGGGTAACAGAGGGTTAATAAGAGATGTTTTGTTTTCACCTGAAAAATGGAGATCGTAATAGAGTTAGATTGCTGTCTCTTATACACATCTAGATGTGTATAAGAGACAGTCTCCACACACCACTTCCCTGCCTTTTGCTATCTATCATTAACCAGCCTCTTAGTTAACTGGATGGGGAAGGGGTGGGGGGTGGGTAACAGAGGGTTAATAAGAGATGTTTTGTTTTCACCTGAAAAATGGAGATCGTAATAGTGCTTACTTTGTAGACTTGTACTAAATGAATTAACATATGCAAAAACTTGAAACAGAACCTGAAACATAAAAGACATGAGTTTTCAGCATATGATCCCTACCCTCAAACAGTTTAGGTTTCAGCTGGAGAGGTAAGTCTCTTGCAGTAGAAGATCTTTTAACAATACATGTTACCTCTTATCATTGCATACATAGATTGCATGTAGTGTTAGACTCTAAAAGTGCCAATCAAGTAGACTAAACAATAAAAGCACCAAGATCAGAGCAGAAGAAAGCTCTTTGGAGTGGAGTGATCAGAGATGACTTCATGGAAAATGTAGGACTTGGGATAGGCCCCAGAAATATGCCAGGGGGGTGAGTAGATGGAGCTAGAGCTATGTAGTGGGGGCAAAAGAACATGGGCTTAGAGACAGAAATGCCTGTAGGGTGGAGGGGAAGGTCAGACCTCTTTGAAATACATTTAAGGAAGCCCCCTTTCACATGGCCTATTGGTAAAACACCAAACTAAAAGGAGAAACATCTCCTAACATCCAAGAGCTAGCCTAGTACTATCAGTTGGCCTTGGTGTTGGTAGGTGCTGGCCTGGCACTAGTAGCAACACCAAACTAAAGCTTGGTGTTCTGTTGATTCCCCCCAAATTTCACAGATTATCAGTATCAGATCAGGCAACTCTGCAACTATGATGGATCAAGACAAATCAAGACCACTCCATAATGTCTGAACCCAGACAAAATACAAACTTTGTCCAAACCACAGAAATGACCAAATATTTCTCCTTCCTGACTAATATGAGTGACCACTGCCTCTTTATCAATTAGTCTCATTCTAGTCTGTCCCCCACCCCTGATAAAATTGACCTGAGATACTCAATCACAGGACGGCTCTGTTTTCTGATGGCACCCAACACAGACTGAACCACAGATTCCTTTGACCCTCCCCCAAGTCACTCAACCAAAGCTCAAAGCCTAGAATAAGTTTGTTTGGCACCCTTTTTTTTTTTTCTTGAGATGTCTCACAGTTCTCCATGGTGTAGATTCTCACTAAATGACAAACCCACTTTGATCACTGTATGTGTGTTCCTGGGAGTCTTTGGCTAGTGGTGGTTAAGTCCCTAAATCATGTCCGACTCTTGCGACCCCATGGACTGTAGCCTGCAAGGTTCCTCTGTCCATGGAATTCTCCAGGCAAGAATACTGAAGTGAGTTGCCATTTCCTTCTCCAGGGGATCTTCCCGATCCAGAAATCAAACCTGGGTCTCCTGCAGAGCTTGATCAGTATATGTAAGTTCCTGGGAGTCTTTGGCTAGAGGACGTTGATATTATCACTAAAATTATTGAAGTCTATGGATGAAGGTCTGCCACTCAGTTTAATTTCAAGAATTCCCCAGACACATCCAAGAAATGTTTGAAACATTCACAATACAACACAGCATGATAAATGAAATGACAGAAGCAGTTGCAGGCACTGTGGAGACAGAGAAAGACTACTTTTAGTAACAAATCACAACCCCCCAATCCAGTGTGCATCATGCTTCCTTTTGTCCTGATCACGCTCCAGTTACAGAGGTGACTCAGCTTCTGTCTGCTGTTGTTCTTACACCAACACCTGGGCAGTGTCTTTTCACTTCCCAATAAGACTTTCAGCCACAGCTGGTTTTTCTCTGTAATCTCTGGCTATGGGGAGACAGGTCCACACTTCAGGGTGGTTAAATACAAAGCCCAGCATAATTTGTTAACTAATGCTCATGCAAGAACCATCTTGTAGCTGTTTTTAATGCTTTAGAGGAACATCAACATTATGTTGATGATATTCCAAAGTATATTCTCAAGTGTTGTTTTTGAAGATTCATTTGGTTCCAAACTTTCCTAACCCACTGAGGGGGTGGACAAGGTGGTGTAAGTATCTCATGCTAACCTTATTCTCGAGGAGTGTACCATCTGACTTAAGAGACAGAAAATCATTGACAAATAAAATAATATGGAAGAGTGTGCTAATTACATGGTTCTTTGAAAGCTACCTGAACTTGCCTCATAAATGCAGGAAGAATTCTCACAGGAAGCTCACCATGTGTCAAGTGAGTCTAGGATGGCTTTGTAGAGAAAGAAGAGAGGGTAAAATATGCTTTAGAGCAAAGGGATTTTTTTTGGAGAGGGGAGCATTTCATGCTTTGATTGATTTTAGTATAAAATGAATTGGGATAATTAATTAATTTTGAGGGGATTATGCAGTGTTCCTTTAAGACCACTGAAACCAACCAAGGATCTCACAAAAACAACGCTAAAAATGTTCACTGTTTACTGTAATCCTAGTTCTCCTGAGAAATGTTGCCAAGCAGCTATCTGCACATTTCATCAAATATGAATTTTCTTAGATTAGAAAAAAATACAAAATCACAAGTGTGCAAAGACCTGCAACTTCTGATTGGAAGAGTTGCCAAGGAGAATTCCTACATCAATGGCATCTACAAACCCATACCTGTCACAAGTGATGGAATTCACTTTCACCTTTATTCTTCATTGTCACTATATATGTTTTATTCTGGTAGAGGTCATGTATTTCGGTCATATACTTATTTTTATAGATAACAATTTGTATACTTTGTTCCCATGCATGTCTCTATATACACAGGAATCCATATAGTGTAGTAATTTTTGCTATTGAGTTCCTTATATATTTGAATATTAACTCCTTATCAGATATATGACTTTCAAATCTTTTCTCCCACTCTGTAGGTTGCCTTTTCATTTTTTATTATTTCTTTTGCTGTGCAGAAGCACTAACAGTTTGATGTCATCTTGTGTGTGTGTGTACTCAGTCATGTCCAACTTTTTTTGATCCCTTGGACTGTAGCCTGCCAGGTTCCTCTGTCCATAGCATTTTCCAGGCAAGAATACTAGTGGGTCACCATTCCTTCTCCAGGGCATCTTCCCCATCTGGGGATCGAACCCATGTCTTTTTTGGCTCCTGCACTGGCAGGCGGATTCTTTACCACAACACAACCTGGGAAGCCCTACTTGTTGATATTATCCTACTTATTAATTTTTGGTTTTGTTGTTTGTGCTTTCGGTGTTTTATAAAAAAAAAAAATCACTGCCAAGACAATTGTGAAGGCGATTTTACCTTATGTTTTACTCTTGGAGTTTTATAGTTTCAGATTTTATATTTAAGCCTTTAATCCATTTTGAGTTGATGTTTGTGAGCTGTGTAAGATAGGAGTCTACTTTTATTCTTCTTCATGGGGATATCTAGTTTTCCCATTACCTTTTATTGAAGAGACCATCCTTTCCCCATTGAATATTGTTGGCTCCCTTGTCAAGTATTAGTTGATTGTGTACAGGTTGGTTTATTTCTGGCCTCTATTTCTATTCCATTGATCTGTTTGTCTGTTTTATGCCAGTGCCATGTTATTTTGATTACTATAGCTTTGTAATATAGTTGGAGATCAGGAAGCATGATGCCTCCTACTTTGTTCTTCTTTCTCAGGATTGCTTTGGCTATTTGTGATTCCATATGATTGGACTATTTGTCTTATTTCCATGAAAAATGTCATTGGAGTTTTAATAGAACTTGCATTGAATCTGTACCTCCACTTTTCTGTCTCTCTTTTTTTTAACCTTTTTTATCTTCTCTTCCTCTTTTTCTTTCTGGGAACCACTCTGCAGCATGGTTTCTTTACCTATAAAATGAGGATAAGAGTAGCATTGTGAAAGTCTAAGGAGATACCACATACCAAATTGCATTGATCTATCTTCATAAGCCCTCACAATGCTTTAATAATCTGCATACTGGTGGTAGCTCTTCTGTTTAAGCAAGCATGGTTTTATTAATGTTGTTTTTAAGAGCATGTATTATGTAAAGTGAGTTATACTTGAAAAGTATTTGGGGAGAAAATCTCCACACACCACTTCCCTGCCTTTTGCTATCCATCATTAACCAGCCTCTTAGTTAACTGGATGGGGAAGGGGTGGGGGGTGGGTAACAGAGGGTTAATAAGAGATGTTTTGTTTTCACCTGAAAAATGGAGATCGTAATAGTGCTTACTTTGTAGACTTGTACTAAATGAATTAACATATGCAAAAACTTGAAACAGAACCTGAAACATAAAAGACATGAGTTTTCAGCATATGATCCCTACCCTCAAACAGTTTAGGTTTCAGCTGGAGAGGTAAGTCTCTTGCAGTAGAAGATCTTTTAACAATACATGTTACCTCTTATCATTGCATACATAGATTGCATGTAGTGTTAGACTCTAAAAGTGCCAATCAAGTAGACTAAACAATAAAAGCACCAAGATCAGAGCAGAAGAAAGCTCTTTGGAGTGGAGTGATCAGAGATGACTTCATGGAAAATGTAGGACTTGGGATAGGCCCCAGAAATATGCCAGGGGGGTGAGTAGATGGAGCTAGAGCTATGTAGTGGGGGCAAAAGAACATGGGCTTAGAGACAGAAATGCCTGTAGGGTGGAGGGGAAGGTCAGACCTCTTTGAAATACATTTAAGGAAGCCCCCTTTCACATGGCCTATTGGTAAAACACCAAACTAAAAGGAGAAACATCTCCTAACATCCAAGAGCTAGCCTAGTACTATCAGTTGGCCTTGGTGTTGGTAGGTGCTGGCCTGGCACTAGTAGCAACACCAAACTAAAGCTTGGTGTTCTGTTGATTCCCCCCAAATTTCACAGATTATCAGTATCAGATCAGGCAACTCTGCAACTATGATGGATCAAGACAAATCAAGACCACTCCATAATGTCTGAACCCAGACAAAATACAAACTTTGTCCAAACCACAGAAATGACCAAATATTTCTCCTTCCTGACTAATATGAGTGACCACTGCCTCTTTATCAATTAGTCTCATTCTAGTCTGTCCCCCACCCCTGATAAAATTGACCTGAGATACTCAATCACAGGACGGCTCTGTTTTCTGATGGCACCCAACACAGACTGAACCACAGATTCCTTTGACCCTCCCCCAAGTCACTCAACCAAAGCTCAAAGCCTAGAATAAGTTTGTTTGGCACCCTTTTTTTTTTTTTCTTGAGATGTCTCACAGTTCTCCATGGTGTAGATTCTCACTAAATGACAAACCCACTTTGATCACTGTATGTGTGTTCCTGGGAGTCTTTGGCTAGTGGTGGTTAAGTCCCTAAATCATGTCCGACTCTTGCGACCCCATGGACTGTAGCCTGCAAGGTTCCTCTGTCCATGGAATTCTCCAGGCAAGAATACTGAAGTGAGTTGCCATTTCCTTCTCCAGGGGATCTTCCCGATCCAGAAATCAAACCTGGGTCTCCTGCAGAGCTTGATCAGTATATGTAAGTTCCTGGGAGTCTTTGGCTAGAGGACGTTGATATTATCACTAAAATTATTGAAGTCTATGGATGAAGGTCTGCCACTCAGTTTAATTTCAAGAATTCCCCAGACACATCCAAGAAATGTTTGAAACATTCACAATACAACACAGCATGATAAATGAAATGACAGAAGCAGTTGCAGGCACTGTGGAGACAGAGAAAGACTACTTTTAGTAACAAATCACAACCCCCCAATCCAGTGTGCATCATGCTTCCTTTTGTCCTGATCACGCTCCAGTTACAGAGGTGACTCAGCTTCTGTCTGCTGTTGTTGTTACACCAACACCTGGGCAGTGTCTTTTCACTTCCCAATAAGACTTTCAGCCACAGCTGGTTTTTCTCTGTAATCTCTGGCTATGGGGAGACAGGTCCACACTTCAGGGTGGTTAAATACAAAGCCCAGCATAATTTGTTAACTAATGCTCATGCAAGAACCATCTTGTAGCTGTTTTTAATGCTTTAGAGGAACATCAACATTATGTTGATGATATTCCAAAGTATATTCTCAAGTGTTGTTTTTGAAGATTCATTTGGTTCCAAACTTTCCTAACCCACTGAGGGGGTGGACAAGGTGGTGTAAGTATCTCATGCTAACCTTATTCTCGAGGAGTGTACCATCTGACTTAAGAGACAGAAAATCATTGACAAATAAAATAATATGGAAGAGTGTGCTAATTACATGGTTCTTTGAAAGCTACCTGAACTTGCCTCATAAATGCAGGAAGAATTCTCACAGGAAGCTCACCATGTGTCAAGTGAGTCTAGGATGGCTTTGTAGAGAAAGAAGAGAGGGTAAAATATGCTTTAGAGCAAAGGGATTTTTTTTGGAGAGGGGAGCATTTCATGCTTTGATTGATTTTAGTATAAAATGAATTGGGATAATTAATTAATTTTGAGGGGATTATGCAGTGTTCCTTTAAGACCACTGAAACCAACCAAGGATCTCACAAAAACAACGCTAAAAATGTTCACTGTTTACTGTAATCCTAGTTCTCCTGAGAAATGTTGCCAAGCAGCTATCTGCACATTTCATCAAATATGAATTTTCTTAGATTAGAAAAAAATACAAAATCACAAGTGTGCAAAGACCTGCAACTTCTGATTGGAAGAGTTGCCAAGGAGAATTCCTACATCAATGGCATCTACAAACCCATACCTGTCACAAGTGATGGAATTCACTTTCACCTTTATTCTTCATTGTCACTATATATGTTTTATTCTGGTAGAGGTCATGTATTTCGGTCATATACTTATTTTTATAGATAACAATTTGTATACTTTGTTCCCATGCATGTCTCTATATACACAGGAATCCATATAGTGTAGTTATTTTATAAGCTCAGTTTATGATCACAGTATAATTTTCTTTAGTATAATAGTAAGATGTCCATATATGGATGTGAAAGTTGGACTGTGAAGAAAGCTGAGCACTGAAGAATTGATGCTTTTGAATTGTGGTGCTGGAGAAGACTCTTGAGAGTCCCTTGGACTGCAAGGAGATCCAACCAGTCAACCCTAAAGGAAATCAATCCTGATTATTCATTGGAAAGACTGATGCCAAATCTTAAGCTCTAATACTTTGGCTGCCCCATGCAAACAGTTGACTTATTGGAAAAGACCCTGATGCTGGGAAAGATTGAGGTCAGGAGGAGAAGGGGAGAACAGAGGATAAGATGGTTGGATGGCATCACTGACTCAATGGACATGAGTTTAAACAAACTCAGGGATATAGTGAAGGACACAGGAGCCTCGTGTGCGGCAGCCCATGGGGTCGCAAAGAGTGGGACATGACTTAGTGACTGAACAACAACATCTTCAAGGTTCATCAGTGTTCTCATATATTGCAGAAACTCCTTTATTTTTTATAACTTTCCTTGTTTATTCTCTTTTTTTTACTTTTTATTTTTTATTGGAGTATAGTGGCTTTTCTGTGTCAGTTTCTGATGTACAGCAAAGTGAATCAGCCATATGTATACATATATTCCCTCTTTTTAGGATTTTCTTCCCATTTAGGTCACCACAGAGCACCAAGCAGAGTTCCCTGTAGGTTCTCGTTAGTTATCTATTATATAGTAGTGTATTTTCTATAATGAGTGTCAGTTCAGCTCAGTCGCTCAGTCGTGTCCGACTCTTTGCAGCCCCATGAATTGCAGCACACCAAGCCTCTCTGTCTATCACCAACTCCCAGAGATTACCCAAACTCACATCCATCGAGTCGGTGATGCCATCTAGCCATCTCATCCTCTGTCGTCCCCTTCTCCTCCTGCCCCCAATCCCTCCCAGCATCAGGGTCTTTTCCAATGAGTCAACTCTTCGCATGAGGTGGCCAAAGTATTGGAGTTTCACCTCAGCATCAAGGAGAGATAAGAAAGCCTTCCTCAGAGATCAATGCGATCAATGATGAGTATATGCTACCTTTAAAATCATAAATATTTTAAAATCATAAAAATATTAAGGTAAACCCATAGAAAAAGAATATCACACAGTAAAAAATAAAGTTTATTGAGTCTAAAATACAAAATATTTTGCATATTTTATTGATTTTAATTTCATTTGTTATAAAATAAGTGTTAATTTATCTTTTCTGGATGATGACTCTATGGCTTTTTAACTTTAAGTAATTTAAATTAATGTTAGTGTGATTTATTTCAGTGTAAATTAGTAAAGTTTTGGGTTGATTTTCAGTTTTTTAATATTGTCTCATTTGTTTTTTCCTTGTGTTTAGCATAGTCACTTTTCAACAGTGTCACCAGTATCAAAATAATATATAGAACAGAAAATCTAAAGTGCATACAGAATAATTGTTTAGTGACAAGGTGTTCCTGCATAGAAATATTTTCGTTTATTTTATGTGCCTACTCTACATTGAAAAAACATGCTTACATTGTCAAATTTTTTTCTTTAATCTAACTATTACAAAAATCTCTGGAAGAAATAGCTAAATTTTTACTTAATCTTTTTACAGATAATAATCTCATTATGTTAAGTGACATAAGTTGGACAGAGAAAGACAATACTCTATGTTATCACTTATATGTGGAATCTAAAAAATAAAAAAAAAACAGATGAATATAACTGTCAGTGGAAAAAGTTTATCAATAGTCTATCTAATAAAGAAATGGAAAATTTTATCCAAGCCAACCCAAGGACTGTAACCCAGGAGACAGTCTTTCAGAAAGCTCTGAGGTCAAAGCAGAGTTATGTAACTTTGGGGGACAAAGGGTTATGCATCAAAAGGTCTTACCTCAAAGTAGCATCTTGACAGTGTAAACTGTCCAGTGGGTGGGTCATCATGACCCCATCCTGTAGGAAATGTTATCTCCCAAGGAATTACTTTGCTTTTTTCTTTCCTGGTGAGCAGATCTTCCAGTGTCTTCAGTGAGGATCTAATTAATGTATTTGCTGTTGTTTAGTCGCTAAGTCTTGTCCAACTCTTTTGTGACCCCATAGATTGTAGCCTGCCAGGCTCCTCTGTCCATGGGATTTCCCAGGCAAGAATACTGGAGTGGGTTGCCATTTCCTTCTCTAGGAGATCTTCCTGACCCAGGATCTAACCCACATCACCTGCATTGCAGGCAGATTCTTTACCACTGAGCCACCTGGGAAGCCAAAGAGGAAGGAGTAGTGGCCCAAATGGACAGAGAGATAATTTTATGTTTAAAATTTTTGTCTTAAAAATAATTTTATTTCCTCATAACAGAAATAGACTCAGATATACAGAGAAAAAACTAGTGGTTACCAGTGGGGAGAAGGAAGGGAGGAGGAGCAAGATAAAGGTAGAGGATTAACTACTATGTATAAAATAAATAAAAGATAAGGATACATTGTACAGCACGGGTAAATATAGCCACTATTTTATAATAACTTTAAAATATATAAAAAATATTGACTCTTCATATTGTACACCTGAAACTAACATAATATTAAGTTCGGTTCAGTTCAGTCGCTCAGTTGTGTCTGACTCTTTGCAACTCCATAGACTATAGCCCACCAGGCTCCTCTGTCCATGGACTTTCCAGGCAAGAATACTGGAGTGGGTTGCCATGCCCTCCTCCAGGGGATCTTCCCAACCCAGGAATCGAACCCAGGTCACTTACACCTCCTGTATTGGCAGGCAGATTCTTTACCACTAGCACCACCTGGGAAGGTCTCTGAAAGGATAACTGAGTCTAAAGTCCAACTCTACAGATTACCAACTCCATCCACTAGCTCAAACTCTACTTCCAAGAAACAGTAGAATGTCTGGACAGTGTCATGGAGATTTGAATGGAAACTGAAGGAGGTATTCACTAAATAGTAAAACAGGGCCTCATAGCCTGTACATTACAGCATGGTTTCCCTTGTGGACTTTTTGCTCATATAAGAGATTAAATGAGTTGCTTCAAAGTATTGCTTTATGGTTTATCTGGGTGATACAGAAGGTACCTAGTGCTCAGCTGCAGAGGAGGAGGGTAGGATGTGTGTATGAAGATATTTTGTTGGGGGAAAGCCTGATAGGTACAAACAGAGAGGATAGATCCATTACCTCAAGTGACTTTTATTCACTTGGCTTTATTCCAACAAAAGTCAATGTGAGATTTATGAATAATTGTAAAAAACAAATGGAATAAATGGATGTATTCTTTGCAAACATTTCAGGATACCATTCAATCAATATTTTAATTCTTCCATTTTACCTTCCCCTTTTTATTCCAACGTGCGCACATTTGCAAAGGCTCATTATAGTCGTGAATATCAATGAGAGCATTCAGAAGGGAGAAGAACCTCCTAGAAATAGTTTTGTAAGTATTAATGCAGAAAATTACAGACTCAGGATACAACCAAAGAAGTGTACAAATAACATCTGACATTCTGCCTTGTGGAGTATGGTCAACGTAAATATCCCCTGTAATCTGAGTCCTTTTCTTCTTGGATTAGATTAGTTAGTTAGTTTGGTAAATTAAATATTAAGAGTTTTATGGTATGATGTGTAACCTTGGCTCAGTTACTTCACATTTCAAAGCTTCCATCTCTTTGGGTTATAAAGTTGGGAAAATATAAGTCCTGACCTCTTACTGCTGTTTTGTGGATTGAATACAATGATGTATTCAAGTACTTAGCATAATTCCTGGCACGTAGGAAATGGTCAAAAAGTATTAGCTGTTATTGTCTAAGGTAAAACAAATGCCATTACAGTGGAAAGTACATGCTGTTCCAGAAAGAGTACTGAACTGGATGGCAAGAGTCCTGGATTCTAGTTCTGATTCTGCCCCTAAATTGCTGTAATGGCCTTGGGAAAATGACAAAAATTTCTCTGGACCTCAGTTGGTTCACTTGTGAAAAATAAAGACATTGGACTCGATGATTTCTAAGGGCCTGTCCAATTGTAAATATCATATCATTCCACGATAATTCCATAGCTCCCCTATGACAAAAAGTCCACTCTCTCTGTCTCCTACTAGCACCAAAGTAAGGAGAGCTAACAGGTGTAAATTACTGGATTCAAAAAAGTATTCACGAGATGATCAGAGGAGAATCTGTACAGGCTTCTCAGCTGTACTGAGCACTTTTCTACCCATGACTGTCGTCTGTCATGATGAGGGGATGACAGTGCAAGCCGTGCAGAAACCTACAGGAGAAGGTTGGCACAAGCTAGGAGTGTGTCATGAGCCTGCCAAACGAGGCTGTGGAGCCCACGCCTGATCACTGACATTTATGTGCCTCTACTTTTTACATTTGGAACAAATGGGGGGGTGCTTCAGAGGCACCCATAGAGTAGTTCTTTGATGACTGTGTCTGGAACAATGAAAACATCGCACTGAACATGTCTTTGGCTTTGTGTGGATGAATCATTACTGCAAATTTGTTCCTGAAGAAAAAAAAAAAGCTCTCTCCAGAGTCTGGAAGCATGTAGATTTCTCATGGTTATCATCTGGGATTGAAAGGCTATGTGGGAAATTGGTCCTAACAGATTTTTTTAGTGGGGGGATATTAAAAGCACACCCAGTCCTGAAATTATGTCTCTGCACCTGTTGTAGAAAAGACTAAGCAACATTTTATAGAAGCTCACTTGTAGACTTCCCTTTCTCTGGGGGCAAAACATAAAGAAAAAAAAACAATAAAAAGATAAAGAAGTTTAGAAGGAAATATCTCGATGAATGTGCTGTTTCCAGAGAAAGAAACTAGCAAAATATTAATACTTTCAGTCTGAGTGCTGGTCAATTCCATTGGTTGAGTGTGTTGTCAGGGCACCCAAGGGACACCTGTAAGGGATGTCAAGTGTCCAGAGAACCCAGGGGGCACCCAGGGGGCAAAGGACAAGTTCTACTGACAGTGAGGAACAGCATCGTGTTTCCATATGAACTGGGCAAACCATTCCACAGCATAAATGTGGGGAAATCTGGGCCACCACTCCCCTCACAGAAATCTAACAAGTGGAAGGTAGTCGATGCATAATTTACTCCTTATCATGTACAAGGAAGGCACAAAGAAAAGCCCATGTGTTGTTTCGTGCACAGCTTTGTAGGGTATGTGCCCTTTGGTGTGGTCAACACCTGTTTAGGGTCGGTCCTTCACTTTTAGGAGTGAGAAGTTAGATTGTATCCCTACCTCTTCCTCCAGGGTGATGAGGTTCTGAGGGAAGGATTCTCAGTAAGCAAGTTCATAATAGAGGAATTTCAAAAAATATTGCCAAAATAATTTGGGGGAATGACTTAATAATGACTCACACTCATTCAGTACTTATGTGTGACAGGGACTCTGAACATTTCTTTGGATGATTGATCTCATTTAAACTTCACAATCAGCCTCGGGAAATTAAGCCTCAGACAGAGGAAGTCTTCATAGATGGTAAATGACAGGTCTCTGTGACTCCAAAGCCATCATGACATTTGCCATAATGATAATAGAAGACACAGCCCCTTCCTCTGGTAACGAGGAAGAATATAGGGAGGGGGTAAGGAGAAGGCTTATCATCAGAAAGCACAGTCTCTCTCCTGCCTATGACTCAGCTGCAGCTGTGACTCATAAAAGACTGAAGGTCACTCAGAAACTTGGAAATGGCCCTGGACTTTAGTACTGGAGCCAACACATGAGTGCTGTGATGCTGGCTGTTATCCCAAACTGACCTGCCTTTCCACCACTCCCACGGACTTAATTCTTCCGCTTCCCACACCTACCTCCTCTCAGACAAATGTGATCAAAGACACAAATAAGATGCCTGGGTGTGCTGTTTGGGGGATGGGGCGGGTAGAGGTGGGTTCTGAGACACAAGAGAAGCTGACAAAGAATCAATTTCCAGGGTCCAGGAACTGAGCAGCGCCCCCCACCCACCCAGATTCATCTCTCAGCATTTACGTGGTAGGCGAGGCCCCAGCCCCTCTGGTTGATCAGGTGACAGACATTCCTCCCACGGGATGCTGAGAAAATAGAATGTATCTCTCTCTCTCCTTCATTGTCTGACCCAGACTGGAAACAAATTTCTCTAAGCTAAACCCCATTCTCATCCTCAGGTGCAAAAATAAAATAGCTGCCTTATATAAGTGTCTGCAGTTCCCCCACATTAAATGACAGTGGGTTGATCTGGTTTGCAGAGGTGTCCCTGAGATCAAAGCCACTAATGGTGGGTATTCACTGCCAGCAGTCTCTGTATTAATCATCAGTTTTCTACCTGACACAAGCAAGTATAAATGGAAATTTCCAGTTGTTGTCATAGATTGTGGGATGGGGAGAACGAAGGCTGCAGGGAACATGTCTACTGGGCAGCTTAGCCCTTTTAACCTCGGAAAACCCTCAGGTTCCCAAGGCTAGGTCTTCTGTTGTTTTGTTGTTTCTTGGGTTTTTATTGGTACATACCATCCTGGTTTTCCTATGTTTTCTTGCCCACACATCACTTTACGGGCAAGTATTGGGCTGGCCAAAAAGTTCATTTGGGTATGTCTGGCCAAACCCCAATGAATTTTTTGGCCAACTCAGTACATCTAGCTTGTAGTCATTTCTACCCCCACCCCACACCTGCAAAAAAAAAAAAAAAAAGGGAGGCCTGCCCGTTCTTGCCAAGGAACCAGACCAGCAGGGATTACCTAGTCTGAGTAGCACCAGGCTTTTCAGAATTAAGCTTTAGGCTTTCTGCTTTTTTTTCTTTGTCCTCCCACTCTTTAAGGCACTCTTCCCAACCCCACCTCATCCTGAAGACATGTACACAATATATATACTCCCAACCTCCACTCCCCACTCGGAATTGAAGGCCTTCCTGACAATAGGGCCATATGACATAGACTCAGACATTTGTAAATACCTACTTGTTTCCTCCTTGTTGAGTGGGCTGTAACCTTCACTTATCCAGTTATATAACCATTGGTCAGCCAATTCCCATAAGGCCCTTCTCTGACCTAGTTGCACCTCATAATTTAATGATTTCATAGGTTACAAGAGGTGCGGCTGCCAGGTTGCTATAGAAACTTTTGCTCCACTGACCTTTTCTCCCCCTAATAAAATGTTAAAACAAAGTTAAATCAACTATCCAGTGAGAGATTGGGTATATTTTAAGCATAGTGTGTTCTTTCACACTGGTGAATGCTCGAAAGCCTTCTACCTCAGACAAATTCAATTCGTCTCTTGGGTTTGGGGTTTTGTTTTGTATTTTTATATTTTCAATCAAATAATCCTATTGAGTTCCCCCAAGGGAGAAATAACAAGCTGAAAATTACCCCTAGCTGTGCATGCTCTTGCCAAAGGACTGACTTCACTGTCCTGTCCAGACTCCACAGGCTGGAGGGAAGAGGAAAAGCCAGGGAATTGATAAGATATGGAAAAGAGAGTTGGAGGTCTGGAAGCTTGGCAAGCCTGAGGTCACACTGAAAAATGATCAGCTGAAAGTATGTTCCAGGCCCAAGGCATTAGGCCATGAAACTCCTGAATCCTGTGCCTGGGAGACCAATGAGCAGAGATAGGGGGCCAGACAACCAGAAGTCATGCCCCAGGCAGGTGGCTGAGTAATAGCATAAGTCCTTAGAGCAAAAATTGAACTTGGGGCTGAATAACTGCCCTCTGACATAAGGTTGGGGGCCATAGGTGCCTCCTGTCAGGCAGTGGGGCCACCAATGAGTAGCTTGGGAGAGCTATATGCTGCTGCTAAGTCACTTCAGTCATATCTGACTCTGTGTGACCCCATAGACGGCAGCCCACCAGGCTCCCCCATCCCTGGGATTCTCCAGGCAAGAATACTGGAGTGGGTTGCCATTTCCTTCTCCAATGCATGAAAGTGAAAAGTGAAAACTGAAAGTAAAGTCGCTCAGTTGTGTCTGACTCTTAGCGACCCCATGGACTGCAGCCCACCAGGCTACTCTGTCCATTGGATTTTCCAGGCAAGAGTACTGGGGTGGGGTGCCATTGCCTTCCCCGGGGAGAGCTATATAGACCCCCTTAAATCCATCTGTCTTTCAAAGTTACTCTCAAATAAAAATATGAAAAGCCTTCTTTGATAAGGACAACCTGTATTTTTAAATATTCGGTAAAGTATTAAAAGGGCTTCCCTGGTGGCTCAGTGGTAAAGAATTCCCCTGCCAAATGCAGGAGACATAAGAGATAGGAGTTCGATCCCTGGGTTGAGAGGATCCCCTGGGGGAGGGTGTGGCAACCCAGTATTCTTGACTGGAGAATTCGATGGGCAGAGGAGCCTGGCAGGCTACAGTCTATGGGGTCGAACAGAGTCAGACAAAATTGAAGAAACTTAGCACGTACACACAAAATATGACTAAGACCGTATTTGGAGGCTTTTGGTATTTTTCCTCCACTACCATATACCACCTTAATAGAAACCATGTGCTTGCTATATAAACTTAGCAAACTTAGGGCCACACAGAGTGCCCCTCTGTCTTGGCCCACCTCGCCATCTTCCACTAGTAACTATTTGTGGCCTTAATGTGTGTTAGTCATTCAGTTGTGGCCAACTCTATGCGACCCCAGGGACTGTAGCCCACCAGGTTCCTCTGTTCATGGGATTTCCCAGGCAAAAATACTGGAGTGGGTTGCCATTCCCTTCTCTAGGGGAATCTTCCCAACCCAGGGATCAAACCTGTGTCTCCTGCATTACAGGCAAACTCTTTACTGTCTGAGCCACCAGGGAAGCCAGATATTCTTCCTTTATACAGATTCTAGAGCTGCCATGCTGTCTCAGGCTAATGGTTAGTTCCAAAGTAATAGAGAATCAAAGTTTACACAGAAATAATGTCGTATTTTCCTTATTTACTAGTCTTCATGGCTGAGTCCAAGCAGGGCTGAGATGGGGTGGAAGGGGATGCATTCTAAGGCAACTTTCACTCCCAAGACAGCCCAGATCGAGCATGGCTCCCAGCTTCCTTACTCCCAAGGGTCCTAGGGATGAACAATGTCTGTGGAGTCTAGTGACCTAGCCAAAGCATGGGGCTAAGGATGAGTAGTAATACAAACAAGGACCAAAGGAAGTAGGAAAGAGAAAAGAGAAAAGTGTTCCTCTTACAAGCATCTCTGAGAGTTGGAGCACTGCTCAAAATTGCCTCAATCCTGGGGGACTTCCCTGGCAGTCCAGTGGTTCAGACTTTGAGCTTCCACTGTAGGGAACACGGGTTTGATTTCTGCTCAGGGAACTAGGGTCCTGCATGTGGAGCCATGTAACCAAAAAAAAGAAATTGCCTCAATCTCGGGAACACTGAGGCCATCGCCCATCCAACTTTGAATGTCCCTGACACCTAGGAACATTTGCAGTTGATTTACTCTCAGGATACAGATGTAGACCTGAATCGTGGTGGTCAGTGGTCTTAATTATAAGCCACAGAAACCACCTCTGATTTAAGGGAGAAAATGTATTCAGTACTTATTTATAGGTTCTTGGTAGCTCACAGAATCCCTGGAGGAGAGCTAGCCAGCCCAGGACATTCCTACAGGCGTCTTCCATGTGTACTATACACAGCAGCCTGGCCCCTTATGCTCTCAACATTGAACTCCAACTAGTGCTGCTGCTAGAGAGGCTCTGCCTCCCCCAGGACTCATCAGTGAGTGAAAGTGAAAGTCACTCAGTCGTGTCTGACTCTTTGCGACCCCATGGACTGTAGCCCACCTAGCTCTTCTGTCCATGGAATTCTCCAGGCCAGAATACTGGAGTGGGTAGCCTATCCCTTCTCCAGGGGATCTTCCCAACCCAGGAATCAAACTGGGGTCTCCTGCATTGCAGGTAGACCAGCTGAGCTACCAGGGAAGCCCTCACCAATGTGGACTTTCCCCAAATATTAGAAGGAGCTTTAGAGCCTAGAAAGTTAAAAAAAAAGGAGGGGGGGGGTTGGTATTCATTCACAAGGGCTATCAGAACAAAATAACACATATGGGTGGCTTAAACAACAGAAATTTATTCTTTCACTGTTCTGGAGGCTCAGAGTCCAAGATCAAGGTGTCACCAGGTCTGGCTCTCCGGAGGCTTCTCTCAGCTTTTTCAGATGACTGCCTTCTCACTGTGTCCTTGTGTGTCTCTTCCTTTTCTTATAAGAACACTGGTCAGATGGGGTTGGGGTCTACCCCAGTGGCCTCATTTTTACTTCACTACTTCTTTAAAGGCACTCTCCCCAAATACAGTCGCATTCTAAGGTACGGGGTGGTGGGTTAGGGCTTCTTCAGGGACAGATATTTGTTATGCTTTTATTTTTATTTATTTATTTTTTTTTGTTTCTTTTAAGGTAGAATTTATTTACTGGAAATGCAACATTTTAAGTATACTAGTCTGTGAATTCAAACAATGCATACATCTCTGTAACACAAACTTTATCAAAATGCAGATTACTGTTATCCAGATAGTTCCATTGTGGCCCATCCCAGTAAACCCCTGCTCCCAACCCTCAGAGGTACCACTGTTTTTCTGATTTTATTTCACCATAGATTAGTTTTGCCTGCTGTACAATTTTGCATAAAGGGAATCATATAATACTTTCTTTTCTGTGTAAGGCTCTTTTTTTTTTTTTTTAATTTGATTGGGTCATGCAACTTACGGGATCTTAGTTCCCTCACCAGAGATGG
The DNA here is from genome assembly GCA_006410675.1 of Oreotragus oreotragus. NCBI lineage: Eukaryota > Metazoa > Chordata > Mammalia > Artiodactyla > Bovidae > Oreotragus > Oreotragus oreotragus. The sequence goes on from SJYX01006911.1 coordinate 99,465, forward strand.
AATCTGTGACCACGGCAGTGGAAGCATGGAGTCTTAACCACTGGACTGCCAAGGAAATCATCTGGAACAAATGCTTATTATTTAAGAAATTGCCTTTGAGTAGGTAATTAAGTGCTTCCCTGGTGGCTCAGATGGTAAAGAATCTGCTTGTAATGTGAAAAACCCGGGTTCGATCCCTGGTTGGAAAGATCCCCGGGAGGAGGGAACAGCTATCCCACTCCAGTATTCTGGCCTGGAGAATTCCAAGGACAGAGGAGCCTGGCGGGCTATAGTCCATAGGATCATATAGAGTCGGACACAGTAAAAATGAGGCCATTAGTGTGAACCCCAATCCCAAATAAACAAATGCTTATTTCCCTGAATTTGCCACCCTGCCTTGGGCACTATTAGTTTGGAATGGCTCGTTACTCCATCCCCTTGACCGTTCTAGGGGCAAACCAGGTTGTCTTCCCCTCCCACAATCTTGTCTAATGCCAGCTACGTATCTTTCTTTACTAGTCTTCTATTGAGGTCCCCACAAGCTTTGTGGGGCACTTACTCAGATTAAAAGATCTAGAGTTCTTAAATCTCCTGATATGATATTTTTTTTAGATAAACTATTGAACCTTAAATTCCATCCCCTAATGGCAGTTAGTTCTTCTGTGAATATCAGTGCGTGTCCCAAGGACCAGAGGGGTGGAGATATCTAGGAAGATTTGCCTATCATGTTGCTCAACATAAGTTCTAAAGAACATGATTTAGAGTGTGGTCTTGCTGTCTTGAAGGGATCACAGTGTATATGCACCACGTGTGCTTAGTCACTCAGTCGTGGCTGACTCTCTGGGACCCCAGGGACTGTAGCCCACCAGGGTCCTCTGTCGATGGGATTCACCAGGGAAGAACACTGGAGTGGGTTGCCATGTCCTACTCCAGGGGATCCCCCGGACTCAGGGATTGAACCCACATCTCCTGCATTGGCAGGTGATTCTGGGAAGCCCCATGTATGTACCACTGTGAACCTAAAAAAGTTTAGGTAAAGAGGCCATGTTTTCATTATCAGAAATACACTATATTCTTTGTGCAAGCTTCTTTGAGGTCAAGGAGGCATGTTAGGGCAAGAGTTTGTCTATCTAATGCTTATTTTGCAAAATTTCAAAATCCTGTTTTGTAAATTGATAGTCATTAATTTTCCCCAATGGATGGCTATTAACATAAGCAATCTAGCTAAAATTATATTTCAAGAGAGTAAAATGAGGTCGTTTTATTTGTGAACTCCCCACATATACATCTCTGGGCTCAATCTTAGGGCCTCTTTTCTTTAGCCAAATAGAAAGAATGGTCCAGGCTTTAACCCCACAGCTAAGGGATGGAAGACATGTGGAAAAGTGTAAAGCTACTCCTGGCAAAGGTAGGTTTTTGAATGGTGGAAGCCAGTAAAGGAAAGAAGGGGAGCCAAAACAAGATTCTTAAAAATATATATCAGCATGGCTTCCTGAGGTGTGGGTCTTTTTTTTTATTTTGGCAAAGCCAAAATCAATGAGAATTATAATCAAAATGCAAATATATATTGAGAAGCCATAATGAAACTCTTCAGGAGAATAAGGCGAAGTCCATTTGTGGGAGATGCTGGGAACTTTGAGCTGGGCCAGGCATGCAGTGTTCAGAGGCTACTGGGGAAAAGAGACACTGAGACCAAAAGGCCAGAACAGTGTGATGCGAGTTTCAAAAAATAATGGCCAAAGTATAAAGGAGGGAAACTGAATAGAAACGTAACTATGGATCCAAGATGGGAGCACTTGGGTGTGTGGAGGTAGGGAAGGGGACAAGGACAAAAACTACCAGATGAATGAAACAGAGGGGAAACCAGACACTGAATGTCCAATTGTCTTTAGCTTAGACTCTAGAATCAGAGAAAAACTATTTCAAGAAGGGCCCAGATCAGGAGCCAGAGAATATATAGAGCAGGAAGGTCCATAAGTGCATGTCAAGGGGGTCTAAGAGTCTACAAATATATGTGCCTATGTATATGGCTTTCAGTAGATTCTCAAAGGCAGAATGACTTATATACATTTTCTATTTACACAGAATGGCCCCAGAGAGAGTCCATGAGTATTTATGTTTGCTTGTTTTCTGGGTCAATTCTAAGCTGTAGACAAATAATCAGCATGCCGGGGAAACTAAGTCAGAGGGAGGTGTTGGGGGCAGTCTCTAAACTGGTCAGACTGTGAAAGTTGGGAGTTTAGCTCAAGTTCAAATTTAGCATATTGTCCTGATATGCTGAACCAGCATCAAATCACTGAAATATTATGGGGCTTTCATGTTAACCTTGGTGACTTCAAACAAATACTATTAGTGTGGACTTCAGCGTGTAGCAAGTTCTTCCACAGAGAGCACATGAATGGGCTTCACTGATCCAGAGGAGGTCTGTAGACTGCATATATGCAAAGTGTATTCAAAATAGTGTGTGTGCCTTTTTCTAGAGAGCAGACACATAATGTTCTGCACTTGTAACACAGTAAAGGTGATGACCTGTGACACAGAGAAATATAAAGAATGATGAAACAACAAGGTCCTTCTGTATAGCACAGGAAATTATATTCAGCATTTTATAATAAAGTATAATGGGAAAGTATCTGAAAAGGAATATACATCCAGTTATTCAAGCTGGATAACTTTACTGTATGGCAGGAGCTAACACAAACTGTGTCAATAAATCAACTATACTTCAATCTTTAAACTTTTTTTTTTAAAGAATGATAAAATAAGATTAAACTTTGTGTTTGAATGATCAAAAAAGTTAAGATGAGGTTGTTTTGGCCTGGAAGGACTTTCAAGCTTGGGGGGTCCCTCTGGAAGCTACAGTATAGGTCAGGGCAGTGAAACCGAGTGTGAAATAGACAGTACTGGTGAGAAGTCCTCTGCTGCCAGAAGCCTTACGTCAGATCAGGGCAAAACATGGCCAGGGCAACTGGGAAAGCCATTTGATCAAGGCCTTACATTCACGACCCACCTCAGTGTTTGGGGTTATCTCACAGCTGGGCTATTTTTCATACATTCAGAGTTTCATTGATAGGTCTGGACAAGCACAATATTTGCCGTATAGCTTAAAGCTTGTGTCCCATTTTCAGATGACACTACATACAGTGCAATACAAATTAATTTCTATATAAATACTGGATTTAGCCTGTGGATAGCAAAGTCATACTGTATTAAACTGCTCTGTAATTAAATATATGAATGTGTTACCGTGACTTTTATAACCTTATCTTTGACTTTTCCTCATTTTTTTTCCATATACTTGCTAAAAGTTTTTTAATTGTAGTAAAAAGCAGTTAACATAAAATATACCATCTTAATCGACTTTAAGTGTAAAGTTCAGTTGTGTTAACTATGTTCATATTGTTGTTCAACAGATTCTTAGAAGTTTTTAATCTTTAAACTATCCTCATTGGACAAATGCCCCACTTCTCTTATGACTCACAAAATTATGTTGCATTATGTTTCTCTGTATTAAATGCGTGAATGTGTTACTACAAATTTTGTAATCTTATCTTTGGTATTTCTTCATATTTTTATTTGTATTATACTGGAAGAATCATAAAATGGAAACAGTCTGGGACTTTCTCAGCTTCTGTGATTTTCTCACTTAATGGTCAAATTCAGCCACACGTATAAGCCCCTAGGTGTGCCATCCCTCAATGAACAGGGAGAGAGTACAGTCTGGTCAGAGAGAGGAGTGGATGAGTCCCGGCCAAGCCAAGGGAAGAACCATGAGGACAGCTTTGATGGGAGCAATCTCCCCTCCATGATGAGAAAGGAACAATCTGGAAGCCGACTGCTTGGATCCCTAGCTCCCTCCATGGCTTGAGTACTCTTTGCCTCTAAACAGGTTCCTTAACCTCTCTGAGCCTCAGTTTCCTCTTCTATAACATGAGGATGATAATGGTATTTGCCTTCCAGGATTGTTGTGAGCACTAAAGAGCACTGCCTGGTACATAGTAAGCACTCAATGTATATTACCTGCTACTGGTATTGTTATTATTATGAACCTCTCCAGCTGGGAACACCTGGGCTAAGGACCTATCAATCCATCTTGTCATGACCTTAGTGAGATGAATGATGAAGAATCATCTGTTTAATTCCATTGAAATCCTAGGCCAGGAGAATAGTTTCAGGCTTGTGGTTTGAAGGGGGTGGATGTTGAGGGATGATCTTAAAGAAAAGCATAGAAGGGATTGTTGTCTATTATGTCCATCTCAACAGTGCTTGAAAATGTTGGTCTGAAAATGTCTTGTCAATCACACCATCTTGGCGTCCCCCCAAGACCTTGGCATCCCCCCAAGACCTCTCTTAAAGCACGAATAAATTATCTAAGAGTCCACCAGAAATCTGGACTCCTAACACTTTGCATGTCCACACACACTAGTTTTCAGGATTGCTGTTTCCTGAAAATAGCTATTGGCATTGGGGGTAAGTTGAGAGAGGGACAAAGGAAAATGACCCAGAGTCGGTGCTGCGCTGATAAAAATATAGCAACCTGTTCTCTGGAAGAGAAGCCCTAACTTTTAGCGTGCTGTACATCTCCCACCATGGCTGATTTCAGCTACCAACCTGATGTCACTGAATGAGAGGTGTTCAGTGACTGGCGTACTGTGATATAGCATTTCCAAACCTACGGATGCAGGAGGGCTCAATAACTTCAACAGCATGAATGAGAGTGAAAAGTAGTACAACAATTAGGAAGTGATAAACTTGGAGTATCTGTTACTTTAACATAACTTATTTAATTGTAAGTTTATACAACTCATTTAAAAATAATGGCCATGTTTAACAACCAGCTTGTAAAATTTCTGAAATCTTAACAGTTGTCTTTCATGAGGACAATAAGCCAGCTCCAGTGCCCCACTGTAGGGGCCTCGTTTATGTCTGGTTGATCGAGGTGAGAAGATTCATCTGGGTCCATTGTGCTAAAGCCTCCAGATCTTATAAAGCACAACCCTTCACTCCAGCCCAGCTAACTCCTTTCCCTACTCTACCATGGCCTCCCCACTTCTGAAAGTTTCAATCACTCCCCAAAGCATGTCCCTCCCACAACTACCCCAGCTTCTCTTTCTCTCGTCTGGATCGTACAGGGCTCCTGGGCTCAACAGCGGGAGTCAGGCTGTGTTGAAGGGGCTCCCATGGCAGTTACCCCATGAAACCTGACTTGGCCGGTGGGCTGGGCTCTCCCATGTTAGCCCACCTCCTCACAGAAGTTCACTGCACAGGTCTCCCCAGACAGTGGCTGGTGCTTTCAATCAGAATAAAACAAAAGTGTGAGACACTGACTGGGGCCTGCTTCTCTGTCAGGAATTGCCAGGCCTTGAGTCCTGTGCTCTGTTGGACTGAACTGTTCACAATATTACACACCATTGGCTGATGCTCTCTTTATGAACTTAATAGATTTTTTTTCATGTGTTTCTTCTGCCTGGAATGTTCTTCAATCCCTCTCTACACTTTCATCTGGAAAACTTCTCATTCTTCAGGATTCAGCTTCTGTATCACCTCCTCCAAGAAGCCTTCCCTGAATACCAACCCAAGCAAAATTAGGTGCTTTTCCTTTGAAGAAAGTAATGCTCTGTGTATCTATGTAATACCCTGCATTTTCTTTCCTAGGCTGTGAGCCTCTCAAGGGCACAGATGTGCTGTGTTCTTCTCTGTGGCCCAGTGCCTGGCATACAATGTGTCCTGTAAATACTTGTCCTGCCCTTGCATGACCTGGACTAAGAATTAGCACTGTAGCTGAGCCTCTGTTTTGCTGCCAGTTCCTATAGGTGGAAAGGCCTCTGGTGAATACCCTTCCATCTGAACTTTGAAGGAGATGTGAGCATCAAAAGATCCATCCCCTTTTCACTTATCTATTTTTCAAACACAAAGATTGTGTTTGCTGCTAAGTTGCTTCAGTTGTGTCTGACTCTGTGTGACCTCATAGACGGCAGCCCACCAGGCTCCCCCGTCCCTGGGATTCTCCAGGCAAGAACCCTGGAGTGGGTTGCCATTTCCTTCTCCAATGCATGAAAGTGAAAAGTCAAAGTGAAGTCAGTCGTGTCCTACTCTTCGCGACCCCATGGACTGCAGCCCACCAGGCTCCTCCACCCATGGGATTTTCCAGGCAAGAGTACTGGAGTGGGCTGCCATCGCCACTTACAATTAATGAGGGAACCGGTAAGATGTCACAGGCTATTCTAAGGAGAATGCAAAACACCTTTTTCAACTTAAAAAAATCCTTTCATCTGTGGATTTATAGTCCTGTATTACGAATGGCCAACAAAACCCCATCCCTTTTGGCACCTGGCTCCCAGCAGGAAGGATGAGGTAGACAGCCTTCTTTGTGAAGTTGTTTCATTAATGATGAGGCTTTAAAAACACCCAGGATGGACTTCCCTGGTGGTCCGGTGGTTAAGAATCCACCTGCCAATGCAGGGGACATGGGTTCGATCCCTTGTCCAGAAAGATTCCACATGCCATGGAGCAACTAAGCCTATTCGCCAGCCGTAACTACTGAGCCTGTGCTCTGGAGCCAGTGCTCTGCAACAAGAAGCAAATGCAATGAGTAGCCCATGCACCACAACAAGAGTAGCCCACGCACAGCAATGAACACCCAGTGCAGCCAAAAACCAACACAGAAGACAAAAACAAAACAAAACAAAACAAAAACATTCGGGAAAGATGGAAACAGACCAGGCATTTGAGGGGATTATTGGACCTAAGAACCAACCTGAAATCTCTTGCTTCTGGTCTTCCTATTAGCTAGATGTCTTTTGGTCGGGGGTGGGGGGCAGCTGTCAGAATATAGGAAATGTGAGGCCTGAGAAATGAGAGTGGTGGAGTTCATGAGAGGCAGCTTAAGGACTGTGGAGTCAGACAGCCTGGATCCCAAGGTCAGCTGGGTGGCCTTCAAGAAGTTGCATTCTTTTTATGAAGCACAGCATCCTCCTCTGTAGAACAGGGATGATAACAGGACCCACCTCAGGACTAAACACGATAATGTGGAGCACAACACCCTGCATGTCATTCATTATCGGTCAAAGGGTACCACTCGCACAGAAAAGGTTGTTATCACCCTTTCTGCAGGTTCCCCAACCAAGTGTCCACCAGGTGAATCTGTGGCACCCTGTGGGGGGAGCTCATAGGAGCAGTGAAGGTCGGGGGCTCTGGAATCAGATTGCCCAGGTTTTCATCTATATGACCTTAGGCAAGTACTGTAACCAGGCTGTGCTATAGTTTACTACCTATAACATGGGACTAGAGATATACTTCACAGATTAGAGTGAAGATCTCATGAGAAGCTAAATATTTGAAACCCTAGAAAAGAGCCTGGTATGCTGGGAACACTCAGTGTATGTTAGTTGGGCCTTTGAACATCTAAGGGTGTAAGAACACGACTTGTGCTTCCTGAAGACATGACTTCAGTCTTGGTTTGGACATAAGTGGCATCCCCAACCAGGATGGAAGATCAAATCCAGTCACCATGAGAAGAGGATGCATGAAGTTCTTCTCAGAAGGCAGTAAAAGGAAGTCACGTGAGTTGTCATGATTAACCATTTCCTCCTTCCCTTCCTCCAGTTGGAACTCATCCTTGTAGACTGCTGGAACCAAAGTGCTTAACTTCATTTGTAGACTTCATGCTCTCCCAACCCTCAGCCCTGGTCCTCTTATGAAAGTGCTCACTGGGGTTTGTAGAAGCACATGGTCCAAAGGGTCAGTGATCTCCCCTTTTCCTGTGGCTGTGTTGGATGTTCCCATAATGCACCTCCTATTATGTTCCCATAATAGCCAAGAGAAGCAAGATTGTATAGCAAAACTTGACTTCTGTTAAGTAAGCTATTTGGGGACTTAATTTTGTTGCACTTGTGGTAACCAGAAATTGTTGATATTGACTTATTGAGAGGCAGGTGGTGCTCTGCAGGGGGGCTAGTGGGAAGCACTTCAAAAGTGGAGGAAAGGGTTTTTTAGGACTTTGTAATGCAACCATGACATTGGGTCATACATGTGTGGACAGTAAACATGGCTGACCAGTCAATGTGAGGATCAGTTGAAATGGGGAAATCAGTAGCAGAAAGGGGAAGGTAATGGCACCCCACCGCAGTACTCTTGCCTGGAAAATCCCATGGACGGAGGAGCCTGGTGGGCTGCAGTCCATGGGGTCGCTAACAGTCGGACAGACTGAGCGACTTCACTTTCACTTTTCTCTTTCATGCATTGGAGAAGGAAATGGCAACCCACTCCAGTATTCTTGCCTGGAGAATCCCAGGGACGGGGGAGCCTGGTGGGCTGCCCTCTATGGGGTCACACAGAGTCGGACACGACTGAAGTAACTTAGCAGCAGCAGCAGCAGCAGTAGCAGAAAACTGGAAAGGGTGGGAGAGGTGAACTCTGAGATCTAGAGCAGGGCTCCTTGGGCCCTCCCCCTCCTCTACCTTGACCAGGGCATGGCTCTGCAGTGGGCTGAACATGGAGAAGTCTTGCTGGGAAGTTTCTGCATTGCCTGGAAGAAGGCAATAAGGAGAGTATTGACATCAGCTCCTTCCCATCCCACCCCAGTCCCTCCTAGGAGTGAAGAAATCATAGAACATAAGAGGGGACCGGAAAGTTTAAACATCTGGGAGCCTGTGGGTTGGGGGCACTTGTCCGTCCCTTCTCTGGCTCCTGTCTTGTTTTGAGACCGGGAGCTCCTTCTAGGGAGGCATCTTTGGCCGTGGAGAACTCAAAGGGTGGATCCCAGAAGACGGAAAGCAGAAAGTGTTGGCTTTGGCTTTGATTGAACAAGACTTTCTTTTTAGATAATTCAGTCCAGTTCTCCAGAATCAGGTGGCATTCTGGGCAGAAGATCTGCCTTGAAGGGAAGACTGTGCCTTTGGCCTGTGTGTGCTCTATCTCATGAGAACCAGACAGCAGCAAATGAGGCAGAGAAGGGCCATGTCCAACAGAACCAAGCATTCCCTCTGGCTGGTAGGAGTTTGGATTTTTCTCAATTACCAGAAAGATTCTGTTACAAAGAACAAGGTCAGGCCCAAGTGGAGTTTTCTATCATTTTTTTAACTGTTCTACTCCCATGTCTTTTTTTCCTTCAGTGGTGAAATGGAACCTGTGTGAAGTCCTCAGTGGTGCGAGACTAACGCCTGTATGCTCAAGGAGGTGAGATGTTACTGAAGCTCTTATGGCAGTGTCAGCTCAGTCAATATCACTCATTGTCCCAGCCAAGTTTTCCCATTTTCCTGTCAAACGGCTCATGCTGTGGGCCTTAGCTTCAGCCTGTTGTTGAGACACCATTGAATCGAAATAAAAACATGAAATTTGCTTTCATGAACATTTTATCATGCCAAAGAAAATATACTAGGTATTGTGCTCTGCCTTAAATAAATCCAATATATGAACGGATTGACAAAGTAGTGGCAGGTTATTAGCAAAAAGTTTCAACATAATTAGTAACAACAAGCTTTTCTGGTGCATTTTTAAACAATTAGTTTAATCAGTTCACACCTGCCTTGCTGTCACATACATAAGGTCTATTTCCTTGAAACATCTTCCAGTCAAATGTATTACAACCAATAGGAACAAGAACAAAATAGATGTTCTGATCACTTTCAATTCAGCTTCTGACAAAAAAAATACTGAAGTCATCTGGGCAATTCTTGCCCTACAGTATGGGTAGAGTTGTGTTAGATACAAAGTGAGACAACAGGAAACATTTTTAAATGAACAAGCTTTCACAGAGACTGTCTATATCACATTGTTATTACAACATAGATGAGCTGAAACTTCATTTGTATAGATTTAGAGGAAAGAAGACCCTAAAGAGACAACAAGCATATAGAGGTAGTTGAACAGCAATATAGGAAGAAAAAAAAAGAAGCATTATATTTATTCCCCGTTTGGGTCATTACAATGCAAGAGTAAAATGGCTGCTTAACAAACAATGGGAATTACAAACACAAAGACACATTTGCCACTGTTTAAATGGCTTGCTTGATAGTTTAATCCTGGCATTACCAAGAACTGCATAAAATGATGGAACTAGTTTATCTAAGGTAAAGCCTATGATGCCACATTGAACTATTTGCTCTGCTTTGATTTTGTTGTTGTTTATTATCATTGCTTTGACTATAGATAAATGTCAAGCAACTTTTAAAATGAAGCATAAGCTACAGTGTTGCTTTGTAAACTTGTTAATCACATTTGCTGCGACAAGGTTTTAAACGGCTACACAATCACGAAGCAAAAGCTTTAAAATGACACCAGGAACAGAGATTACAGGCACTTCTCTCTCAAGGTTAACAGCGCATTTGAAAACACCCATTTGTAAGGGGAAATGTCTTCATTTCACCTCTGGTTGTGCATAATCCAGATTATCAAATAGTTGAACAGTGGGAGCTATCATTCTAAGAGGAACCAAATGCATACATTTGACTTGGCTCCTTTCCCTTCTTTCTTGCACTCAGGAAAGGCAACAAATCGCAGGCCATGCAGCTGGCTGCTTCTCAGAACTGTCTTCGATCAAATCAAAACCTCATTCCTCATGCCCAAGAATGGGCTGAAAATCTGTCCTTTTCTCTTATTTGGGATGCCTTCTATTTGCATCTCGATTGCACATCTCTACTATGATTCTGCCTTGGGAAACAGAAATGGATGCAAAGTCAACGTGTTGGGAACTCAAGGAACGAGTCCCTGAATAACACTCCCATCCTGGAAAAGGCGTTGGTGAGGGGAAACATAGTCCCCAACGGGTTCCAGGCCATCAACAGTATGTGATCTACTGGCAGTGAGAGACCTCTGGGTGCTGTGAACCAGCCTCAGAGCTCCACCGCTCCAACACCCAGTCACAGGGGACTATCTGAACCCAGTCTGGCTCCACAAGCAGAACTGGAAGCTCCACATGCGCAGTGATTTGGCTAGCCCCAGAGTGCTATGGCCGCAGAGGACTAGATGCAGTCGTCCTTCAGAAAAGGCAAATTGTTGACATAGTCAGTTCTCTACCCCACTACATAAGGGGCAAGCACTCTTTTCTCCAAGTTATCTACAGAAAATTAGTTTTTATCATTTTTCATTTTCTACATTTTGCTGGTTATTAGCTAGCAGCAATAATAGTACAGTACAAAGCAGAAAGGCATAATGTCTGCTTGGTACCTAATATATATATATACACAAGTACACACACACACACAAACACACACACACACATATATATATATGCACATCTATATACACCTATATACATCTTTATACACACACACACACATACACACACACACACACACATAGGGAAAATAACCTACTAGGAAAAGACTAGGTCAATCACAATAAACTAGCTGAATAAATGGCACTGACTACCAAGGGGGAAGTCTTGTCCTTCTGGCCTAGATTTAACTTTATGTTTTTACTGTGTATACTCTTTATTCTTAAGCTTTGCAGCAAAATCAATTCACAAACAGCAAAATGGTCATGTCCAATTGATTACCCCATTCAAGTACATATCAAAGAAAGTCAAGGCTTAGCTTTGCACCTTGCCTCCCACCATTACTGAAACAAAAGCTTGCTATAAAACAATCCAAATGTGTATCAAGGGTACTGGGAGGCAAGTGCATGTCTGCCTAGCCAAGATCTATTGCTACAGTTAGGTCATCCCTCATCAATGTGAAATATCCTATGATGTGGAATTTTATACATTTTGGAGAGCAAGAAGTGATGAGTTGGTTATTCTATGGAGTTAGAATTTAAGGTTTCCATTATATCAGAAATTCTAGACCTCCAAACAACACTATTTAGTCCTCTCGAAAGAGGGAAAATTTGCTGGCATGGGATTTTCCCCTTATTTCTAACCCTCATTTGTTTTCCAGTCCTTTCACTTTCCCAAACAGACTTGACCCCCAAAGGAATAACATGTAAATCATCAAGCTATGGTCTGAAAATCAGAGGTGTGGATTCCCTCAACCAATTGTAAAGGGGTTGGAAATGGGTATTGTATGTAAAGGCAGGGTTTTATGGAAATGTAGCCCCTGATGATATTCTGTAACTATGAATAATCTAATCATAGCAGTTACTTGTTGAATGACTCCTATGTGCTAGGCACTATGCTAAGCGATGTATGTATATTATCTCACTTAATGCTGTATTCATAACAACCCTACATGCAGTATTTATCATCACCAGTTGCTAGATGACAAACTGGTTCTCAGAACTGAAATCACAAAATAACACATCGAGCAATCAGACACTTATGGCCCTCTTTGCTGCATTTATGCAGATAATAGGAAACTATTGTCCTAGGACTGTATCTGACCATCTGGTTGGGCACCAGGTGGGAGCAGGAGCCTTTCATTTCCTCCTCCCTGAGCCTGGGAGAGTTTGCTTGGGCAGTAAGCACTCCTATACTTCCATTTTTTACTGGCCCAGTTGGGCTCCAAACACCCAACCTGGGACCACAATGTTCTGACAACACGGTGTTCGTTAAGAAAGTGCAGAAGAGGTGATTTGGTTTCTGCTTACGTGAATCTCTTTTCTGAGGGATCAACTCATTCACCCTTTTCTGTTTCTGGCCACAGGTGGTGAAGGAAGAAGTCAGGCTGATTACTTGTGGCAATAACCTCTCACGGGAACAGAGTGGATGGGCTGCACATGAGTCACGCGTCGCAGCTGTCCAGAGTCATGGGGGGGATTATTTACGTGAAGGTAGGAATAACACAATTCATTTCTTCCCTGCCCTAATCTTTTCACTTGGTTGTTATAACACTCCTGTTTTCAGGTTGTCCTGGCACTAAAGAAATCAAACTGCACTAAGCAAGCTAAACAAGACCTCACCCTTACCCTCTTATCACTTTTCCTCCCCTGTGTTGAAATCTTTAGCCCATCACAACAAGGAGGGAAGATCATGTTTAGATAAAATCATGGATTAACTGTCTGCTTCCTTTGAAAAGACTTAAAAACCAAAAAGGTAGTTTGAGGGTTTTTTTTTAAAGGGTTCTACATCATTTTTTCCTGGTTTCTTTACACTTTTAATAATGAACCATCCTCATCAAGTGTTTCCACACATGCTAGCCAGGCCATGATCCTCACAACCCTGACTGACAGGAGGTGGAGTATGGAGGTTAGCTGGGCATGGTTGTGATGTGCCAGACTGAAAACCATCACCTCTGAAGAGTTATAGTCTCCTGCCTTCCCATTCTAACTGAATTGGAGAGAAATTAAGATATAATTAGATTGCTGAAATAAATGCCTATGAGAGATTATAATAAAATATACTCCTTTAATTCATCTCTTGAGTCCAGAAAAATAATTCCTTCATCCTGCCTCCATAGCAAATGGATTATTTTTATTGCACCCTGGCTTATTCCATAACCTATGCTGAATCCCATAAGTGTTTTCTACTGTTGCATTCAAACTGAAAGCAAAATAGAATCTGTAAAGATAGACGATCTTAGCATGATGTTGAACTTCCTTTAAGCATCTAATTAGATAGATACTGAAACGGTTCAAGAACTGGGGTCACATGTAGCACAAACCGTTAAAATCACACATTTCTAGTATTGTCACTTCCCCCTAGGTACATGGTTAAACCACAGCAATAAATAAAGCAGTATTTTTCAGTAATGCACACTTAAATAGTTATAAACACACATGTAGGGGGGAAAAAGATATTGTAGTGCAAAAAATAAATTATTAAAACAGAAAGAACTATGAACATTATTTTACACAATGCTATATAAAATCTGAAACATTTGGAATGAGATCTCAAAAGTCAGTAAGGTAATGTAGCAACATGATTAGGAACTGGGTATCACATTTCAACCACACAGTCATTCCTCTATGAAAGACAGAAAACTAAAGCAAAACCACTTTAAACTTTGAGAAAATTTTATGTCAAAATCAAAAATTTTTTTTTTCTTCTGGGCTCTTAAACAACCTCTGCTGTGCATGTAGTTGTGCAGCATGTCAAGAAGCATCTTCAGAAAGAAAGTTGCAAACAGATCACATTTTTCTGGTCTTTTCACTTAATTTCTCTCTGATCAATAGCAGGAGAGTGATTCTGTTTGATACTTCCTTCTAAGATGTTATTGCAATTAGATATATTTACAAGATGACTCCCCCACAGTGGTGGGGGAGCGTGGGGGCTCCTTTTCAGCAATCCACTCACTAGTTCTGGTTTCGGGATATAAAGGCCAGGACTCGCCGAATACCATTCAGCCGATCCTTCAGGGACCTCATTGCTAGGAACGGGAGCTGAGCTCGGCTTTCCAATGGAAGAACCGCTAACGTCCACCAGCACCAGGCCGGGCCATTCGGGTTGATCTGCAACAAAGAAATGGTACGGGTTCATCCTATTCCCACAGAAGCGATCCCAGTCTGCAGGCTTCCAAAGCTGCCAGGAAACAATCCAGGTGGAACTGCTTCTGTGTGTGGCAGAGACTGCTGATTACACCCCCTCCCCAATATCTATTTCCCTTTATCTTAGCTGGGCATACAGCCACTGGGGCCGAGGGTGGGAAGCTACATTGCTCAGTCTCCCTTGCAGCCATAAGACAAAGACCTGGCTAATGAAATATAAGAGGCATTGATGCGTGTAACTTCTGGGTTATTCTCTGGGAAAGGGGCATGTGCCCTTGCCTTCATCTTTCTCTTCTTTTCCCCTGGGCAGAACGTGGACATAGTGACGATCACTTTCTTCACTCAGGAGGATGAAGGCAGCAGTTACAGGAGGGTAGAGCTTTGTCAGGAATGAGCCTGGGTGTCTGAATGATCTCATGGAATACGGCTGCCCTAGCTCCCCATCTCTATGACTTTTGCTCTCTGTCTAGTTTAAGCTACAGTTATTTTTGGTAGTGGTTAAAGCAGACACATTGATATCTTAATAAATACACCATACCTTCTAGCCAATGTGATTTCATGAGCTGAACTAGCTACTGCAGTCAGCCCTCCGTATCCACAGACTCAACCAACTATGGACTGAAATTGGTTGACTGAATCTGCAGACGTGAAATCTGTAGATGCAGAGGGCTGGTTGTACTCATTACTCTGCATCACTTTATAGAAGGGGCCTCCTGGAACCAATCCCCCGTGGAGACCAAGAGATGACTATTCAGCCTCTTCCACCTCTTAGATTCTGTTTAGGCCCTTTGGCCTGGTATGCAAAGCATGTGAGCCTTCGGTTCTTGTGGCTTCTTAGGCTTTGTGTGTCTCTTACCTCCCTTCCTTTCCCTGTTTCTGGCTGAAGGCAAGAGTCTACATATGCCAGGTCACTATATGGGCCACAGTTAGCTTCTCCCCAAAAACCAGAGCCAATGGTGCACTGTCCCAAAGGAAAACTTTGCAAAAATTCCAATTGCAAAACACAGTTACATGGAAATATATTCCACCCCAGGTTTCCTCAAATAAAGAGCTTTCCTACCCCCACAGAAATCCTGCACCAAAATTCTGTTTGTCAGCAGTGTCCCAGGCACACATTGTAGGCATTGCTGACTTATTTTCTCGTTTGTTATTTAGTTACTCAGTCCTGTCTGACTCTTTTGCAACCCCATGGACTGAGCCCTCCAGGCTCCACTGTCCATGGAATTTTCCAGGCAAGAATACTGGAGTGGGTTGCCATTTCCTTTACCAGTGATTCTTCCCCACACAGGAATCAAACTCACGTCTCCTGCTTTGCAGGCGGATTCTTTACCACTGAGCCACCAGGGAAACCCAACTTATTTCCTACTAAGCCCCAAATGAGCTTCCTGCCCACATCCTTCAGAAGGTTGGCTTTAGGACTGCAGAGAACCACATTCTGGTCAAACCATCTACACACGGGATTATTTGCCTCCAAACTGGTCACCTGATTTTCCCCCAACCCTTGCTGCCTCTTTGCTTCTCTATGCCTCTAGATTCATTTGGATTCTTTTTGTCCCTCGCTGCAGTCTGTAACATCTCCTCCCTCCTCTGATAAGTTCTGAATGTTACATCAACATATCCTGAACTGTATTTCCCAAGATCATTAAGAAAGATATTTAAGCTAATGTTAATACATGTGGCAGTTTCTAAGAAACCCCCTCTGGAGCCTTAGAACATTCTTATTAATGGGACCACTGGGGCTATAGAATTGAATGGCTCAAACTAGATGTTTGTTTTTTTTTTTTTTTTTCTGCCACTGCTGCCAAAGCAACATGGTAACAGTCCTCATAAGAAATGAAACAGAACCCAAGATTTCAGCTTTCTGTGTCACTGAGCCCTTATGAATCACTCTGTGGCATCCGTCTTTTCTTTTATGGAAGATGCTGTCACCATTACTGAGCTCTGTCTTCTGCCTGACTCGGGGAGAATGCTTTCCAGAAGATGAAGGGGGAATATTCAACTTGATCGTGAGCTTTCTCAGAGCTCTGTTGTAGTCATGAGTCACACTGGCCCAGAGCCAGGAGCCTGATCACTGGGAAGTATTAACTGCCCTTCTCCCTCCAACATTCATGATGCCTTTGAATAAGGGGAAGGAGCCACATTTGTGGTCTGGAGAAAACAAGACACTTCAGCCCATTAGGGAAGAGATTGGTGTTTTACAGCCTCAGAAGGCAAGAGGAAGAAGGAACTTTAGCGACCTCCTCGTCTACCTCCCTCATTTCAGAGATGGGGGGAAAGTTGACAAAAGGGAAAGGACTTGCCCAAGGTCACATAGCTAGAGGTAAGGAGGATCAATCTTTTAGCATGGAGGTCAGAACCTACATACTCTATTTTACTATTGTTTCAGAGTCAAGAATGAGTATAAGTCAAGAATCAAGGAAGTTATGGGGATGATATTGCAGAAGCTAGCTCAGAATGTGGAAAGGTGGTGGTGTGAAAATATTAAT
Source organism: Oreotragus oreotragus (assembly GCA_006410675.1). NCBI lineage: Eukaryota > Metazoa > Chordata > Mammalia > Artiodactyla > Bovidae > Oreotragus > Oreotragus oreotragus. Next base: position 116,291 of record SJYX01006911.1, read on the forward strand.
ATTTGACTACAACATCTCCAATTTTGTCCTAGAGAGACAGTATTCCCTGATTTACACTAGGTACAGAAAGCTTCATGACAATTAGCTACTGTCACTTTCCTGGGGAGCTTTTTTCTGATCTGCAGCTGGATCTCTCACATGGACCTATCCCTCCAAGAAATAGATTGATCTGGTAGAATCTAGTGAGCTCTTTTCTAGTAGAGAAAAGGGTAGATTTAAGGATTGGGTCAGTTTTCTCAGGAAACCTGCTCATCCATAACGAGGATAATGATAAGGGTCTAGACCTCCAGGGCTAAGCTTCAAGGGAGCTGGGTATGAAAAGTTTCTGTGGTCCTGCAGCTGGAGCCCTGCAAGGTGGTTGGCCCTGAGCAATGGGGAAGAGAGTTCTGAAGCCCCTGAGACATGGCAGCCTTTGGTCTCAGTTCCCCTAGATCCCCTTCTTTTAGGCCTGGCCTTTTGTGAATCCTGTCACCCTAACACATCACCATGGTGGGCATCTGGACTCGAAAGACTCTTCTGTTAATGGTGCCTGTGTTCCCATCCTCTCACCTAACTAATCTCTCAAAACCTGTCTTGGATCCAAATTCCTACTGCTTTACTTTAGTTACCCCAAGTCTGACTTGGGGTCCTTTTGTTCTTAACCATGATGCCCACTGCCTAGCTGAATGAGACCAATTTGGATCCATCTTCCCCTCTACACTAAATTTGCTGGATGGAAACCACACACCCATCTAATCACAAAACCCAGGCTCTCTTATCTGGTGGGAATGACTGATTACAAAAAGACATTTTCATATACCTGGGGATCAGCATCTTTCTCTGGCATTGGACCAAAATGATTGAGTATCCGGTTCTTCAGAGATGATTTGAGGGAATGGAACCATGATGACGCTTGCTCATAGACACAGCTATGTAATCCCATGAGCTCAGCACAATCCTCTCCTTGAACCTGAAAGTACCAAAGTGGAATGAAGCGTTCTATACCTTCTTCATCACACCTAGAACCCTTTTTGACATGTGGCTCTTTGAGTATCCCTCCTGCCACCCTCTGGGAAGGCTCAGCCTTCTGGTTGTGGGCTGTGTGATGTGTGAAACGCTCTTCAGCTGGATGATGGACTGTGTGGAAATACTGCTGAGAGTGGTGGATCAGAGAAAGGTTCAGCTGGGTAAATGAGCTGAAACAGCCAGACATACAGAAAACTAGCGATGCAAACTGGCCTGAGTGGATGTGTGCTCTTAACCTAGGTTGTGCTAGTTCACACCGCTCTCCTTTTTGACATCTGCTTTCCCATTGCTCCCTGGGAAGAGGGACATGAATGTGTCTGTGTCTCAGCATGTAACTCTATCTTCCAAGGCAAATACATTTATTCACTGAGCAAATGTTCATTACTCTTGTACTATGTAGTGAATATAAATATCAATGATTACAGGATAATTTACCCATTAATTCAGAAAACCCAGGATTAACTGGACATGTCCTCTTTCTCCCTTATGGAATGATGGATTATCAGGAAGGGCTCTTGGCCACATTGCACGTTTAAAAATAGAAATGTGCATGTGAATCTACAGTTATCTCAAAAGAAAAAGTTGTAAAAGATAAATAAATAAATAAAAAATATATATGTAGATCCAGCTCCAGATCTTGGAATCCCTGGCAGAGACCCAATTCCAGTGCTGAATGGGCTGCAGGGTTGATCTGGCTTGGCACCTCTCATGCACAGATACAACTCAGCAACTAAGCAGGGGAAGGCTGGACAATGGGCTATGCATTGCTGTTCCACAATCGAACTGCAACCTGGAGGCATTCAGTGTGGCTGCAGCAGATGGGGAAGAAATCCCCAGGCTCCCATCAGTGCCGAGAAATCCTCCCGCAATCATCTTGCTCGGCCAAGCTGCGTGGCGAGCCTGGCTTCAGAATTCTTGGCACTGGTCACCCTCACCTTTTGGTCTTCAATGTATTCGATGTCAGCTGTGTTGTAACCATCCCGCTGGCCCTGATGGAGAACCTTGAAGCGCCTCTTGCCTATGCTGTCGACCACTGAGCGGCCATCAGCAAAGAACTGAACATTTCTGATCTCTAGGATGCAGCCATACTCCGCAAACCTGTTTAGAGGGAATGGAGTTAAGAAAGTAAATTCTTGATAAGCTGTTTCCCTGGCACGCTATCCCTGCTCCATCTCTATACCCCATGTTGTATCTTGAGGGACTTCTGCCTTCTTGTCTGTTGCAGGGTCTATGGCTGCAATAACACCACAGGCAATGCTTGTGTGAAAACTGATCTTAATGTATAACTGTTACCATTTATTTTACTGTACTTTATCAGAGAAGGCATTGGCAACCCACTCCAGTACTCTTGCCTGGAACATCCCATAGACGGAGGAGCCTGGTAGGCTACAGTCCATGGGGTCGCTAAGGGTCCGACAGGACTGAGTGACTTCACTTTCACTTTTCACTTTCATGCACTGGAGAAGGAAATGGCAACCCACTCCAGTGTTCTTGCCTGGAGAATCCCTGGGATGGGGGAGCCTGGTGGGCTGCCATCTATGGGGTCGCACAGAGTTGGACACGACTGACGCAACTTAGCAGCAGCAGCAGTACTTTATGTGTATTATTAACTCCCCAATCCTTCCAACAAACCAGAGAAGTAGGTACTATTATTGTACCCATCCTACAGATAAGGAAACTGAGTCACAGAAAGGTTGAGTTATTTGCCTGAAGTCAAACTTCCTCCAAGGCTGGAGCCAGAATATGAACCAAGTCAGTTTAATTTCAGGGCTCACACTCTTATAAAACAAGTTTTAGAATATGTATCAGTCATTTAACAAAATGTTGATCCTGGGGTGCCTTTAGACAGGCAGCCTCTCACACGATAAAACTAGGGGTCAGAGGGACCCTGATCCTTACAAAAGCACCTGGAAAGGCCCTGAAGTAAAACCACAAATCCTTTCCACCCAACCTCCCTTGACGCACCTGACTCCTCGCTTACCCTTTGACAGGATCTCCAAGGCACATGCCAAACTGTCGTGTGCCTGTCTCAATGCATCTACGGATCATCAGACGATAGCAAGGCTCAAAGATGTGCAGGGGACAAGGAACCGTGGGGTAAGCCATGGTGCACACGAAAATAGGCACGTTCTTATTTAAGCTGTCAGGAAGAGCAAATGACATGGATCTCATAGCATGGGAGCAGAACAGAGAAACGCTGGTCGAATTTCACCATGTGGATCCCCCACAGGAAGACAAGGAGGCATAAAGTGTGGACAGCTGATAAAAAATAGTAAAATGCATCTGATGCTGTAGGCTGAGTCCCATTACCTGATGCACAGGTTAGCCTAACGGCTATGATTAAAATGGATATTCTATACATTCTATTTTGGGTAATGACGTTCTCTAGTACCTTAACATTGTCAATGATAGTTATACCTTATATTTTTCTTTCTTTTATACTCTCCACTCCAAACAATCTCTCCAGGTGTCTTGCTGGCAGTATGGGGAAGGGCACTGGTGGTAAAAGTGGACCTAGCTCTCCAGAGGGATGGTGGGAAAATCTCTGCAAGATCCCTGTGAGCATCTCCCATTTGCAAAGCTCCCAGAGGATGTTCATGGCAGGTCCAGCTGGGAGGAGGAAGCAGTAGAGAGGCAAGAGTAATATAGCCCAGTGATGCTCAAATGCTCCTGTGCATTGGAGTCACTNAAAAAAAAAAATCGAATAGACAACCTAACTTTACACCTAAAACAACTGGAAAAAGAAGAACAAAAACAACCAAAATTAGGAGAAGGAAAGAAATCATAAAGACATGAGCAGAAATAAATGAAAAAGAAATAAAAGAAACAGTAGTAAAGATTAATAAAATGAAAAGCTGGTTTTATTAAGAAGATAAAATTAACAAGCCTTTACCCAGACTCATCAAGAAAAAAAGAGAAAAGCATCAAATCAACAAAATTAGAAACGAAAAGGTAGAGGTTACAACAGGTAATGCAGAAATACAAAGAATTATGAGACTATTATGAACAACTATATGGCAATAAAATGGATAGCCTGGAAGAAATGGACCGATGTTTAGAAAAGTTCAATCTTCCAATACTGAACCAGGAAGAAATAGAAATTATGAACAACCCAATTACCAGTGCTGAAATTTAAAGTGTGATAAAAAAAAATCTCCCCAAAAACAAAAGCCCAGGACCTGATGGCTTCACAGGAGAACTCTATCAAACATTTAGAGAAGAGCTAATGCCTATCCTTCTAAAACTCTTTCAAAAATTTGCAGAGGAAGGAACACTTCCAAATTCATTCTATGAGGCCACCATCACCCTGATACCCAAACCAGACAAAGACAAAATCAAAAACCGAAACTACAGGCCAATAACACCGATGAACATAGATGCAAAAATCCTCAACAAAATTTTAGCAAACAGAATCCAGCAACACATCAAAATCTCATAGACCATGATCAAGTTGGGTTTATTCCAGGAACTCAAGGATTCTTCAATATTTGCAAATCAATGTGATACACCATATTAACAAACTGAAAGATTAAAAACCATATGATCATCTCAATAGATGCAGAAAAAGCCTTTGACAAAATTCAGCACCCATTTGTGATTAAAACTTTTCAAAAAATGGGTGTAGAGGGAACCTACCTCAACAGAGTAAAGGCCATATATGATAAGCCTACAGAAAACATTATTCTCAGTGGTGGAAAACTGAAAGCATTCCCCCTATGATCAGGAACAAGAGTGTCCACTTTCACCATTATTATTCAACATAGTTCTGGAAGTCCTAGCTATAGCAATCAGAGAAGAAAAAGAAATAAAAGGAATCCAGATCATGAAAGAAGTAACGTTCTCATTGTTTGCAGCTGACATGATACTGTACATAGAACCCTAAAGATAGTATCAGGAAATTAGAAGAGCTAATCAGTTAATTTTGCAAAGTTTCAGGATACAAAATCAATACACAGAAATCACTTGCATTTCTATATACTAACAATGAATAATCCAAAAGAGAAATTAAGGAACCAATCCCATTCACCATTGCAATAAAAAGAATTAAATATTTAGGAATAAACTTACCTAAGGAGACAAAAGAATTGTATACAAAATATATATATATATATAAGACAATAATGAAAGATATCAAGGATGACAAAAACAGATGGAGATGACAAAAACATAATCCATGTTCCTGGGTAGGAAGAATCAATATTGTGAAAATGACTATACTACCAAATGCAATCTACAAATTCAATGCGATCCCTATCAAGTTACCAATGACATTTTTCACAGAACTAGAACAAAAAATTTCACAATTCTTATGGAAACACAAAAGACCCTGAATAGCCAAAGCAGTCTTGAGAAAGAGGAATGGAGCTGGATCCCGACTTCAGATTATACTACAAAGCTACAGTCATCAAGACAGTATGGTATTGGCACAAATACAGAAATATAGACCAATGGAACAAGATAGAAAGCCCAGAAATAAACCCATGCACCTATGGGTATCTTATTTTTGACAAAGGAGGCAAGAATATACAATAGGGCAAAGAGAGCCTCTTAAATAAATGGTCCTGGGAAATCTGGACAGCTACATGTAAAAGAATGAAATTAGAACACTTCCTAACACCACACACAAAGATAAACTCAAAATGGATTAAAGAGCTAAATGTAAGATCAGAAACTATAAAACTCTTAGAAGAAAATATATGCAGAACACTCAATGACATAAACCAAAGCAAGATCCTCTATGACCCACCTCCTAGAGTAACAGAAATAAAAACAAAAGTAAACAAGTGGGACCTGATTAAACCTAAAAGCTTTTGCACAGCAAAGGAAACTATAAGCAACTATAAGCAAGGTAAAAAGACAACCTTCAGAATGGGAGAAAATAATAGTAAATGAAACAACTGACAAAGAATTAATTTCTAAAATAATACAAGTAGCTCATACAACTCAATGGCAGAAAAACAAACAACCCAATCAAACAGTGGGGAAAAGACCTAAACAGACATTTCTCCAAAGAAGACATACAGATGGCTAACAAACACATGAAAAGATGCTCAACTAAACAAAAGTAAACAAGTGGGACCTGATTAAACCTAAAAGCTTTTGCACAGCAAAGGAAACTATAAGCAACTATAAGCAAGGTAAAAAGACAACCTTCAGAATGGGAGAAAATAATAGTAAATGAAACAACTGACAAAGAATTAATTTCTAAAATAATACAAGTAGCTCATACAACTCAATGGCAGAAAAACAAACAACCCAATCAAACAGTGGGGAAAAGACCTAAACAGACATTTCTCCAAAGAAGACATACAGATGGTTAACAAACACATGAAAAGATGCTCAACATTGCTCATTATTAGAGAAATGCAAATCAAAACTACAATGAGATATCACCTCACACTAGTCAGAATGGCCACCATCAAAAAGTCTACAAATAATAAATGCTGGAGAGTGTGTGGAGAAAAGGGAATGCTCTTGCACTGTTGGTAGGAATGTAAATTGATATAGCCACTATGCAATATAGTATGGCGATTCCTTTAAAAAGTAGGAATAAAACCACCATATGACCCAGCAGTCCCACTCCTAGGCATATACCCTGAGGAAAACAAAATTGAAAAAGACACATGTATCCCATTGTTCATTGCAGCACTATTTACAACATGGAAGCAACCTAGATGTCCATCGACAGATGAATGGAAAAAGAAGTTGTGGTACATAAAGTTAGTCAGCCATAAAAAGGAACACATTTGAGTCAGTTCTGATGTGGTGGATGAACCTAGTACTTATTATAAAGAGTGAAGTGAGTCAGAAAGAGAAAAATAAATATCATATTCTAAGGCATATATACGGAATCTAGAAAAATGGTACTGAAGAATTTATTTATAGGACAGCAATGGAGAAACAGAGAATAGATTTATGGACATGGGGAGAGGAGAGGAGGGGGTGAGATGTATGGAAAGAGTTACATGGAAACTTACATATATAAAATAGACAGCCAGTGGGAATTTTCTGTATGGCTCAGGAAATTCAAACAGGGGCTGTGTATCAATCTAGAGGGATGGGATGGGGCGCGAGATGTGAGGGAGTTTCAAAAGGGAGAGGATATATGTATACCTATGGCTGATTCATGTTGAGCTTCGACAGAAAACAACAAAGTTTTGTAAAGCAATTATCCTTCAACTAAACAAATAAATTTAAAAAATAATAAAGGAAGATTTGACTGCAAAAAGAAAAACCTTTTGCACATCGTTAATCACCCTAAATACAATACAAAGGCAAATAGTGATGACAAACCAAAGGATTACTAATTGATATTAATATACAAACCATCAGGGAAAAGAATATTGCCAGGCAAAAACAAGCAATGAACAAGAATTTCACAGAAGAATTAATTCAAGTCAATGAACACATGAAAAATACAAAATTTGTTTTGTAAATTTAGAACAGGATGCCCTTTCCTCATCTATCACATTGGGAAGATTTTTTTTTTAAAATTAGATACATTCCTGTGGGCAAAAGCATGGCCAAACAAACAGTGAGTCAAACTACTGGTTGCTATGTAAGTCAGTACAACCTAGCTGTAATCAATGCTTCTTGTGAAAAATTTAAGTATGTGTATTCTAATGCCACCATTTCCTTAATATGGAGGAATCATACCCTAGATATTGAACCAGAGTGTTTAATGAGACAGCATATATTATATATTTTTATATATCAGTAAAATAGACCTACTTCATTTTCTTGAATCTTTGTATAATATTTCATTGTATGACTGTACTATAATTTATTTAACCAGTATCCTTAATATTAACAGATATTTAACTTGTATATCCTTTCTGGATGACAATTTGTCAATGGCAATTCAAGAGTTTAAAATGAATATAATCTCCTTTCATCTGGCAATCTTAACTGTAACAATTTATCCCAAGAAATATGCTAATATTAGCTGTGAAATGATACCTATAATAATAAAATTTAGATTAATCTAAATGGCCAATAATAGGGAACTGATCAAGTGCATCATGATATTGACACTTTGCTGCTGTAGCATGAAAGCAGCCATAGACAATATACAGATGAATAAGCATGGCTGTGTTCCAACTGACCTTTATGGACACTGAAATTTGAATTTCATATAATTTTCTTCTTTAGATTTTTTCAACTACTTAAAAGTATACACATCATTTGCAGCTTGAAGCCTGTATGCAAACAACTGGCAGACAGGAGTTGGCCCATGGTCTGTAGTTTACAGAGAAATCCTATGAGGAAGGTCGTGGATGGCAGCATAATATTTTTTTTTAATTGAAGGATAATTGCTTTACAATATTGTGTTGGTTTTTGCTGTTATGACAGCATGAATCAGCTATAAGTATACAGATATCCCCTCTCTCTTGAGTCTCTCTCCTCCCTCCCCACCCTTCCATCCTGCCCACGCTTCTACCCTCTAGGTCCTCACAGAGCACCAGGCTGAGCTTCCTGTGTTATCTAGCAACTTTCCACTAGCTATCTGTTTTACACATGGTAATGTATATATTTCAAGGCAGCATAGTTCTTCTATTTCCCCAAATGCCACAATAAAAAGCACAAGCAGGAAAGGTGAGTCTGCAGGCTAAGTAGGAAGGCAAAGCTAAAATCCACAGACATATTCTGCAGCAAGACCAGATCAAAGTGATGCTCCAGTGAACCCTGAAATATGACTGGGTAGCCAAATTAGAGATGCTAGAAGAGCAGGATGGTATTAGTTACAGGAGAGTCTGGAGACAGAATCAGCAGGGCCTCTGGTAGATGTGAGGACTCTAAGACAACTCACTGAAATGTCAGCAAGCTGACATATGAAGTGAGTGAGTCTGGTAGGAGTCTGCATTGTCCAAGAGTGACCAAATGCAAGGAGACCATGGGACAGCCTGGGAGCCACCTGGGCCCTTTGAGCTCTCAAAGCCACCCAAAGCTCTCTTCCCGGGCCAAGTCTACCCTGAAGAGAAACTGATGGAAACAGACCCACACTGGCTAAGATAGAGCCAGAAGACACAAACTAGAGAGTCCAGATAAAAGTAGAGGAGGTGAACAGGCAGAATCATATTTCAGAAAGGAATTTACTATAATTAAATTGGCAAAAATAATAGAAGATGGAACTCTATAGCTGTGAAATTAGAAAAAAAAAAACTATCCTAAATCAAGCCTCCTTCTAAAACTTCAGGGAAACTACCTTCAAGTAAAAATAAGCAACGGAATTAATATTGATACAGAATTAAAGCAGGCCAGAAAGATGTCTACCAAAAAATAGATGAAAATTATAATCTAATGTTTTAAAACTAGTAAAAAAAATATTAAGAAAAAGTTATATGATATGGAAAATGTACATGATATAAAAGAATATAAAAATTCAAAATAAGAGCAACTCAGAAATTATATGGTAAAATCCAAGAAACAGAAGTAAAAGAAAATAATCATTTCAGAAATGAAGACTAGCTAGAGGAAACATGGGCAAATAAACACAACAGATAATACCTTAAGAGAAACAGAAGATGAAAAGGAGGATTATTTTTAAATCAAAAAGAAATGAGATTAAAATAATCAAAAATAAAATTATCAAAAGGATGTGACAAACACAGAAGACAGGCAAAGAAAATAAGGGGACAGAATAACAAAGTCTATAAGCAAAGAAATTTTTACTGAAATTAAAAAAAATGATTTGAAACTACATACTGAAAAGGCACACTATATACCTTGGAAAATCAACCCAGAATGAGTAACACCAAGACATATCTTAATTAAATTATTAGACTTGAAGGAAAAAAGTCTTTTGAAAACCAGGCATAAAAGACCAAGTGTTTCAATACAGAGAGAATTGTCAGTAGACTTTGACAACATTTATGCCAGAAGAAAATGGATGACATATTTAACACACCCAAGGCAAGAACATGTAAGCCAAGGATTTTATATCTAGCTAAAATGACTTTCAATTATTAATGAAGGAAACTCCATCAATGTGTAAATAATTTAGGAACTGTTGGTCTCATGAATCCTGAGAAAACTTCTGGTGCTTCATAAAACCAAAATTACTGGAACGACATCAACAGAAAGACTGGAAGTTAGCATCCAATACATACCATACAGAATTAAGACTAAAAAGGGCTATAAGGGAGAAAATATAGTACATAATGACCTTATGCATTGGACATGTAGATACTGGACAACTTCAAGAATGGGGAGAGAATGGGAAGAACATATGGAAAATTTGCTATATTTGATAGTCATTAAAAATTATTTTATAGCTTTGTCAAAAGTTCAGAAATTCCTTCAGTTCCACCTGTTTCTCCTCTGTTAAATTCAAATAAAGATGTGAGCAGTTAATTAAAACATGTTATATAATATGATTGGTTAAAAGCATGGACTGGGTGGTCCTAAGATGGCAGGGGAATAGGACAGAGAGACCACTTTCTCCCCCACAAATTCATCAAAAGAACATTTGAACGCTGAGAAAATTCCACAAAACAACTTTTGAATATCAGCAGAGGAGGACATCAGGCACCCAGAAAAGCAGCCCATTGTCTTCGAAAGGAGGTAGGAAAATATATAAATGATAAAAAGAGAGACAAAAGAGGTAGGGATGGAGCTCCGTCCCGGGAAAGAAGTCTTAAAAAAGAGAGAAGTTTCCAAACACCAGGAAACACTCTCACTGCCGAGTCTGTGGCGAGCCTTGGAACCACAGAAGGCAACATAATTAGGAGGAAAAATAAATAAATAATTAAAACCCAAAGATTACGTGCCCAACAGTAACTGCCCCAGCGGAGAAGCAGCGCAGACACCTGCATTCACCTTGAGCAAGTGGGGGCTGGGCACGGAGGCTCTGGCTGCATTGCTTAGAGTAAGGACTGGGCCTGAATGCCCCGAGGACAATCTGAGGGAACTAACTTGGGATAGCAAACCAGACTGTGGGATAACTACCACGTGTAAAGCCCTAACCTGAGACACTGCCAGGCCTGCTCACAGAACAAAGGACTGACCAGAGCTAGCCGGCTGCAGACCAGCCTATCCCCCTCCTGTGACAGGCAGACGAGGGTACCCAGAGCTGGAAGGGGGCAACTGCGGCCCCAGAGAGGCATTATCTACCAAATTGCAAGCAGGCTTCATTGGTAACCAAGATTTCTTGGGATACTGGACGGTCAACATCCGCCTGAGAAGGTGTGCCAGTTGTACACCCAGAAAACCAAGAGGCAGGGACGGGGAAGGCAATAAGTCACAGCTACCGTGCTCACCAAACACCTGGTCACCTGAGCTGCTCAGACCTGGGAAGGGTATAAAATGCAGGCCCAACCGAGTCTGCACCTCTGAGGACTACCCGAGTACCTGAACCTGTGCAGCTTAGACCTGGGAAGTGCATACAACCCAGGGCCAGCCTCAGACAGTTCCCAGCAGAGCAACCTAGAGCCTAAGCAGTGTAGACAGGGAAAGCACACACGCTGTGAGTGGGGGCAAACCCAGTGTGGCCGAGACACTGCAAGCACACACCAGTGTTATTTGTTTGCAGCGCCCTTCCCTCCCCACAGCATGACTGAACAAGTGAGCCTAAAAAAGTGTCCACCACCGCCCCTTAGTGCCAGGGCAGAAATTAGACACTGAAGAGACCAGCAAACAGAAGAAGCTAAAACAGAGGGAACCTCTTTGGAAGTGACAGGTGCAATAGAGTAAAACCCTGTAGTTAGTACTGACTACATAGGAAGGGGCCTATAGATCTTGAGAAATATAAGCCAGATCAAGGAACTATCCGAAAATGAACTGACCCCACACTGCCCACAATAACATCAGAGAAAGTCTTAGATATATTTTTACTATTTTTACTATCATTCTTTAATTTAAAAAAATTATTTTAAGTCCTCTATTACTCCTTTTATTTTTATTTGTATAGCCTACTATTACTTTGCAAAACAAAAGAGAGACTCTATTTTTTAAAGCAAGTGAAGTGAAGTCGCTCAGTCGTGTTCGACTCTTTGTGACCCGTGGACTGTAGCCCACCAAGCTCCTTCATCCATGGGATTCTCCAGGCAAGAATACTGGAGTGGGTTGCCATTTCCTTCTCCAGGGGATCTTCCCAACCCAGGGATCGAACCCAGGTCTCCCACATTGCAGGCAGACGCTTTAACCTCTGCACCACCAGGGAAGCCCTTTTAAAGCAAACTTATATATATATTTTATAATTCTGTGACTTTTTAAATTTTTCTTCAATACTGTATTTTTGAAAATCCAACCTCTACTCTAGATTTTTTATCTTTGCTTTTTGGTACTTATTATCAATTTTGTACCTTTAAGAACCCAATCTTCAGTACCCATTTTACTTGGGAGCGAGATTACTGGCTTGACTGCTCTCTCCCCCTTTGGACTCTCCTTTTTCTCCACCAGATCGCCTCTATCTCCTCCCTTCCCCTTCTCCTCTCTACCCAACTCTGTGAATCTCTTTGTGTGTTCCAGACGGTGGAGAACACTTAGGGAACTGCTTACTGGCTGGATCTGTCTCTCTCCTTTTGATTCCCCCCTTTATCCTCCTGGCCACCTCTGTCTCCTTCCTCCCTCTTCTCTTCTCTGTAACCCCGTGAACATCTCTGAGTGGTCCAGACTGTGGAGCGCACATAAGGAAGTGATTACTGGCTAGCTTGCTCTCTCCTCTTTTGATTCCACCTCATCTCATCCTGGTCACCTCTATCTCCCTCCTCCCTCTTCTCTTCTCCATGTAACTCTGTAAACTTCTCTGGGTGTCCCTCACTGTGGAGAAAGTGTTCATCTTTAACCTAGATGTTTTATCAATGGTGCTGTATAGATGGAGAAGTCTTGAGGTTACTGTAAAAATAAGACTGAAAACCAGAAGCAGGAGGCTTAAGTCCAAATCCTGAGAACACCAGAGAACTCCTGACTCCAGGGAACATTAATCGACAGGAGTTCATCAAACGCCTCCATACCTATACTGAAACCAAGCACCACCCAAGGGCCAACAAGCTCCAGAGCAAGACATACCATGCAAATTCTCCAGCAAGACAGGAACATAGCCATGAGCTTCAATATACAGGCTGCCCAAAGTCACTACAAACCCACTGACATCTCATAACTCATTACTGAAAACTTCAGTACACTCCAGAGAGAAGAAATCCAGCTCTACCCACTAGACCACCGACACAAGCTTCCCTAACCAGGAAACCTTGATAAGCCACCTGTATAACCCCACCCACAGCGAAGAAACTCCACAATAAAGCAAATTCCACAAACTGCCAGAAAACAGAAAGGTGACTCTAAGCACAGCAATATAAACAAGATGAAGAGACAGAGGAATACCCAGCAAGTAAAGGAACAGGATAAATGCCCACCAAACCAAACAAAAGAGGAAGAGACAGGGAATCTACTTGATAAAGAATTCCAAAAAAAGATAGTGAAAATGATCCAAAATCTTGAAAACAAAATGGAATCACAGACAAATAGCCTGGAGACAAGGATTGAGAAGATGCAAGAAAGGTTTAACAAAGACCTAGAAGAAATTTAAAAAGAGTCAATCTATAATGAATAATGCAATAACTGAGATCAAAAACACTCTGGAGGGAACAAATAGTAGAATAACTGAGGCAGAAGATAGGATTAGTGAGGTAGAAGACAGAATGGTAGAAATAAATGAGTCAGAGAGGAAAAAAGAA